>JAMPIV010023029.1:40000-455798 GCA_024509875.1 Oreohelix idahoensis | reverse complement strand
TTAATTTGAAATGTAGTAATGTTATTTTCAAATTATCTTCTTATATTATTATATATTTTTAATTGTTAAAATTTGTTATTTGTTTATTTTTTGTAATTTTTATTTTTATTTTTTTTTTTATATTATTTATTAATTTTATTTATTTTATTTGAATTTAGTTTTATTGGTGATATATTTATGGTTTATTAAATATTTATTATATTAGATTATATTTTATTATATATAATTTATCTTTGGAGAATTAATGTTATTTTGTTTTATTGAAGGTTAGATATATAGTCCCCCTGAGACGCGCCAAACCTCTCACGGCTTTTTCAACACCTAGAGGTTTGTTCCAATGGAATTTTATGCCTTTCGGTCTTATGAACGCACCAGCCTCATTCGTACGCATGATTGCGACTAATCCTATCTTACTCCGGTAGATGTCATTGCCATATCTTGCACGACATCTGTCTTTTCAGCGATACTTGGGAAGATCACAATTCAGGGGTAGACGAATTGCTGTCAACTTTGCGTGGGCACAACCTCACAGAGAAACCCTCTAAAGCCTATTGTTAGCACGGTATCAATAATTATTATTTTCGTTGAGGAATAAACATTAGTTTCATCCATAGGTACAAGATCATAATAATTTTAGCACTGAGAAGTGATGTCATTATGTAATACTTTTCCTTTTCCCACTCTCTCTGGTCCAATGGGACATAATCCGAGTTTATTCGAGACTACAATTTTTATAGGAGTTTGCCTGTACCAGTCAACTGTGGTAGATGTCTGAAACCTTTCTTAACGCTTCTTTTCATGACCATAAAAGGCGCGACTGTGTAAGACTTTTATCTCGAATGTTCTTAGAATCGTCTTATTGTGAACGGCAACTCAGAGGTTGTCGTTCTGCGCATGTCAAAAGCTGGGAGTTCGTTCTGTGTGTTCCGCCCAGTTCGGCAGTTTAGAAATGGTTTAAGAAGCGAGCAGACGCGACCTGCGTCTTGTGATTCTCTGAGGGAAATACATTGTCGTTTGTGAGTTAGTTAGCTAACTTAGACTAACTATTATCCCTGCGTATTATTCACGCCTGCCTGGAGGCATATGTTCATGGTTGATTTTCCGAAATAAGGTAATTCCTCTTGTATCGAACTTTATGCTATCATCTAGAGGTTCGTCATTTTGTCGCCTATTTTGCTCGCCTGTGTGATTCAAAATGGAGAGGTACTTTGACTAGGATTAAGTCACCGGTATCTTTATACCTGAACTAGTTAAATATATATGGGTCGCTCTAGACCAACAAGACTATTGTCTGTGTTCCAGGATTCGTTATATCAGAGATCACGTCCAAGTCAGATGGTTAGACTTAGGAACATTATAAAGGTCGAGCTGACCTGTAGCCCATGTATGCTATTCACGTGCAGACAGTAAACGGACTGATTGTATACATCTGATCTGCTAGCATCAGAATGGGAGCATTTATTATTGTTTATGAACATTGAAGATCTGTAGCTGACACTGTTGCAGAAGTTATAGAAATTATTATTATTTATACAGCTTCACGAACTAGAACTCTATGATTTATGAATTTCTGAATCTATTGAACTGTGATGTCTTATGACGCATATATACAACAGCTGTCATTGCTGACTACAGAAATTGTTTTCAATGTGCCATATCATCTTGCTGAACTCGTTAACTATGTTGATGTCATAAGTATCATGACTGTTGTGTGGCGTGCAATAAATGGAAGAAACTTATACAACGAAGTTACCCTTTCTATGACTCTACACGTCATGTTGCCTGTGTGATAACCCTGTGAACTGTTCCACTACCACATACACAGCAACATCCTAAATCAGAGAAGACACCTACATCTTACACTTTAATACCAGGTGTCGATAAGGGTGGCAAGTTACCACTTCAGCTCAAATCCACCCTTATCATTTTTGGTGGCCAGAGCTGGTTCTATCATCTGATATTTTGGCGCACCATATCATTTTTGGTGGCCATAGGATGGTTCACTCTGATTCCAGCTATCAAGGGGGTCAGCAAACCCAGACATCATCATCATACTAGATACAACTACAGCATCAAATACCACCTTACAAGAAATTTTATTGAAAGTATCCTGATTTTCTGACAGTTGCTGATTTTGAAACTACCCGGCGCTGCTCGGCAATATTGAAGTTTATGTAAAATTAGAAGGACAAGTACCGAGCGAATGGATTTCCTAATCTGGTGAAAAGAAGGACAAGTGCCGTAACAACTGTTCCGGTCTCAGGGGTACTGTTGCGGGTTCAGAAGGTCAAGTGCCGGTTAAATCAATTTAGAAGATTCAGAAGGTCAAGTGCCGTAACAACTGTTGCAGTATTAGAAGCTCATTTCCTTCGTCATGGCTGTTTATGGGAGCAGAAGTTAATCAACGTTGGATCATTATCCTCAGAATGCTGATTACATCCTGTTCTGCACCGTGCTGACGCTGGATTTATAGAAGTTAAGTGGCCTGTTTTGTTTGTGAACTGTGCCCTTATGTTCTAACTGAGCCTTCTGTACTTTCACACTTTCTCCTATTGTTTTCATGATACATGTTTATTTGTTATATGTTATTTGTTATTTGTATATTTATATGTTTATATTTCAGCGGGTTTTCTCGGTTGGGCGGTGTCTTTCAGTAGAAGATACCACGTCACAGAGGTTCTACTGTTAGCGTTTTCGTTAGGGACTGTGCGAATTTCCTACAGTGAAATTTGCTAGCGACAATCGTTGCTATATCTGTTTAGTTGTGACGAGTTGTGCTTTATTTTTGTTTCTTGTATATATATATATTTTTTCTTTTTTCTTTTCTCTCTTTCTTTGTGTTTTTAGTTTCGATTTCGATTGTTTGTATTTGTAGGTCTCCCCTTTGCTATTATTCAGTTCTTTACGTATATTTTTGTGTATACACTGTAGCGTCATTTGTTAGTCATATCTTCGCATATTTCTTTTTAGTTTTGCTGTTGGTGTATTTGACTTATGCGAATGTTTTCGTATTGTTTGATCTTTGTTGTTGTTTACATTGACTTTGATCTTTGTTGATTGTTTACATTGACTCTGATCTTTGTTATTGTTTACATTGACTCTGATCTTTGTTGTTGTTTACATTGACTCTGATCTTTGTTGTTGTTTACATTGACTTTGATATTTGTTATTGTTTACATTGTTGGTGACCTTTGTTATTGTTTACATTGTCTTGTTATTGTTTACATAGTTCTTGCATAGTTAGCTTTCACTATTGTTTATATTATGCTTCATGCACTATTGGTCTATAGTGCACTTATCATAACTAACTGGTGTTTTTTGCTTATGCACTATTGTAGTGCAGTTATGATAAATAACTGATGGTTATGCACTGATTTGGGTAGTGCACTGTTAATTAAGAGGTGACTTGTGATATTATTATACATTTGATAATACAAGTTGGTGTCAACTCCTGTTTCCCACAGAGATTGGGTTCAACATAGAGATTATACAAGCACTTTATTAAGTCTTGTTGCTATTTAACATTGAAATAAGATAATTAATTATTTCAGGTTCTGTACTCACATTTTGGACATCATGTCTACATTTGAGTACTTTATTGAGCAGGGTAAAGCCCTTGGGAAGACAGGTGATAAATTAGAAGAATTTGCGACTGTTCAATATGCCAAGGCATTGAAGTCGGAAGAAAAGAAAATGAAAGAACAAACTGAACTAAAGAGAATAGAGGCTGAAATAGAACAAAAGAAACTGCAGATGCAGGTGGAGGAAAAAAGATTTCAAATGGAAATGGAAAAACAAAAAAGAGAAGCTGAAAATAAGAGACTTGAAAAAGAAGCTGAAAATAAGAGACTTGAAAAAGAAGCTGAAAATAAGAGACTTGAAAAAGAAGCTGAAAATAAGAGACTTGAAAAAGAAGCTGAAAATAAGAGACTTGAAATAGAGCTGAAAGAAAAAAACTGTTAACAGGCCCAGGCTGAAGAAAGAAAGTTACAGGGGCCAGGCTGAAGAAAGAAAGTTACAGGCTGAGGCTGAAGAAAGAAGGTTACAAAGAGAGGCTGATGAGAGAAAAGCAAAAATGGAACATGATGAAAAAGTCTTAGCTTTAGAGTTAGAGAAGTTAAAGTTATTGAACACTGGTAATGCTAATGATGCAAATAAGGTGTCAAATAAGACTAATGCTAAGGATTTCAAGCTTAATCTACCAGCATTTAATCCCTCAATCGATGATATAACATTTTATCTAGATAGATTTGAAAGTGCATGTAATGTGCATAATAGATAAAACATTATATGTGTATCATCTGTCCAAGATACTTAGAGGTGATGCTTTGACTTTGTTGAGTATGGTAGATGTGCCTGACAAAAACAACTATGAGGTTGTCAGGGCGGCATTGTTAAAGAAGTACCAACTTAACGAGGACGGATATCGTCTTAAATTTAAAACCATGTTACCAGAAACTGGAGTTGAATTCTCTGAATTCATCTCAGGCATCCGTCTTACTTTTTTACGATGGGTTGAGTTGTCTAAGACAGAAAATACATTTGAAGCTCTTATGGATTTACTACTTAGAGATAAGGTTATGTCTTCTGTTAATGAAGCTTTTCTATCTTTTCTTCATGAGCGTAAGCCTAAAAAACATAAAAGAAATGGAAGAATATTGTAGCCAGTATGTTACTGCGCATCCGCACATAACCATTAGTAACTCTAAGGTGAAAGAAGGTCTGCCAGTTGCTTCGGCAGCACCTTATGGCCCAAATTTTATGCGTAAATTTCAGGGTAGCCAGAAAAATTTCAATAAAAAGAGTAATCGTAATTATGCCCAGAACCATAGTGATCAATTCCAGGGTGATTCTTCTTCCCAGAACTGGAGACAACCTAATACTACACGTTATTCTACTCCGGTTAACTTTAGAAATTTTCACAAAGGTAATCGGTATAGAGGAAAATATTTTATGCAGAGACCTCAATACCAAGATAATAGAGGTTCTCAACAGCATAGAGATAGTAATGACAGTTATGGAAACTGGAACTCAAACCAAGATAAAAATTACAGTAGGGACTTTAATGATAATTGCAGAGGCAATAATGGTCGCGGTAGATCGCAACATAAGAGAAAAAGATATCAACAGACAAACTCTGTTCAACAAGAAGCTCAGGGAGCAGATAAACAGGTTAATAATGATAAAGACCATAATGCTATCGGATGCTCATCTTTTGATTTTGGTAGGGCAAATAAATGTATCCAATGCAGTACTTTATTTGATCCGAAAAACCATTAGTACTCTAAGCTGTGGTCATCCTTTGCCCGCTCTTCCTGCTAATGTTGCTCATGATGGGAGAGGTTCTCTTATATTACATAAGGGGCTAGTAAATAGTAATCCAGTCTCAGTGTTGTTTGATTCTGGATGTACTACTGTCGGCGTTAGGCAATCTCTTGTAGATCCATCCTGTGCTACAGGAAAAGTCATCAAATGTGTCACATTTGGTGGCACGTTAGAAAAGTATCCTACTGCTATAATACACATTGCTACTCCTTTCTTCACGGGAGAGGTCCACGCGTGTCTACTTCCAAACCCTATTGCGGACCTTATTATTGGTCGTATTCACGGAGTTAGGGAATGTACCCCACAGCAGATTGCTGTTTGGGAAGAGCAAAACATTGAAGCTACCAATGCGGTGGTCACAAGAGCACATGCTCTGGATCACCTCAAACTTCATTAACTAATAATGATGAAGTAAATGACCAAGATAGTCACTTGACTATTACACGTGACTCATTTATCAAATTGCAAGAAGAAGATCCTTCTTTACAAAAATTCTTCATTCTAGCAAAAAAAGGTGATCCTAATCAGAACACTAATAGGAAATCTTGGATTTCTATGAAGAACGGCGTACTTGTACGTATGGTACAAGACTCGACTACGTCCACTCATTCACAAATTCTTGTGCCTAAGAGCATGAGATTGCAAATATTGCAACATGCTCATGACTCGCAATGTGCTGGACATATGGGTTTTTCCCGTACAAAGTCGAGGGTTCTTGCGGCTTTCTTTTGGCCATTTGTGAGCAAGGACATACGAATGTACTGTCGCTCTTGCAAAGTATGTCAGGAGGTCAAATCTAAAGGACCACGACATGCTGCGCCTATCCAGGCTGCTGACATTCCTATTCGCCCTTTTCAAAAAATGGCAATAGATATTATCGGTCCTTTTAGAATTAAGTCGGCTAGAGGACATCAATTTATCCTTACATGTGTCGATATGTGCACACGTTGGCCAGAGGCAATACCTCTCAAGAGCATCTCAACTGCTGATATCGCAGACGCTCTTTGGCTGATATTTTCTCGCTTGGGTTTTCCCGGAGAAATATTGTCAGACCATGGCACTCAACTTATATCAGACACTATGTCACAGGTAATGTCTATGCTACACATTAAAAGGTCTCTCAGCAGTATCTATCACCCAATGTCTAATGGGTTGGTCGAACGTTTAAATAGGACTCTGAAAACTTTACTTGGTAAAATAACTGAGGATCATCCTCAGGATTGGGACAGGGTCTTACCCGCGGCTCTCTTTGCGTATAGAGAGGTCCCCAATGAACATACGGGGTTTTCCCCTTTTGAACTTGTCTTTGGCGCGCAACCGCGCGGCCCTATGTCTTTACTTCACGATCTAATCACTGCCGATAATATTAGCGATGAGACTCAATCTTCTTATGAGTACGTCATTGCTCTTAGGCAAAAGATCATCGAGGCATGCAAACTAGCAACTTCGTCTTCAGAATTTGCTAAAGAAAAGGCAAGGCAGTTTGCAAATAAGAATAGATGTCTACGACAACTTTGTCCAGGTGACAAAGCTCTCGTTCTACTTCCTTCAAGGGAGAACAGACTTCTAATTGCATGGAAAGGTCCATATGCAATAGTCTCCAAAATTTCTGATGTCGACTATGTTGTCGATATTGATGGAAAGCATAAAACTTTCCACATAAATATGCTCACAGAATTTTATGAAAGACCTGACTATTTGCAGCCTATTTTCCAGGCTACGGACAATTCACAAGCAACTCATGGTCAGTACTCATCTCTGTCAGTTATACAGGATGAGGAAACTACTTTTTCTGATGTCAATCTTCCTCTTTCTATGGTCCCACTTTATTCTACGGAATCTTGGAAAAACGTGACCGTTTCTCCAAATCTTTCCGCTGAGGAACATCGACAAGTTTCTTCGATGTTGCAAACATTTCAGGATGTTCTTACAGACATCCCGGGACACACACATGTCATAGAACATGACATTGTGCTAACTGATCACAATCCTATCAGAGTCAGACCATATCCAATACCTATCCATTTCCAGTCTCAAGTCGAAAAAGAGTTGGATGAAATGATACGTTTGGAAATCATTGAACCATCCACTTCAGCATACTCTTCGTCTATGGTTATTGTTCGAAAGAAGGATAATAACATTCGCATTTGCGTAGATTATCGCAAATTGAACCAAGTTACGAAGTTCGATGCTGAACCTATGCCTTCATTAGAAGAGCTACTCAATAAACTTTCTAATTCTAGATTCTTTACCAAACTAGATTTGTCTAAAGGTTATTGGCAAGTCCCGCTAACTGAACGTGCCAAACCTTTTACAGCTTTTTCTACACCTAGGGGTTTATTCCAATGGAATTTCATGCCTTTTGGTCTTATGAACGCCCCTGCTACATTCGTACGCATGATGCGGCGAATTCTCGCATATCGTACAGATGTCATAGCATACCTAGATGATATCTGTCTATTCAGTGATTCTTGGGAAGATCATTATTTGGGTTTATACGAATTACTGTCTACTCTTCGCGAGTATAACTTGACTGCAAAACCCTCTAAAGCCTTTATAGGATTTAGCGAGATTTCTTTCCTAGGTCATCGGGTTGGTCATGGTCTTTTAAAGACAGAGGACCACAATGTTTCAAAAATACTTAACATTTCGGTCCCTAAGACGAAGAAACAAGTAAGGAGTCTATTAGGTTTGATTCAATTCTACGGACGATTCATTCCGAATCTGTCCTCCATTATGGCACCGCTTTCTACTTTATTGAAGAAAGGGTCGCCTAATCTGATCCGCTGGTCTAAAGAATGTCAATCCTCATTGGACCAGGTTAAAGCCCTATTTTCATCTCCACCTATTCTTAAGTTACCTACTATTGAGAAGACTTTTGTTCTTCGAAGTGACGCCTCGTCAACAGGGATTGGGGCAGCACTAATGCAGGAGTATTCTGATACTTTGCATCCGGTGATGTATATCTCTAGGAAATTAAACGCTGCAGAAAAGAATTACTCGGTTTTAGACCGTGAGTTATTGGCTATGGTATGGTCTATTCTGAAGTTACAAAGATTTCTTCTAGGCGCACATTTCATTGTGGAAAACCGACCAGAAAGCGCTTACTGCTATTCAGAGCAAAAAACTTGAAGAGCTCGAGGTCCACTCGTTATGCCATAGCTCTTCAACCATTTCATTTCTCGGTTCGAGCTATCCGTGGTTCGGATAATGTAATGGCAGACATTCTGTCCAGATGTCCACACGATTCCACATGATTCTTCTGTCATATATATATATTTCCTGATATACAGTCCAATGTTATAATGACATGTTAGTAGATTTTGTCTCACTTTTTTTTTTTTGAGGGAAATTTATAACATTGTACCATGTAATTATTTAAGAAGGCTTAGTTAGTGATATACGGGCCAAAAGATCACTCGGCCACATTTAAATAAATTATTTTCAGGATTGTATTAAGAAATTTACCAGTTGTCTTTAAGATTTGTGTTATTGATATTTTCGCAGCACATCATTGAAGTCTGCGAGTGTATGTCCATTGTGGAACTTTGAGGATATCAAGTCCTGTCCTACATTGGGAGCGGATGATGTCCACATCTTCTTCTATTGAATGTTTTATGTCACCGAAGATCAACACATGTATTACTTATTAATTACTGTTACTTTATATAATGTAATAATATAGTGCGGTATATTAGTAAATTACACCGCTATTTGCAACACATTGTATGATAACACATAATATATTTAATTTCATATATTGGTATGAGAATAATTTGATTGTCATTATGTTGTTGCCATCATTGTGGCGTGTGTTGGTGGCACCTTCCTGGAATATATCAGCGTATACTTAGATAAATTTTTTCTCTAAGGATCTGAGATATGATCTCAGTGTCGCTCCATGCGTTGAGCTAATTTGTTAGGTATATATCCACGCATCATACGTGCGTTAGGAGCCTAGATTTTTTCCGGCTCCAGGATTTAAAAAAAAAAAATGTTTCATTTTTTTTTTTCCCGGGAGGGTGCGGTAATGTTACGCACGGATCATTATTATTTTTCGTTTGTATAAACATTTTTCATATGTATGATCATTTTTTTTTGACTGAAGTGTGTATTATGTTTTCTATGGTCAAAGGGACATAATCCGAGTTATCGAAACTACAATTTTTTAGGAGTTTGCCTTCTCTTGTATAGAGACACGTTCGGTCTATAATTTCTTGAACGAAGCGTGACCACATCTCCTTATTTGGTAGTACCAGTCAACTATGGTAGATGTCTGAAACCTTTCTTAACGCTTCTTTTCATGACCATAAAAGGCGCGACTGTGTAAGACTTTTATCTCGAATGTTCTTAGAATCGTCTTATTGTGAACGGCAACTCAGAGATTGTCGTTCTGCGCATGTCAAAAGCTGGGAGTTCGTTCTGTGTGTTCCGCCCAGTTCGGGCAGTTTAGAAATGGTTTAAGAAGCGAGCAGACGCGACCTGCGTCTTGTGATTCTCTGAGGGAAATACATTGTCGTTGTGAGTTAGTTAGCTAACTAGACTATTTCCCAGTATTATTCACGCCTGCCTGGAGGCATATGTTCATGGTTGATTTTCCGAAATAAGGTAATTCCTCTTGTATCGAACTTTATGCTATCATCTAGAGGTTCGTCATTTTGTCGCCTATTTGCTCGCCTGTGTGATTCAAAATGGAGAGGTACTTTGACTAGGATTAAGTCACCGGTATCTTTATACCTGAACTAGTTAAATATATATGGGTCGCTCTAGACCAACAAGACTATTGTCTGTGTGCCAGGATTCGTTATATCAGAGATCACGTCCAAGTCAGATGGTTAGACTTAGGAACATTATAAAGGTCGAGCTGACCTGTAGCCCATGTATGCTATTCACGTGCAGACAGTAAACGGACTGATTGTATACATCTGATCTGCTAGCATCAGAATGGGAGCATTTATTATTGTTTATGAACATTGAAGATCTGTAGCTGACACTGTTGCAGAAGTTATAGAAATTATTATTATTTATACAGCTTCACGAACTAGAACTCTATGATTTATGAATTTCTGAATCTATTGAACTGTGATGTCTTATGACGCATATATACAACAGCTGTCATTGCTGACTACAGAAATTGTTTTCAATGTGCCATATCATCTTGCTGAACTCGTTAACTATGTTGATGTCATAAGTATCATGACTGTTTTGTGGCGTGCAATAAATGGAAGAAACTTATACAACGAAGTTACCCTTTCTATGACTCTACACGTCATGTTGCCTGTGTGATAACCCTGTGAACTGTTCCACTACCACATACACAGCAACATCCTAAATCAGAGAAGACACCTACATCTTACACTTTAATACCAGGTGTCGATAAGGGTGGCAAGTTACCACTTCAGCTCAAATCCACCCTTATCACCTATATTGGTTTTAGCGAAATTTCTTTCCTAGGCCACCGAGTTGGTCATGGTTTCCTAAAGACAGAGGACCATAATACTAGTAAGATACTTAACATCTCAATCCCTAAGACTAAAAAACAGGTGAGAAATCTGTTAGGTCTTATTCAATTTTATGGCAGATTCATTCAGAATCTATCCTCTATCATGGCACCTCTTTCAACACTTCTAAAGAAAGGTTCGCCTAATGTGGTCCACTGGTCTCAGGAATGCCAATGCTCTCTGGATAAGATTAAAACATTGTTTTCAACACCACCTATTTTAGTGCTACCCACCAAAGATAAAACATTCGTTCTTCGTAGTGACGCTTCATCCACTGGGATTGGAGCGGCACTAATGCAAGAGTACTCTGGAACTCTGCATCCTGTAATGTATATTTCCAGAAAACTTAATGCGGCAGAAAGGAATTATTCGGTTTTAGACCGTGAGCTATTAGCTATGGTTTGGTCGATCCTCAAACTACAGAGATTCCTTCTGGGCGCACATTTCATAGTAGAAACCGACCAAAAAGCTCTTACTGCTATACAGAGTAAGAATTTGAAGAGCTCGAGGTCTACTCGATATGCAATTGCTCTTCAACCTTTTCATTTCTCTGTGCGAGCTATTCGTGGATCAGATAATGTGATGGCAGACATTCTGTCAAGATGCCCACATGATTCCACATAACTATTAGGGCTTAGACTTCTTGATATGTCTAGTTCTATAGTAGTTCCTTTTCTATATCATGATAATAATATGATGATTGTATCACTACATAGCGGTTCATTGATGTTTATTCACCGCTGTGCTTTGATGATTTTTCTTCATAAATCATAAATGTAAGATATCTAATACGAAATTATGGTATGAATTTTTTAGGCATCGTGTAATTGCCAGAATTGTATTATACTTTGATGACACCTTCCTGGAAAAATATACTTATAGAGAAATAATTTCTCTCAGTTTATGAGACACATTCTCACCAGTCGCTCCATAAGTCGACTTAGCCTCATATTAGGCGTTATATGTATTCCTGATATTTTCATCTGCGCATTATTCATGCGTTGTGAGCCTATTGTACGTTGCTCCTAGATGTATTTCCAAAAAAAAAAAAAGTTCCATTTTTTTTTTCCCGGGAGGTGTGGTAAGACTGTTACGTGCAGTCTTTGATATCTTACAATATTATACATTGGTATACTTGTTATGTTCGCAAATATTTTGTAAACAAAATAGATTCGTTTTAGTGCTTAAGGAAAAGTCATTATTGAGTTACTTCCCTTGAAA
Organism: Oreohelix idahoensis; assembly: GCA_024509875.1. Taxonomy (NCBI): domain Eukaryota; kingdom Metazoa; phylum Mollusca; class Gastropoda; order Stylommatophora; family Oreohelicidae; genus Oreohelix; species Oreohelix idahoensis. The sequence continues at coordinate 443,751 of JAMPIV010023029.1, read as the reverse complement.
GTTGTGCCGTCTCTTTCGATCGAACTCCGCGGATGAATCCAGTCTTACTGCGATTTATTCTTTGTTTGGGTAGTAATAGATTGTTCTTGCTTCAGAATATCTATGGCCTGAATTTATGTGTATTGTTTGTCTGTGTAGGACGAATCTGTCTTATATCTGTATATCTTTACATATCTAAGTCGAACTATATGTTCTGTTGTCTCTAGAGAGGTCAAAGGCTGTTCGGCGGATGTGTCGCTAGAGAGGTGTGATTTGGCTTCGTCCTGATAGGGACTGTGTTTTCTATGTCGGCTTGTCGCCGGAAAAAGTGATCTCAGTATTTGTGGGGAAAGTGATAGTCGTCTAGACCTATCGTGTATGCTTTACCCCAGTGTTTATTCTTATTGCCAAGGAATGGCAGAATCATATTTCTGATACCAAGGTAATAAAGATACTCTTTTGAACTCTCGTACGAAGCCCCCGTTTTCCGATAGGGATGATTTGTACGTCTGAGAGGACACATCTAACTAGATGAAAAAAAACGATTCTGATTCTTAGCAGCACTATATCCTGTAGAATGCAGTCAATTGTTCATGATCAAATCTACAGAGCAATGAAATGTTTAATGAATGACTAACTTTAGGACAGATTCATTATCTGTATCCAAACGTGAGTGACAGCTCACGAGTGAAGCCATCTTGGAACCAAACATGTAGTGACTTTCAAGAAGAGAAAAGGGATGCCCGTATTATCGCTTGATTAGTCCAGAAATCACTGCTACACATGAGAACCCATTGCTAGCGGTTCAATATTATTATATGGAAAAATATGTGCTGAACATTATGTTAAAGAATCTTCGCTAGACGAGGTTAGGTCTAGAAGCCATCTGGAATATTATTTATAAGCTGACGTGCTCAGTCAGTGAAGTCAGATGATATATATGTATGGGCGATACTGAGTGCTTGGCTACTGACAGTCCATTATACTATTATTCTACATGAGTGCCCATGTAACATTGCAAGACCATTTATCCACTGTACCATGATGTATTATGCCAACCTGTGATTTGTCACTATCTGTGCTGTCGAGTGTGTACGTCCAATTAAACTTTAGTAAAGGTACACAGTCGTTGGTGTCGATGACTTCCAGCCATACATGAGTGTGAGAAAAGAACATTTGTCAACACCACGAACTCTTCCTATCATTCGCACATTATACACTCCATCTATGTCTACACACCACTGCGTAGGTCAAGTTGACATTCCATGCTCGAACCACGAGCAACACAACAACACAGTATTTAACTCTGGTGATGTTCGAGCGAGCTTCAGATTTCTCAGCATGTCTCTTGCTCAGGGCAAGGGTCGTGTATTAAGAGTTTATCAACTGATGATGATGATGTCTGCTTCCATCCACTTATATTTATCATTTGGTGGATATCATTAACTGGAAGAAAAGAAGGACTTTATCAGGTACCTATATCTCACAAAATGATACTATACACTTGATACACATGGGATGTAATCATCACTCATCGCTGCTCCATACGGAGTCTGGGGATGCTGCTGCATTTGCGTTTCTGAGCGAATTAGCATAAAACAAACACCAGCGCTTGCTGTAGTGCACGTCTGTTTGTCAACGCGCTTTTAGTTACCCGCATTCTTTTCTGCTACCGTTCGATCACGGGGTCAAATTTTTACCGGCGTTCGGGATTTCCAGTCCTAGCGCACTAAACATTCGATAGGGGGTAATTAAACATTTGCTGCAAAGTTATCGTTTTTAAACTCCAGTTGTAAAGTGGCTTTTGGTGATAGTTAGTATGTTACTCTAAGTTTCTGTTTAAAAACAAACATTGTACTATAATTACAACAGAAGATATGAGAGTCTGAAAAAGTGCAAAAGTAATTTTTTTCAAGTTTTAATATGTCATCATTATTACGCAATGACATTAACAGAATACAGATTCTGTACTCAATTTATACATTAATATAAAATAGATATGTTATAGAAAAAGGACATCACTGAAAATTTTTAGCAGCATGCTTCAATTAGGAATTATTAAAAGATGAACTGACAAGTAATTAACCTTGGTTAAATTTCTATTACTTGTACTATACAGAGTGCGTAGGCATAAACTAATATTTTTTTTTAAAGTAACACTATTGATGCTGTACATTGTACATAAAAATGTGAAAATATAATGTTAAAACAAAATAATGATATAATTTTTATTACATGTATACGCTCAAAATATCAGAGATATGACTATTACCATTCACAATATTATATACACAAACACGCTGAATACACATAAATCTGCCCTGGCCCCAAAATTTATCTCATATATGATTCACGCTTTCGTTTTTCCCTGGGGGGAATTTGTACATTGACAGATGGATAAATTTGTAACAAATGCGTTTCCATTATAAATTTCAACTGTGAACTTATGTTTCTATTACAGCATGCTCGTCTTTCAACCTTAATACTGTTGAATATACAAATTCTCCACCTTGTTCTCCATGCATGCCCATTCCATAGCCATGAGTTGTAATCCAGTTTGAACATAGTTTTTTCTGATATACGCTGTTTATGAATTGTCCTATTGGGGAAGAGGTTTATGAACAAAACCATGTATGTCTGTATTGATGTTTGTAATAATGAGGCTGATTCTTGACATATAGATTTGCTGTGAGAAATGTTGTTGTGTAATTTCTCTAAAGCTTAATTGAGCGAGTTAAACTGTTCTCTAGCAATAAGAGCCCACAAACAAAACCACATAAATCGTTAAAACTGACCAATGGTGTCTCTAGCCCTTGTCCTTCATCTGCCATCAACTCTTTCATATCCACATGCACTCATTCATGCCTAATCTCTCTTGTCAATATTGTTTCTGCCCCTTCATGTTTCTGTTTTTGTCATCTCTGACCTATGAAATTGACTACCCTACATTAACGCGGCGTGCTGCAAAGATAAAATAAGGTGGAGAAAATCTTTAATTTCTCCTCAACACTTTTTTATAATTTAAAACTGTCTAATCTGTTTAGAGTTTAAGATATTTAATTAGTAAGTCCGTTACCCTCGGTAATATTTTCCTCAAATGGTGATGCTGTTTTGTAACGGCTGCTACAAAGCAAATAATATGAAAAAAGCAACGAAAATCCACAGAGAGATAGTTTGTTGCCGGAAGTTATTTTCTAGTAAATTACTTTAGTCCTGCAATTATTAGGAATGCGCTTAAACTGGTTTACATTTCACGCTTTTTCACACCAAAGTCAGCTGATATTTCCCGCCAAAGTAAACGATCCCCGTGTTCGCCGGTTAACAAGATTTGTTGCTTTCAGTTCCGGTGAAAAGGCGCGAAACTAAAGTAGCGACTTTTTAGAAGGCGTAAACAGCCGTGATTGGTTTATGAATATACTATTTTCATATGTTGAGGTTGCCAGCCTCATATATATAACCACTTATCAAAGAAAACATGTCAAATTCACATTTGTAAAATAAATGTTTACCCTTATCCCAAAGTAACTTTTGGGAACACAATCTCCTGACACAGTTAGAATGGACACAGCACGTTGATGCTTTCGAGTCACTTGGTCTGTGAAAGTTTAGTATTCCTCTTATGACGGGCGATCTGATTCCTTAGGTCTCCAGTCGTTGTACTTAAAAATGCGAGTTTTCTTTTAAGTTTCTCAGTTGCCGAAATACTTCGATCTGTCACTTATAATTTTGGAATTCTTAGTCCCATGTCTCTCTGGCTCCTGGGAGTTGCTAATTTGACGTTGCGATGCAGTCTGATCTGTGTCTCCGATTTCGCTTGATTATATTTCCATTTCTCAGTTCAAATCCCAGATTGTACTTCCGACGAATTTGCCAATTAAAGTTAAAGTCTATTCTGGCTCTCAAATCAAGCCAATTGTAAGCTCTTTAGAACTATATGGATCGGGGTGTTAAATCATAATATCCCCCGCGTGTTTTAAAATATCAAATGTTAAAATTCCAACGCGTGACCTCTTTATAATAAGGCAGTAATACATTCGGTTGCATCTTTATGCAAACTCACAAACAAATCTGTGAGCTTATTTCCTGTCTAGATGCTTTCCCATCATATTGTCTCCCCAGACAGATTTTCGGTAATATGTATACAACGATGGTCCAGCGAAAAGGATTATCTAATTATCACCTGTGTCTTTGCACACCCCAGACGGCTTTCTCAGACAGACGGCCCGCGAACTCATGTGGTCACTTGCCACTTTGTCGCTGGCCCAGGAAATGAGTTACGTCAAAATCGCTATTCCTCTTCACGTTTACTGTCTCCATCAAAGGTGGCTAGACAACCTAAGTGACAAAAGTATTATCCGCTGACCTGTCTAATTTGCCTGGTATTATTACGATTCACCTGGCGAAACGTAAACAAGTCTGGGAGCGGCTAGACAAAATGAAGGTGCATAAAATATTCCAAATAATAGGACAATTGGTGAGGAACATGAAGAAAAGAAGTGATACTGCCGGAGAGGATTAAAGTTATAAAAGTGCACAACTGGTTCGTCACAGATCAAACGATAATTTTCAAACTGAAAACTGGCCAAGAAGACTCAACTACAATCTGTTTAACAAATTCAAAATCGGGCAGATAAATAAAGTTATTTTACATAATAAGGTTGCCAGGCACATGGTAAAGGTCAAGGTAAAGGATCCTGTTACACGCCCATTGAGGAATGTTGGGAATATGGTGTTAGGCTTATATTTTCTTGACCATTGGAAAACTTCCCAGAGGTATGCTTAAAAACTTGCAGAGATTGTCTTACTTTTGAGATAGAAAGCATCCTTGTACCACATCATGGGGCCGAAATAAATTTTTTTTAAAGGGTAAAATCTTTTATGGACACCCTGTATTGTCAACATTTCGTTTCTTATGCGTATATCAGGGGCATAGAAAGAGTGGAAGCATACCGAACCTTTAATATTATTACACAAATTATCTTTTTACTGGCTGGGCTAGCAAAACCTTTAGCAACTGCTTTATTCAGCCTGTTATATAGTTACGAGCGTTAGTTTTTATAATGCAGCATCACATACCAATTCATAAATCCAACGAGATGACAGGAATGGAAAGCAATAACCTTCGCGCCTTCCTCGGATCGCGAGGGGGTAAGAAACGGTGTGGACACATCGATACCCGTCGTTTATATCATTTACTTGTCGGGAGTGAGAGAATGAGACGCTGTCTGGGTTGAAAGCAACAAGCTCACCACGAGTGGAAATTTTCCTATTTTTCTACTTATATTACCAGTTTTTACTGCTTCTTTCTCCTCTTATTCTTGTAAACGCTATTGCCATTACTACTACTACAACTTTCTACGTTAATTTAACATTCTCCCTTTCGTCGTACTACCACTACTACTACAACTACTCGAACCACTGCTACATCAACTTTCTAGGTTTAAAATGTCCCTTCTCACCCTACTACTACTACTACAACTAGTACCATTCCAATCACTGCTACATCAACTTTCTAAGTTTAAAATTTCCCTTCTTATCCTACTTCAACGTCAACTACTACTCCAACCACTGCTACAGCAACTTTCTAAGTTTAAAAATTTCCCTTCTCATCCTACTACTACAACAACAACTACTACTCCAACCACTGCGACAACAACTTTCTAGGTTTAAAATGTCCCTTCTCATCCTACTACTACTACTACAACTAGTACTACTCCAATCACTGCTACATCAACTTTCTAAGTTTAAACATTTCCCTTCTCATCCTACTACTACAACAACAACTACTACTCCAACCACTGCGACAGCAACTTTCTAAGATTAAAATTTCCCTTCTCATCCTACTACAACAAAAACTACCACTCCAACCACTGTTATATCAATTTTCTAACATTAACATTTCCCTTCCCATCCTACTACTGCAACTACTACTTCTCCAACCACTGCTACAGCAACTTTCTAAGTTTAAAATTACCCTTCTCATCCTACTACTACAACAACGTACTTCTCCAACCACTGTTACATCAACTTTCTAAGATTAACATTTCCCTTCCCATACTACTACCACAACTACTACTTCTCCAACCACTGTGTCGTGGATGAATTATCAGATAGGTATAGATGTTTATAGCCCTGTCTGAGCAGAGGTGATAGTGATGACAATGTGAAAATAAAGGGTAAGATATAGTTTTTATCACGAGGGTGATCGTGTAAGAGAAAAGACAGTCTCTGGATAGAATAACTTATCTAATCCAGCCTATCTGGACGACGATATTTAAATCAGACGCACTTTCTCTCCTTGTACGAAAATACAAGTTACACTGCACTCACATGCGCACAATTCTGTGAGAAATACGCAAGAACGTGAAAACAAACTATGGATATATGGATACAAAATATGGGGTTGACCGACACGATAACTAAAGGTTTAATAACGTTTATTATCAAATAAAAAAATCACAACATGTAGCAAAAATATAAACTAGATGGGGAGGGGCAAAAGTGGATGATTACTGCGGCACTATTTCCATCTGTGACACACTGCTACATCAACTTTCTACGTTTAAAATTTCCCTTCTCATCCTACTACTACTGTCACGGGTTGCCTTCCCCTTAGCTCTGCATTAGCGGTCCAACAGTGGCCAAAACTCAAGAGTAACTGATTTGGGTATTCAAAGGTGTCTACCTTTGCACAAGATTACTCGTGGCAGAGTAGTAGATAGAAGGATAATAATGCTTCTACCTCAAGGCAGTGTTAACAAGATATTCAGAAAAGCGAGAACAATGCTGCTATTGGCTGAGCACGTTAACTCTAGGATCTGCCGACAACTTTTGTGAAGGATTATGTAATCTTATAATAGCTCGTTCAAGCCCAGCTGAGTTAATTCAGCGAATTTCCTCTTATTATTATTTAGTAGCTCTGATTGATTGTATTTAAAAAATTGTCTGAGACATACGGATACAACACATTCAAAATGATTAAATTAACTTTAAATTTGGATAGAAATAAATAACAAATTTAATAATCACTTAGGTTTTAACAGTTATTGAAAATTGAATATTCTTTAACAAATATTGATCATCATCATATGATGTTAATGGATAATTAATATAAGGGGAAGTTTCACTAGGCAGCTTTTATTTGATTACTTAGCTGCCAATGAGGTTTCTGCACCCGCTGGTGTTTTGGTTCTTCGCAGGTAGGTGAATAGATTGCTCACGTTCGTGGTCAAGATTAAGAGTTGCAGCACGTTCCAAGTAGAATCAGGGAGTAACTGCAAAGCTGGTCCCGCGTCTCTAAGACCCGTCTGATGATGGTGTCTTCAGGCTACTTATACCCGTACTTGTTCCAGAAATAGTACCTTCAACTGGTACCACCAAGCCAATCTTTAGGCTCACAGACTGCTGGCTCAGAGAAATAAAGGCACTTGTAGAGGCCCCTTACACTTGGTCTGGGGTGTTGTTACTTTAACAATAAGTTCCCACTTTGACTTGTGTTTCAGTTCCCTCAGATTCCGTTTTCCATGTTAAAATGGTGGAGTTTTTCCTGGTCTTTTAAGTCCTGAGACTGCTCAAACAAGGTCCGGTCTGATAAATGAAAGCTGATCTTAGTCTTAACTCTGGCAAGGTCTGGTTGTCTTCTTGGAGCGAGTGAATTTTCACAGTGTTCTACTCTGGCTGAAGGATCAGGTTATATTGCCTGTCTTCCCCCGCATTTGTTTGTTACGATGTTAAGCATGGCTCCAATCGGAAGGGGTGTTGTGCCTTCATTCCGAGTCTGCCAATCGTTTCAAACATGCGTGTTTTGTCGGTTAATTCAAATTATTTCCTCATGGAAATTTCTGCGCGTTACTGCAGAGGTCATGTCTCCCAAATATGGAACGAAAACATCCGATTCTCTCTCGGCAACGTTGACAAATAACTTTTTACATCTGCCCGGACTATTACAACATTTCCGCTCAGGCGTGTCTCACTGATAAGTGCGTGTCTGTAATCTGTCCCCAAACGGGTAATTTATCGTCCGGCAATCCTTAGGTAAACCCAAGCTCGGTCGCTAAATGGGCCCATCTGCGTTCATGACGAATTATCACTGAGAGGAGTGTAAGATGATTTAAAAGTACAAAATACCTGCTTGATAGAATGAAAAGAAAAGGGCCGACCGTGGAAATGCAAGTAATTTAGTACACACAAAAAATGTAACTACATACTGCCGTAGAGGAAAAGAGATCGCCCAATGTTTATGTTACAACTACAACAACTACTACTCCAACCACTGTTATGCAAACTTTCTAAGTTTAAAATTTCCATTCTGATCTTACTACTACTACAACAACAAATACTCCAACCAAGGCTACAGCAACTTTCTAAGTTTAAAATTTCCCTTTTCATCCTACTACAACAACAACTACTAATAGTCCAACCACTGCTACATCAGCTTTCTAAGTTTAAAATTGACCTTCTCATCCTACTATTACAACTACTATTACTCCAACCACTGCTACAGCAACTTTCTAAGTTTAAAATATAGCTTCTCATCCTACTACAACAACAACTACTACTACTCCAACCACTGTTACAGCAACTTTCTAAGGTTAACATTTCTCTTCTCATCCTACTACAACAAAAACTACCACTCCAACCACTGTTACATCAACTTTCTAAGATTAAAATTTCCCTTCTCAGCCTACTACTACAACAACAACTACTACTCCAACCACTGTTACAGCAACTCTCTAAGTTTAAAATGTCCCTTCTCATCCTTTTACTACTTCAGCTACTACTACTCCAACCACTGCTACTTCAACACAAGATTGACAACTTCACGCAGAACTTCATAGTAGTCGCCACTTACGACATGTCTGAGATAGCTATATGCTTATTCTTTTTGTGTGTCCTCATAGACACCTGGGAACGACATGATGCATTACTACTGTAATTACTATAGGTCGATGAAGATGAGGGGAACTACAGTAAGACATGAAGTACGGTGGACAGATACTGTAATTACTACCAGGGGTAGACTGACATTGATCTGGGCACCTGGATAATAAAGTTCATTGCCCCCCCCCCCAACCACCTATCCTACACAGGTGATGGTTAGAGGAGAGTGGGCCCCCCAACTGTTGTGGGCCCTCGGGGATAACCATATTGCAGACCACTCATCTGCCCCCTGCTTACTACTAATGCCTGTACTGTTACTACTATTACCTTCTTTGTCGGTTCATCGTGTGATTTCCTCCGCTTTGTAATATTCCCACAAACATAAAAAACACTTGCATATAAATGCACATTGTGTACTTTTCAAAGCCTCGCATAACCAAATAATTAATTGTTTTTCAAAGTTTCCAATATAAACTCACAACCTTCTCAGACTGTCGATCTCTGGCAATAAAACCTGCTAGCTGTATTCTCTACTTGCTGAATCGCTGTAGTCGAAATACCTCACACTTGGATGGAATGTAACCTAGAAATGTACACCTACTGTCTCACAATTCAACAGCTCGGACGCACTAATTTCCCCAGAGTACTCCAAAAGTATTGCCTTTATGGTTCACTTGCCTTTGGGGATTCTCGGAAATGGCGTTCGCAGGATGGTCTTCTGTGGATGAAAAGTGAGGAGAGAACCGGAAAAGAAAAATATTATCAGAATTATAGTCTTGTGTGGATGAAAAGTGAGAAGAACAAGTGAACACACAAAAATAGAATTATAGTCTTCTGTTTCAGACTAGTTCAATGAAAACATGAAAATATGCTATGTGAATTATAGTCTTCTGTGAATGAAAAGTGAGAATAGCATGCGAAAAAAAGGCCTTGTGTGGATGACAAGTGACAGAAGCACGTGAAAAAAAAAAATATAGTCTTTGTCGGATGAACAGTGACTGACACACGTAAAAAACAAAAAGAGAATTATAGTCTTGTGTGGATGAAACGTTAACATAAAACCTCAAAACAAAAGTGATATGTGAATTATAGTCTTATGAGAAGAGAAAATGAACAAAAAAGTTCTATGTGAATTCTAGTCTTGTGTTGATGAAAAAAGAACACGAGAAAACAAAAAACGAATTAAAGTCTTCTTGAGATCTAAAGTTAAAAGAAAAAATTAAAACAATAGTAAGTTAAAAGATAAAATGAAAACAAAAGTGATATGTAAATTCTAGTTGTTTTGTGGATAAAAGTGAGAAGAGAACATGAAAATAAAATGCCAGTCAGAATTATAGTCTTGAGAAGAACACGTGAACACAAAAGTTATATCAGCTATATAGTCTTGTGTGGATTAAAAGTAAGAAGAACATGTGAAAACAAAAGTGATGTCTGTGATATAGTCTTGTGTGGATTAAAAGTTAGAAGAACACGTGAAAACAAAAGTGCTATCTGTGATATAGTCTTGTGTGGATTAAAAGTTAGAAGAACAGTGAAAACAAAAAGAAATTATATCAGCATGATAGTTTTATGTTGATGGAAAGTTAGAAGAACACGGGAAAACAAATTATATCAGCAACATAGTTTTATGTTGACAATAAGTTAGAAGAACACGATAAAACAAAATGGCTATCAGTTTATAAACTTGTGCTGAGGATATGAATGAGCAGTAGAGAAATGCCGTCACAAAGATTCCCTGCTGTTTGTGACGTAATCGTCTCCCCTGACCCGCAGTTAGTTGTCCAACAAAATCCAACTTTGAGTATAATGTTGAGGGTATTCAAAGGTATCAACGTTTGCTCAAGATTACTCTTGGCAGAAATATAAATAGAAGAATGAGTGATGCTTCTATTTAAGGGGACCTCTAGGATGTCAAAGAAAAGCAAGCACAACAATGAGATCATCTAAGCTGTCATGACCTTTTTATTCTCCCAACCCTTCTATGGCGTAATTTTTGACTCGTAGCTTTTGAGCGCCCAGCTGAAAGTGATTCAGCAACTATTAATTTTATTGTTATATATGGTTCTGTATTTAACACACACGTATTTAAGTCATACGGGTGCAGACATAAATTTCACTCAATAGTGTGTCACAAAACGGTTTGTGCGCTGTCATGTCCACTCCGGCAGGATTGCATTACATTCCTTTGCGAGTGATATTTTGTTATTTCTCTCTCTCCTGTCCTTATTTGTCAACACAGAAAACTCATCCGAAGGTCAATGTTTACATAACTTTCACACTTCAATTCTCTTCAATTCGCGGGTCCATCATTGAGGGACTAATTGGATCACAAAAAAGTGATGGTCCCACATTTGATCCTATGTGAAAGGCTAATGGCAGTGATTGCACACGATGGGAGTAATTCTTTACAATTCTGCAGAATAAAAGACTTGCACTTTGGAGGTGCGGATAAACCACGAAATGTCCAGACAAGACGGCCGAATTGCGCCGAGTCATAGTCTGATAACGACGGTTGAATTACGTGGGATAGGCAAGTCAGATAATCCCCCAATCTAGGAGGACATGTTGAAATGTGAGAGACGTAACTTGACCAAGTAATAATTGGATGTTTACTGCCTAATTTTAGAAAAGTAACGTTTCAAATTTTGCACTAGAAGAGTCATGCAAAATATGTCATCATAAAGTGGCCATAAATTTAAACGTTCAAATAAGATTGGCTGATGCTTTGAGGCGCGAATAACAATTACGTCGATTGGGCGTTTGTCCCAACAGCCATGCAAAGCTGGGACAAAAAACAGTGAATATAATCTAACATTTTCGCAAGTCTAGTTCACTGTGAGAATCGCTTGCCAAGACGACAACCAGGCCTTGCCAGAGTAAAGACTGTGAGAATCAGACTTCCATTTATCAGACCGGACTTTTGTTGGAGTATTCTGAAGGACTTAAACAGCCCAGGAAAGTTCTATCATTATAATAAGGAAAACCGGGATCTGAGGAAACTGAAAACACGGAGTCGTAGTGGGAATTCATTGTTAACATAACAACACCTCAGAAACGTGTAAAACGGCATCTGCTAGTGCCTTAACTTTATTCCTCTTAGCAAACAGTCTGTGAGCCAAGATTGGCTTGGTGGTACCAGCTTAGGGTACTATCTCTGGAGCAATAAGTGAGGGTAGAAGTGGCCTGACGTCGTGCTAGACACCATCATCAGAGAGTCTTAGAGACGTGGGACCAGCTTTGCAGTTACTCTCTGATCTTACTTGAAACGTGCTGCGCCTTTCATCGTGACCAGAGACGCGAGAACTCCAGTGACCTATCTGCACAGAATCCAAAACCCAGCGGGAGCAGAAACTACCATTTGCAGCTAAGTCAAACCTAAAAGCTGCCAAGTGACTTCTTACATAATACACCATACCATCACCCGATGATGAGTATTTTCTGTTAAAGATTATTCAATTTATTTAAACTGTTAAAATTTAGTTGATTATTAAATTTGTTATTTGTAAATATACAAATTTAACGTCGATTTAATCATTTTGAAGGTACTGCGTGTTTGTCTCAGTCAATTTACTAAATACTCTAAACAGATCTATACCAGCATAATAAGAATTCCACTGAGTAAACCAGGGTGGGGGGCTTGAACGAGCTGAAATTAATAATTGCTTTATTCTTCATAAAAGGCGGCGGATCAGATATAAGTTAACAATTGCCCTGCCCAAAGCAGCATTGTTCTTGACTTATGAAATATCTTATGAAACTCCCTTGAGATAGAAGAATCATTATCCTTCTATCTACAACTCTGCCAAACGTAATCTTGTTCGAAGGTAGACACCTATGAAGACCCATATTAGATACTCTTGAGTTTTGGCGACTGTTGTTGCAAAGCAGGTGAGGCAATTCCGTGACTTGGTGATTAATCCGACTATAGCTTTAAAGTTACAAATCAACTGGTTTAATAATCACTAATAATATGAGTGTAACAGGATTTAAAATAAATAAGGTTGCTGATAAAAGAAAAGATGATATTGATCATCATCGGATGATTTAAACTGTGTTGGACTTCTGGAAAAGAATAGAAATGCCCCTTGGTTGATGTGTTATGGTACTTAACTTCCGATGGGGGGTTGATTGATGGGTGTCTGCTTCAGCCGTTGTTTATTCCCACAGGCGCTTTGGACTGTACTTCTTGCCAGTAGTCAAATTTTGTGGATGCAGCACGTCTCTTCTCTTGCACAAGGCCGAGGTAACTGCGTAGGTTGTCCAGTCAAGTATCTTCAAGACCCGTCTGATGCTGGTGTCTAGCGTCTGCTGGCAATTTGTACCACAAACGTGTACCACAAACTAAGAGGAAGATAATGCCGTTAAAGGGTATTGGGTTCCTTATATGAGTATCAGGTGCCCACCACTTCCATCCACCACTACCATCTTCCTCAGAATATTTTACCCTCCCTGAGTGTTTCGTTTAATACCAGTGAGTCGGATGAAAGTGCTTTTCGATAGCGGAAGACAACATTTACAAACAAAGATATATATATATATATATATATATATATATATATATATATATATATATATATATATATATATATATATATATATATATATATATATATATATATATATATATATATATATATATATGGATTTTATTAAAGTGCTTGTATAACGACTATGTACATCATGAAATCATCATCCATTCTATAGAGTCTGGGGCCACCTCGGCTGTTGGTTCCTTATGAGGAAACCCGCACGAAGCAGTCACCACCTCTTGCAGTAAAAGTTCATGTAAAACGTTATTTAGTGATAAGGTTGCGAGCCTCGTATGCCACTGTATATCCACAAGCAGATTATGCATGTCAACATGCAAAATATGAAATGATAATATACAAATTACAACTTACCCGTAGTTTTTCCGGTGAGTTAAACACAGACATTTTGCACAGGTAAATTCCGAATATTGTCCGCAAACTAATTGAAGATGCCGTCTTTTCAAGTGAATTAGGTGTATAACTTACAGCAATTCAACTAGGATCCTAGAACTTAAAGCACAAAAGTATTTCTCCGGGGTTACTCTCTTCTAACCATAGAAATCACGTCCGGTCCTCTGGCCTGTCCTATATTTCAGGTAATTGAAAAGTCGCTTCCTACTTTCTAAGTTTTATATCCTCACTTTATTTGTATGGATATACTTTGAAACAATGTAAAAATGATCAGCAATAACTGCCATATGGCTAATAAGTTTTTTTTTGTTAAATCCCAGCGACACGATAAAATAACATAAAATCTAAGATAACCAGTAAATGGTAAAAATATCTGCCCACTATGAAATAATCTTCTTCTTTAAGTACCATGCTTAGTGGCATAGGAGATCATGTCTCTCCACAACTTCCTACCTCCAATACAATTTGTCAATTCTGCTGTTGACTTCTTTCCGTGCCACAATGTCAAACTGTCCAGCATTTGCTATCTTTGTCTTCCCCTATCTCTTTTTCCTTTAATCATCTGTTTTTACGATATATTCCAGCTTTCCGCTTCGCATAACATGCCTATAAAAAGTCGATTGCTTCTTTCTAACTTGTGAAATAAGTTTTCTTTGTGCATTGGCCTCTTTCATGACATCCTCATTACTCTTTTTGGCTGTCCATGGTATTTTTAACATTCTTCTGTAAAACCACATCTCTGTGGCCTCTAGCGCCTTCCCTACTTGTTTACTAATTGTCCATGACTCACTCCCATATGTCAGGATTGGTTCTATATAACAATAAAGAACTCTCTTTCTTACTTCCAATGACAAAGAATTGTTGCATAAAATACTCTTCATTTTATAGAAAGCTGTTTTTGCTTCAGCTATTCTGCTCTTCACTTCTGAGATGCATCTTCCATCCGTTGTTATTAACTTGCCCAGATATTTGAATTTATTGACCTGTTTTAAAACTGTTCCATTTACTTTGATAGTGCATTCTGGGAAAGCCCTTTTCTTTGAGACGACCATTACTTCTGCCGTTTTGCTATTAAGGCTGAGGCCTTTATTTTCACTTTTTATTATTATTAAATCATGTGCAGAACAAACCGAATCTCATGCCCAGTTTAAATGTAAATAGCAGTTAATTTTCTTTATTGCAATGTTTGTTTCATATAAATTAGTTGAACAGTAGTGAAGAAATAATAATTTAAACTAACGAAGTGACATTGGAGTTAAATATATTGGTTTGGTTTTTAGGACTATCTTCATTGCACACGTAAAACTCCATCAGTGCTCCGATCTTCTCCCTTAGATCACACAAGGCAGATCTCAGCACAGTGCACGAACTCCGTAGCACCGGCGAGAATCCCAGTGTGTGTATAGGAATCACACATTCTATTAATAGTATTGTGGTGGGTAGATTTCTAATTTTTAAATTTTTGCCAGGGCCTGATAGGCCTACTCTTTACGATTTCCAACTGCCGTGGGATTTTTAACGTGCGTGACTTGCAGACGGGACCTCCTATTTTTTCTCGGATGACCGAGAAGGCTAGCCGTCCGATCTCACTACCGAGGAGACCAGGGGGGAATATGACATCATTAGGGCCACTGATTCTGAACACAAAAATTTCCATAAATTATATTCCCTCAACTGGGAATCGAACCCGGTACCTCAAGAATTCGAGGCGTACGCCAAACCTCTTAGCCACTCCGATATATGATGTACAGAAAGTTTCTTATTCAGTTGTTTTGTATCACGTGGCTAAAATTTCAGTTTCTTGTAAAACTGTTCACACTTACAGCAAATTCTTGTGATCATGTAACACCCTCTTTCCTAAACTCCCCACGAAATCTTGTTAGGTGGCCAAGCGATGCTAAACAACTATTTGACACTGTTGTGCTAACCGCGACCGCGCGCGTGGTTTAATCTCCGGAGCCTAGTTTGTGGCCAATCGACAAGAGGGAGAATTGTGTCACGTGATAAAATAAGGGCCAATGGCGCCAACGAGACATGAGTTTCATAGCGAAAGCAATTTACGTTCCCTGCCTGATATGTGTGAGTGGTTGTGAAGACGTATGTGTGTGTGTGTGTGTCAGCACGCGAGAGTGTTTATTTTTAGACTGTTTTCCCCAGAATTATTTCGCAGTACGTTTTTTTTTTTTCGAGCGATACAGCAACTTTCACTCTGACGAAAAGAATTTGGCACAGGCTGGGAGAAACGATTTATTAAGATCCCTCTAATCTCAGACTTCATACACCAATCAGCACAAGGCGTGGGTCAAGATAGCCAGGGGCACATAAAGCGTTAGAAGAAATTATCTATACGATCTGGCGCTCTAGGCTGGAGGTTTACGTATAAAAAATGACGGCCAATCATAATAGAGCTATGTGATTTGGCATATCTTTGTGATTCAGCATTATATTACTTTCTTCTAGAAGTAATAATGAAAGACAAGGGGTGTTCGTAGTTTGTTTTCTTTGTACTGCAGACTTATTTCATCATCATCGTCAGTTTTAGATTTAAGAACTTTTCACAGTCGGCTAGTCAGGTGGGATGCGCCAATCACGATTATCAATATTATAAGCACCCCACCCCCCTCCCCCAACCCTTTTTTCATAATCAATTTTGTTATCATCATTATTATTTTTCTTTTAGCTCTCTATGGAGCATGGAACCCCCACTGCCGGAGCGCTCCCCCCCCCCCCCCCCCCCCCCCCCACCGCCCCCCCCCCCCCCCCCCCCCCCCCCCCCCCCCCCCCCCCCCCCCCCCCCCTTTGCAGTAAATCTGTACACAACATTCAATGCTCTTGAAATGGCGGTTTATGTATCATGATCAGGTAGCCAGCTCCACGCACAAACTCATATTAATCACCTCGTACGATGTGACAGGTATTTTCTCCCCTGCTCTGCAATAGTGACCCAACTATAGCCAAACTTAAGAGTATAAAAATGAGGGTCTTCCAAGGTATCAACTTTCGCTCAAAATTACTCTTGGCAGAGATATAAATAGAAGAAGGGTGCTATTACTTCAGGGAGCATTGAAAGATTTTAAAGGAAAGCAAGCATAACAACAGGGATTATCTAAGCTGTCATGAACTTATTATTCTCCCGCTCCTTCTGTGAGGAAATATTTTGACTCGTATTTCTGCGCCCCCAGCTAAAGGTGATTCAGCCATTGTTAACTTAAAATCTCTATATGGTTATCTATTTAAAACAATATGAGTCATACTGGGGCAGATATACAATTCACTCAAAAGTGATTAATGAAACGGATGAAACTGGACAGAAGAGTATCTTGATTGTCTGTTGATTTAATCTGCATCTCCGCACCTTCCTGTCTCCAGTTCATGTACTGTTTATCAATTGTGTTGTTGGCTTCTTTCCATAATCAAATTGTTCATGCACACCGTCATTTGCGCACTTTTCTATTTTCGGGAGAGTACATATAAGGGAAACAATATAATTATTGTCTAACTTTCAACCACAGTTGCACCCCTTAGCTGTGGTTGAAAGTTAATGTACTCTCTCGAAAATAGAATAGTGCGCAAATGACGGTGTGCATGATGTGACCGACCGACGTACTTACGGCGGGAATTATGGTATTGGATATTGGATAAATAATTGCCAGAGACGTTAATTGTCTACGTAAGAGAAAGTATTAAGCAATGTCGGGGACGTTACTGAACATAGTGAGAATATAGCACAAGAAAAATACGACAAAGAGAAATACGACAAAGAAAAATTCTAGCCAGCTTAAGGTATCGGAAACTATATAGACGTATGATCGTCAATGCCAGCGGTTCTCAAACTTTTTTGTCTCAGGATCACTTTACACTCATATATATATATATATATATATATATATATATATATATATATATATAATATATATATATATATATATATATATATATATATATATATATATATATATATATATATACATACACACACACACACACACACACACACACACACACTGGCACTGCATTACTTGAGATGAAAAACTATTAACATATTTAAAATGTATTTTTCTTAAATAATGTTCTCGGATCTAAAAATGACACCCTAAGGCTAAAAACCAAAGTGCATCTATGTCAGCGTGAAAGACGACAGTTTTAGCAGACTATTGCTTACCTTCAATAATTCTCTTTAAGCAAATAGACATTTTTTTATTTTTTTATTACAAAATTTCAATAAATAGTCAGCAAAGCAGATAGAAAGTCTGTGCTAAAAGTAATTCTCAAATTGATTAAACCAAACAAACAAAAAGAGCCACTTTTTTCAACAAAACATGTCCACTGTTAGTACATCGTGATTTGCACTATCAGTGTATTTTATTTAATTAGAACAATGTATTACAGTTAGAAACTTGTCATGACTGTGTTATACTATCAATCGAACAGATTACTGTGTCATACATTCACGTGCATAACGCTGAACACTTCCACTCACTGACAGGTAGACTTGTGGGCCATCACGACAAAAGGCTAGCCACATGTCACACTTTGTGTCAGGTTACTGTCTTGGTTAGAACAGCAGGAACACGAATTTGAATCCACTCGTGACTCACTGCTACATTAAGGAGCACCTTGGTATGATTCTGTTCACAAACTGACTCCCTCAGGTGTGGGTTAGTCCAGTGCAGGGTCCAAAGACAAGTGCTGCATATACCACAAGTATAGACCAGAAGTGCTGTACCATACACACAAGCTGAGTAAACTAACTGTTGATATGCTACAACAACTGTCATACTCAAATGAAAAGAGCTAAAGAACAATAGAAGTGTCATGATGATAACTGTTAGATGAAAAATTCACATGTGACTTTTACCCTAAAGGAACTCAGAGAACCAGTTTTAATTAATTGAAGATTTCACAAGTGAAAGTGACTTTTACTCTAAAGGAACTTAACTAAAGAAACAGTTTATTTAAGTGAAGCTTTCAACAAGGACTGTAGGTCTAAATTGATACTTACCTATTAATTTATATATATTTATATGTGTGAAATTAAATTTTATATTTCATTCACTTCATCATTTTCCATCAATCATATTGCATAAGTAGAATATCAAAATATAGATGTAAATAATAAATTCCGTAACTGTACTCAGCTGACTTATTCATTTTATATTTGTGGCGAGAGGTTTTATTTTGCTCTTGTATCAGTATAGTACTGACAATTACAGAAATAGAATTTCTGCAGAAAATGGTGAAGTCCCAGTGTCGGAGAGAACTACTGGTATCACAAATTAGTTACGGCTGTGAATGTTCTGATCTCGAAACAATAGTAGAGAGGAGACCGACATAAAGTGCCACCTCCGCTGTGTAACTAACTGTGATATTAATAAACAAGGAAACAGATTTTACTTAACACTGATAAAATTGACAAGTCGTTCAAATACAATTTCCTTATTTTTATTTAGTATATACACTATCTACTCTTGTGCTGAAGGGTGAATGTTGAAAAATGGAATGTAATGAATTTGTAAGTTTACATATGATTTACAAATATTTATATTTATATATATATATTTATATGTAAATAAATATTACACCAAGTTTTCCAATTATAGGAACAAAAATTATATCAGCTGTGCTGTTAATTAAGGATATAACACTTCTCAGCTATGCTATTAATTTTGTCTCTTGCTATGTTAATTCACGTTTTCTTCATTGACAGTTTCTATGCTCACAATGCCGACAGAAATGGTACTAATGTGTACTCATCTCTCTTAAGTCTGTTCTTCTTTGTTTGGTTCACACCACCGGCAGAGTATCGTTCCTTTAGCCCACCCAAGACTGAGGGGGACCAAAGATGTAGAGTCTGGTCAACCTCTATGCTCCTGCGGAGTTCCAGGCAGCGGGATTGACTCGAACATACGACCTCAGGTTTTTAGGACACAATTAAACCTGTAACAAAGCAAAAATAGGGGCTAATTTCTGTCCTCAAGCCCACCTATTTCTAGTGTGAGTGAAATGAGCGTGTCTCCGATGTATGCATGTGGGATGAATGACAACATGGCTCAGTATGATTTAGCAATAGCGAGACAAGACAGGTGTCTACTTGCAAAACATTCTTTCTGATAAACTAATACATGGATACATCATTCAATAATATTCAATAATATAGATTCAATACATGAATACATTTTATACATGAATACATCCCATAATATAAATCAATACATGAATAAATCCAATAATATGTACACCTAGGTGTGATACAACAATGTCCTTCCCCCTATACTATATCACGCCCTCTCTGACAATAGCTGGTAACATATATCCTAACAATATTGTTATGTTCTTATGATAGGAGTATATGAGACGAGGACTGGTTGGTGATATATCAGGTTGGAGTTATAGGAGACAATAGATTGGAGTTAGATGCGACAATAGATTGAGTCCTGACAAGGACTGTTTTGGTTATATTGGAGTTGGTCTTATCTGAGACAATAGATTGAGTTATAGAAGACAATAGATTGAGTCCTGACAAGGACTGTTTTGGTTATATTGCAGTTGGTCTTATCTGAGACAATAGATTGAGTTATAGGAGACAATAGATTGAGTCCTAACAAGGACTACAATAGATTGAGTCCTAACAAGGACTGTTTTGGTTATATTTACAGTTTGGAATTATCAGAGACAATAGACTGAAGTTATAGACTGACAATAGATTGAAGTATAGGAGACAATAGGTTGAAGTATGAGTCCTATTAGTCTTCGTCTATTCAATCATAATAGGAAATACAATCATTATACTTAATTCCCCCCAAGATACAATCAGTAACCTGATAGGTAGTATAAATGACACACAACAAATACCAACGGTTATCGTAAAAATATTTACCCTCCTAAGATTTTAAACTGGCCAGGTTTTGACGCGACTTAGTGAAGTAGGTTGCAGGTCGATGCCCTCAGGTAAGTTACCATAAATCAAGGTGACAGCTTCTCCCTCTTCAGTCTGTATCTCTGGCGTCAAGTTCGGGGTTGCGTGGTTAGCATAAAATCCGCCCGATTATATAGTAGAGTAACTACTTGAGGAAAGCTTTCGGTTGGTTCCTGGCGGAGCAAGTTGATTGGTTTCCTCCGGTTTTGTACCTGGTCTCATACAGCCTAATTTTATTCAGTTTTCATCGGCCATCTTGCGTGAACAAGATGGCCGTTAATTTATTCTGTCTCAGAGACTGGTGAACGTTGATCGTTGATTGGTTGAAGCAAATCTGTATCTCGACATAGTGATTAACAAAGTAGTGGGTTACACTTCGTTTCACGACATAGCCCCCTCCTTTCCTAGCTGTGACTTGTCATAGCTGACGTGTAAACCCCTGCTGTGGTTAATCCTTTTGCGTCTGTCCTTCCAGAGTACTAGGGTGTCGACTTAAAAAATCAGCTCCTACATTGTCTCTTCCCGGAATGTAATTCACGGTAAAGGAATAAGGCGCAAGAAGCAGACTCCACCTTAACAATCTCGAATTTAGCTTTTTAGATGCAGCCAAGAATGTTAAAGGTTGGTGATCGCTTTGGACAATGAAGTGTGTCCCATACAGATAAGGTGAAAATTTGTTGATGGACCAAATTAGAGCTAAACATTCCTTCTCTATGGTCGAGTAGTTCAACTCAGCTGCATTCAGCTTCCTACTGGCGTAGGCGACTGGTAAAAGTTTCTCCGGCTGGGCTTTTGATTTCTGCAAGAGAGTTGCACCAATACCTATACTGCTAGCGTCCGTTCTTAATACAAATTCCTGTGTGATATCGGGTAGTGTAAGGATGGGTTTGCTGGTGAGTTTTGCTTTTAGCTCTGTGTAAGCTTTTTCACAATCAGCATTCCATTGGATTTTGTCAGGCTGTCCTTTCTTCGTTAAGTTAGTTAATGGTGCACACAGAGAGTTAAAATGGGGTATGTACTTCTGATAGAACCCACATAAAGACACGAATGATCTCACATCTTTCTTCGTTTGAGGTCTGGGTGCCTTCTTTAGCTTCTCTATATTCTTTGGGTCAGGAGACATATGACCTGTAGAAATAGTGTGACCTAAGAATTCCAACTCCTTACAACCGATATAGCACTTGGTTGGACGTGCAGTCAATCCAGTTTCTCTCAGTCTGTCAAACAACATGGAGAGCGCTACTATATGCTCTTCAAATGTGTTTGTAGCAACAAGAATGTCATCCATAAAGTTAGTGATATGGGGATTTTGTAGAGGTTCCAATAATTTCCTCATCATTCTTGAAAAGATACTTGGAGCATTTTTCAGCCCAAAGGGTAGTACATTAAACTCGTAGTGTCCGTCTGATGTACTGAATGCCAGCATTTTCCTAACTTCTGGTTTCACTGGTATTTGGTAGTATCCCTTGCTTAGATCTACCTTCGATAAATACCTAGCCTTACTCAGTGTAGAGAACAGCTGGTTGGTGTCAGGTAATGGGTCCACCTGAGATTCTGTGATCGCATTAAGCTTCCGGTAGTCAATACATAACCTGTGTTCACCACTCGGTTTTCTCAATAGCACCACACTTGAGCTATAGGGAGAGTCTGACTTCGAGATAATTTTCTCCTTCAACAGATAATCAACTTCCTCCCTTAGTGCTTGGGCTTTCGCATAGGGTATAGGGTATGTTCTCATGCATACTGGGGTAGGGTCGGTAACCTTCATGTCGTACTCTAACAGATTCGTCCGACCTGGCTTATCTGTGAGCACATCAGCATGGGTTTCCAACACTTTCTGAACCCTCTTCTTCTGCTCTGGAGTTAAATGTTCACTAATATTTACTTGAACATAATCCTCTGTAGTTGTGAGTGGATACTCCATAGAGTGAAGTGGTTCACCGTGCATTTCTGTTGCAATGGCTAGGGTCATAATATGTGCAACTTCTGATGATTCCTTGTCATAGTATTTTTTAAGAAGATTGACATGATATACCTTCTCCTTTCCTTTCTTGTCAATCTTATAATTGGTCCTGGAAAGTTTCTCCAGTATGACATAGGGTCCCTGCCATCCAATCTGCAATTTATTATTGCTGCTTGGCAACAGTAATAACACCTTTTCACCCACCTCCAGTTCCCTATCCTTTGCTTTTTGTTGTAGTACGCAGCATGCTTCCTCCTGGCCTGTCTTAAGTTATCATTGGCCAGTTTCCAACCTGCTTTCAATCGAGATGTCAACTCGTTGACGTACTGGTATGCGGAAGTCACTGTTTCCTCTGCCTTTTCATCAGTCCATGTCCGCAGCAATGCTTCCAGTGGACCTTTTATTGGTCTTCCAAACAACAATGTAGCTGGAGCCAATCCAGTTGAGTTGTGGGGTACTTCCCTATATGCAAATAGTGCAGCGGGTAAGTATGTATCCCAAGTATCAGGTTTTTCACTCGCCAGCTTTCTAAGGATTGAAATTAGCGTACCATTGAACCGCTCTACTTGACCGTTCCCTTGGGCATGGTAGGGACTACAATGATAGTGCCTGGCTTGAAATATCCTGAATACTTCTTGTGTTAGCTTTCCCTTAAACTGAGACCCATTGTCAGTCAATATCTGATGCGGGAAACCTAATCGGGTAAATATTGTCAACAGGGCCTCTGCCACGTGCTTTGAATCTATAGCTGACATGGCCACTGCTTCTCCCCACATAGAGCAAGTATCAACCAAGGTTAAGATGTAAGCATTTCTCTTCTTGGTCCTAGTGAGGGGTCCAACAATATCTACTGCAACACGTTCAAAAGGGGTTCCCATAATAGGCATTTCTCCCAGTGTTGCTGGTGCAGTCCTATGCTTAGGAGCTACTCTTTGGCATTCTGGACAAGATCTTACATATCTTTTTATGTCCTCTGTAATTCCTGGCCAAAAGTAGTGACAGGCTATCCTTTGTCCAGTGGCCCCTATTCCCATATGTCCACTGAAGGGTATAGCATGTCCTAGCGTCATAACCTTCTCCCTGTAAGATTTTGGCACTACAAGCTGTCCATGCCCTTTAGGTCCTGTTCCAGCTTTTCTGTATAGTAGGCCATTCTTCATATACAAGTCTCCTTTCTCTGGAGGGTTATGTGCTTTAGGCAATTTGCCAAAACAAGGCTTCAACGTCCTGTCTGCTGCGTGAGCCTTTTTCATCTCTTCTGGATGAGTATTGATAGGATTCTCCTCCATTTTCCTGGAGCTTTCCCTGGTCTGGACTGTTGCCATAACTACAGGTTTTATAGGTTCTCCAAGGAAAACATACCTACACCCCAAAATCAAAGGGTAAATAGGGTCGTCCATCACTGCTGCTTTGATTTCTCCTTCCACATAGCGAGAACTTATGTTGATTCGAGCTATGGGTAGTGTCATGGTTCTTGCTCCCTTGATCGGTCCTCTGATTTCCACTGTTTCTGTGGTTATCTGGTCAGGACTCACTAGAGAAGAGCACACAACTGAATCAAAGTCCAATCCTGTGTCATATAAACACAGTACTTGAGTGCCATTCACGGTCACTTCCTCACAGACAGGGGGATGATGGAAGTCTTTCTGACTTACTGCCATTTCCTTCCTTCCCTGATTCCCTGTTGTAAGACATGCAGCATGATGAGGAGGATTCTTCCTTCTGCAGTCCGCAGTATTGTGGTTACTCATTAGACAAGTTTTACACCACTTTCCTTCCTTCCGGTAAGGTGTCTTATCCGATCTTAGAGGGTTTTTGTCCTTTTGGTCAAATCTTTGTTTGTTCCTTGTGGTATGGTCCTTTTGTTCATATTTGGTATAGTTTTGTGATGATTTGAAGTTTTCACCCTGCTTCTTCTTATTTCCTAATAATTCTGCCTGAGCTGCTTGATATCTCTCAGCAACAGTTACAATATCTTCCAATCTCTCTGCTCCTTGTTCCATGATAAACTTCCTCATTTCTTGAGGCATGGACTCTTTCACTTGCTCCATCATTATCATTTCTTTCAGATCCTGACACTTTCCTAAACTACTCCATTTTTCCAAATAGGTTTCCAATCTAGCAGAGAATTGGTGATAGTTTTCTCCTGGAAGAAGTTTAGCTGTTCGGAATTTCTTTCTATATGATTCTGAGTTCTTTTCATATCTCACAAGCAGTGCCTGCTTCAGGATTTCATAATCTTCCTGGTCATCTCTTGAGAGCTTCAAATACACATCGTAGGCAATCCCTCTCAATCCCTGAGATAGTTTACGACTCCATTTTTCTTTCACTAAGCCATAGGTAGTGGCTAGTCTTTCGTATCTATCCAGGTACGACTCAATGGCGTCTTCTTTCTTTCTCAACAAATGGGTCCAGATGAAAATTCATGGCCCCACTTGAGGTGCTCTGGCTGGAGCTACTCTCAGAGTGAGGTGAGCTACCACCATTATTGCCAGTATTTGCCTGAATTTCAAGCTCTTTTAATCTCAACTGATGGTCTCTCTCTGCTTGTAATTTCCTTTCCTCAGCTTCTAACCTTTTCTTTCCTCTTTTTCAGCTTTTCTTGGCTTCAATTTCCAGTCTTTTGTCTTCTCTCTGAGCTTCCAGTCTTTTGTCTTCTCTCTCAGCTTCCTTTCAGTCTTTTGGCTCTTCTCTCTCAGCTTCCAGTCTTTTGGCTTCTCTTTCAGCTTCCAGTCTTTTGGCTTCTCTCTCAGCTTCCGCTTGCAACCGCCTTTCTTCAGCCTCTAATTTCTTTGCTTCTCTATCAGCCTCTAATTTCCTTGCTTCAGTCTCTAATTGCAACTTTCTTTCTTCCCTATCCATATGTTTGTCCACTTCTGTTGTGACATACTGAGTGAGAGCATCACCTGTCATATTTAATTCCTTACCCATCTGCATGATCGCAGTCCTGAACTTCACTAGATCAGCCATGGCGTTACTTAGATAGGGTATGTAAATTTACTATAACCCAATTATTGTAATTAAACTTAATTAATTTAAATGAACAAAAAATTTCCGTGCAACTTTGTGAGCATCAACTATTTACTGAGTACTAAATGGTACTCCTCCTAAGAAAAAAAAAAAAAAAAAAATCCTATTATAGAATTTTTTTTTTTTCAAAAAATTTTCTTTTCTTATGTTATCTATGGGTGGCACAAGATAGAGTGTAGATAGATGAATGATAGACTAAGTATGGCTCAAGATATACAGAAATATCCCAGGAACGAGCCCCCAGTGTGGCGAGAGGTTTTATTTTGCTCTTGTATCAGTATAGTACTGACAATTACAGAAATAGAATTTCTGCAGAAAATGGTGAAGTCCCAGTGTCTGAGAGAACTACTGGTATCACAAATTAGTTACGGCTGTGAATGTTCTGATCTCGAAACAATAGTAGAGAGGAGACCGACATAAAGTGCCACCTCCGCTGTGTAACTAACTGTGATATTAATAAACAAGGAAACAGATTTTACTTAACACTGATAAAATTGACAAGTCGTTCAAATACAATTCCCTTATTTTTTATTTAGTATATATACACTATCTACTCTTGTGCTGAAGGGTGAAATGTTGAAAAATGAAATGTAATGAATTTGTAAGTTTACATATGATTTACAAATATTTATATTTATATATATATATATATATATATATGTAAATAAATATTACAAGTTTTCCAATTATAGGAACAAAAATTATATCAGCTGTGCTGTTAATTAAGGATATAACACTTCTCAGCTCTGCTATTATTTAAGTATAATTTATCCATATGCTATTATTATTGTCTCTTGCTATGTTAATTCACGTTTTCTTCATTGACAGTTCTATGCTCACAATGCCGACAGAAATGGTACTAATGTGTACTCATCTCTCTTAAGTCTGTTCTTCTTTGTTTGGTTCACACCACCGGCAGAGTATCGTTCCTTTAGCCCACCCAAGACTGAGGGGGACCAAAGATGTAGAGTCTGGTCAACCTCTATGCTCCTGCGGAGTTCCAGGCAGCGGGATTGACTCGAACATACGACCTCAGGTTTTTAGGACACAATTAAACCTGTAACAAAGCAAAAATAGGGGCTAATTTCTGTCCTCAAGCCCACCTATTTCTAGTGTGAGTGAAATGAGCGTGTCTCCGATGTATGCATGTGGGATGAATGACAACATGGCTCAGTATGATTTAGCAATAGCGAGACAAGACAGGTGTCTACTTGCAAAACATTCTTTCTGATAAACTAATACATGGATACATTCAATAATATAGATTCAATACATGAATAATATATGAGTCAATGATTCATGACATTCAATACCCTCAGGTATAGATTTAATAACATGAATAAAGACAAGTGACATGGTGTCTACTTGTGATGAAACAACATTCTTTTAGCAATACGAGACAAGATAAAAACATATAAACAATACATGGATACATTCAATAATATAGATTCAATACATGAATACATTTTATACATGAATACATCCCATAATATAAATCAATACATGAATAAATCCAATAATATGTACACCTAGGTGTGATACAACAATGTCCTTCCCCCTATACTATATCACGCCCTCTCTGACAATAGCTGGTAACATATATCCTAACAATATTGTTATGTTCTTATGATAGGAGTATATGAGACGAGGACTGTTTGGTGATATATCAGGTTGGAGTTATAGGAGACAATAGATTGGAGTTAGATGCGACAATAGATTGAGTCCTGACAAGGACTGTTTTGGTTATATTGGAGTTGGTCTTATCTGAGACAATAGATTGAGTTATAGAAGACAATAGATTGAGTCCTAACAAGGACTGTTTTGGTTATATTGCAGTTGGTCTTATCTGAGACAATAGATTGAGTCCTAACAAGGACTGTTTTGGTTAATTGAGTCCTAACAAGGACTGTTTTGGTTATATTTACAGTTTGGAATTATCAGAGACAATAGACTGAAGTTATAGACTGACAATAGATTGAAGTATAGGAGACAATAGGTTGAAGTATGAGTCCTATTAGTCTTCGTCTATTCAATCATAATAGGAAATACAATCATTATACTTAATTCCCCCCAAGATTACAATCAGTAACCTGATAGGTAGTATAAATGACACACAACAAATACCAACGGTTATCGTAAAAATATTTACCCTCCTAAGATTTTAAACTGGCCAGGTTTTGACGCGACTTAGTGAAGTAGGTTGCAGGTCGATGCCCTCAGGTAAGTTACCATAAATCAAGGTGACAGCTTCTCCCTCTTCAGTCTGTATCTCTGGCGTCAAGTTCGGGGTTGCGTGGTTAGCATAAAATCCGCCCGATTATATAGTCAAGTAACTACTTGAGGAAAGCTTTCGGTTGGTTCCTGGCGGAGCAAGTTGATTGGTTTCCTCCGGTTTTGTACCTGGTCTCATACAGCCTAATTTTATTCAGTTTTTATCGGCCATCTTGCGTGAACAAGATGGCCGTTAATTTATTCTGTCTCAGAGACTGGTGAACGTTGATCGTTGATTGGTTGAAGCAAATCTGTATCTCGACATAGTGATTAACAAAGTAGTGGGTTACACTTCGTTTCACGACATAGCCCCCTCCTTTCCTAGCTGTGACTTGTCATAGCTGACGTGTAAACCCCTGCTGTGGTTAATCCTTTTGCGTCTGTCCTTCCAGAGTACTAGGGTGTCGACTTAAAAAATCAGCTCCTACATTGTCTCTTCCCGGAATGTAATTCACGGTAAAGGAATAAGGCGCCAGAAGCAGACTCCACCTTAACAATCTCGAATTTAGCTTTTTAGATGCAGCCAAGAATGTTAAAGGTTGGTGATCGCTTTGGACAATGAAGTGTGTCCCATACAGATAAGGTGAAAATTTGTTGATGGACCAAATTAGAGCTAAACATTCCTTCTCTATGGTCGAGTAGTTCAACTCAGCTGCATTCAGCTTCCTACTGGCGTAGGCGACTGGTAAAAGTTCCTCCGGCTGGGCTTTTGATTTCTGCAAGAGAGTTGCACCAATACCTATACTGCTAGCGTCCGTTCTTAATACAAATTCCTGTGTGATATCGGGTAGTGTAAGGATGGGTTTGCTGGTGAGTTTTGCTTTTAGCTCTGTGTAAGCTTTTTCACAATCAGCATTCCATTGGATTTTGTCAGGCTGTCCTTTCTTCGTTAAGTTAGTTAATGGTGCACACAGAGAGTTAAAATGGGGTATGTACTTCTGATAGAACCCACATAATGACACGAATGATCTCACATCTTTCTTCGTTTGAGGTCTGGGTGCCTTCTTTAGCTTCTCTATATTCTTTGGGTCAGGAGACATATGACCTGTAGAAATAGTGTGACCTAAGAATTCCAACTCCTTACAACCGATATAGCACTTGGTTGGACGTGCAGTCAATCCAGTTTCTCTCAGTCTGTCAAACAACATGGAGAGCGCTACTATATGCTCTTCAAATGTGTTTGTAGCAACAAGAATGTCATCCATAAAGTTAGTGATATGGGGATTTTGTAGAGGTTCCAATAATTTCCTCATCATTCTTGAAAAGATACTTGGAGCATTTTTCAGCCCAAAGGGTAGTACATTAAACTCGTAGTGTCCGTCTGATGTACTGAATGCCAGCATTTTCCTAACTTCTGGTTTCACTGGTATTTGGTAGTATCCCTTGCTTAGATCTACCTTCGATAAATACCTAGCCTTACTCAGTGTAGAGAACAGCTGGTTGGTGTCAGGTAATGGGTCCACCTGAGATTCTGTGATCGCATTAAGCTTCCGGTAGTCAATACATAACCTGTGTTCACCACTCGGTTTTCTCAATAGCACCACACTTGAGCTATAGGGAGAGTCTGACTTCGAGATAATTTTCTCCTTCAACAGATAATCAACTTCCTCCCTTAGTGCTTGGGCTTTCGCATAGGGTATAGGGTATGTTCTCATGCATACTGGGGTAGGGTCGGTAACCTTCATGTCGTACTCTAACAGATTCGTCCGACCTGGCTTATCTGTGAGCACATCAGCATGGGTTTCCAACACTTTCTGAACCCTCTTTTTCTGCTCTGGAGTTAAATGTTCACTAATATTTACTTGAACATAATCCTCTGTAGTTGTGAGTGGATACTCCATAGAGTGAAGTGGTTCACCGTGCATTTCTGTTGCAATGGCTAGGGTCATGATATGTGCAACTTCTGATGATTCCTTGTCATAGTATTTTTTAAGAAGATTGACATGATATACCTTCTCCTTTCCTTTCTTGTCAATCTTATAATTGGTCCTGGAAAGTTTCTCCAGTATGACATAGGGTCCCTGCCATCCAATCTGCAATTTATTATTGCTGCTTGGCAACAGTAATAACACCTTTTCACCCACCTCCAGTTCCCTATCCTTTGCTTTTTTGTTGTAGTACGCAGCATGCTTCCTCCTGGCCTGTCTTAAGTTATCATTGGCCAGTTTCCAACCTGCTTTCAATCGAGATGTCAACTCGTTGACGTACTGGTATGCGGAAGTCACTGTTTCCTCTGCCTTTTCATCAGTCCATGTCCGCAGCAATGCTTCCAGTGGACCTTTTATTGGTCTTCCAAACAACAATGTAGCTGGAGCCAATCCAGTTGAGTTGTGGGGTACTTCCCTATATGCAAATAGTGCAGCGGGTAAGTATGTATCCCAAGTATCAGGTTTTTCACTCGCCAGCTTTCTAAGGATTGAAATTAGCGTACCATTGAACCGCTCTACTTGACCGTTCCCTTGGGCATGGTAGGGACTACAATGATAGTGCCTGGCTTGAAATATCCTGAATACTTCTTGTGTTAGCTTTCCCTTAAACTGAGACCCATTGTCAGTCAATATCTGATGCGGGAAACCTAATCGGGTAAATATTGTCAACAGGGCCTCTGCCACGTGCTTTGAATCTATAGCTGACATGGCCACTGCTTCTCCCCACATAGAGCAAGTATCAACCAAGGTTAAGATGTAAGCATTTCTCTTCTTGGTCCTAGTGAGGGGTCCAACAATATCTACTGCAACACGTTCAAAAGGGGTTCCCATAATAGGCATTTCTCCCAGTGTTGCTGGTGCAGTCCTATGCTTAGGAGCTACTCTTTGGCATTCTGGACAAGATCTTACATATCTTTTTATGTCCTCTGTAATTCCTGGCCAAAAGTAGTGACAGGCTATCCTTTGTCCAGTGGCCCCTATTCCCATATGTCCACTGAAGGGTATAGCATGTCCTAGCGTCATAACCTTCTCCCTGTAAGATTTTGGCACTACAAGCTGTCCATGCCCTTTAGGTCCTGTTCCAGCTTTTCTGTATAGTAGGCCATTCTTCATATACAAGTCTCCTTTCTCTGGAGGGTTATGTGCTTTAGGCAATTTGCCAAAACAAGGCTTCAACGTGCTGTCTGCTGCTTGAGCCTTTTTCATCTCTTCTGGATGAGTATTGATAGGATTCTCCTCCATTTTCCTGGAGCTTTCCCTGGTCTGGACTGTTGCCATAACTACAGGTTTTATAGGTTCTCCAAGGAAAACATACCTACACCCCAAAATCAAAGGGTAAATAGGGTCGTCCATCACTGCTGCTTTGATTTCTCTCTCCTTCCACATAGCGAGAACTTATGTTGATTCGAGCTATGGGTAGTGTCATGGTTCTTGCTCCCTTGATCGGTCCTCTGATTTCCACTGTTTCTGTGGTTATCTGGTCAGGACTCACTAGAGAAGAGCACACAACTGAATCAAAGTCCAATCCTGTGTCATATAAACACAGTACTTGAGTGCCATTCACGGTCACTTCCTCACAGACAGGGGGATGATGGAAGTCTTTCTGACTTACTGCCATTTCCTTCCTTCCCTGATTCCCTGTTGTAAGACATGCAGCATGATGAGGAGGATTCTTCCTTCTGCAGTCCGCAGTATTGTGGTTACTCATTAGACAAGTTTTACACCACTTTCCTTCCTTCCGGTAAGGTGTCTTATCCGATCTTAGAGGGTTTTTGTCCTTTTGGTCAAATCTTTGTTTGTTCCTTGTGGTATGGTCCTTTTGTTCATATTTGGTATAGTTTTGTGATGATTTGAAGTTTTCACCCTGCTTCTTCTATTTCCTAATAATTCTGCCTGAGCTGCT
This sequence comes from Oreohelix idahoensis, assembly GCA_024509875.1. NCBI lineage: Eukaryota > Metazoa > Mollusca > Gastropoda > Stylommatophora > Oreohelicidae > Oreohelix > Oreohelix idahoensis. Next base: position 411,941 of record JAMPIV010023029.1, on the reverse strand, counting down.
TGATATCTCTCAGCAACAGTTACAATATCTTCCAATCTCTCTGCTCCTTGTTCCATGATAAACTTCCTCATTTCTTGAGGCATGGACTCTTTCACTTGCTCCATCATTATCATTTCTTTCAGATCCTGACACTTTCCTAAACTACTCCATTTTTCCAAATAGGTTTCCAATCTAGCAGAGAATTGGTGATAGTTTTCTCCTGGAAGAAGTTTAGCTGTTCGGAATTTCTTTCTATATGATTCTGAGTTCTTTTCATATCTCACAAGCAGTGCCTGCTTCAGGATTTCATAATCTTCCTGGTCATCTCTTGAGAGCTTCAAATACACATCGTAGGCCACACCTCTCAATCCCTGAGATAGTTTAAGACTCCATTTTTCTTTCACTAAGCCATAGGTAGTGGCTAGTCTTTCGTATCTATCCAGGTACGACTCAATGGCGTCTTCTTTCTCAACAAATGGGTCCAGATGAAAATTCATGGCCCCACTTGAGGTGCTCTGGCTGGAGCTACTCTCAGAGTGAGGTGAGCTACCACCATTATTGCCAGTATTTGCCTGAATTTCAAGCTCTTTTAATCTCAACTGATGGTCTCTCTCTGCTTGTAATTTCCTTTCCTCAGCTTCAATTTTCTTTGCCTCAGCCTCCCATTTCTTGGCTTCAATTTCCAGTCTTTTGTCTTCTCTCTGAGCTTCCAGTCTTTTGTCTTCTCTCTCAGCTTCCAGTCTTTTGTTCCAGTCTTTTGTCTTCTCTCTCAGCTTCCAGTCTTTTGGCTTCTCTCTCAGCTTCCAGTCTTTTGGCTTCTCTCTCAGCTTCCGCTTGCAACCGCCTTTCTTCAGCCTCTAATTTCTTTGCTTCTCTATCAGCCTCTAATTTCCTTGCTTCAGTCTCTAATTGCAACTTTCTTTCTTCCCTATCCATATGTTTGTCCACTTCTGTTGTGACATACTGAGTGAGAGCATCACCTGTCATATTTAATTCCTTACCCATCTGCATGATCGCAGTCCTGAACTTCACTAGATCAGCCATGGCGTTACTTAGATAGGGTATGAATATTTATTATAACCCAATTATTGTAATTAAACTTAATTAACTTAAATGAACAAAAAATTTCCGTGCAACTTTGTGAGCATCAACTATTTACTGAGTACTAAATGGTACTCCTCCTAAGAAAACAATAAAAAATCCTATTATAGAATTTCTCCAAAAAAAAATTTCTTATGTTATCTATGGGTGGCACAAGATAGAGTGTAGATAGATGAATAGACTAAGTATGGCTCAAGATATACAGAAATATCCCAGGAACGAGCCCCCAGTGTGGCGAGAGGTTTTATTTTGCTCTTGTATCAGTATAGTACTGACAATTACAGAAATAGAATTTCTGCAGAAAATGGTGAAGTCCCAGTGTCGGAGAGAACTACTGGTATCACAAATTAGTTACGGCTGTGAATGTTCTGATCTCGAAACAATAGTAGAGAGGAGACCGACATAAAGTGCCACCTCCGCTGTGTAACTAACTGTGATATTAATAAACAAGGAAACAGATTTTACTTAACACTGATAAAATTGACAAGTCGTTCAAATACAATTTCCTTATTTTTATTTAGTATATACACTATCTACTCTTGTGCTGAAGGGTGAATGTTGAAAAAAATGGAATGTAATGAATTTGTAAGTTTACATATGATTTACAAATATTTATATTTATATAGTCATGTAAATAAATATTACAACAAGTTTTCCAATTATAGGAACAAAAAAATTATATCAGCTGTGCTGTTTTAATTATATGAACTAAAAAATATATCAGCTGTGCTGTTAATTAAGGATATATCACTTATCAACTATGCTGTTAATTTTGTCTCTTGCTAGGCTAATTGCACTTTCTCATCACTGTCAGTTTCTATGCTCACAATGCCGACAGAAATGGTACTAATGTGTACTCATCTCTCTTAAGTCTGTTCTTCTTTGTTTGGTTCACACCACCGGCAGAGTATCGTTCCTTTAGCCCACCCAAGACTGAGGGGGACCAAAGATGTAGAGTCTGGTCAACCTCTATGCTCCTGCGGAGTTCCAGGCAGCGGGATTGACTCGAACATACGACCTCAGGTTTTTTTTAGGACACAATTAAACCTGTAACAAAGCAAAAATAGGGGCTAATTTCTGTCCTCAAGCCCACCTATTTCTAGTGTGAGTGAAATGAGCGTGTCTCCGATGTATGCATGTGGGATGAATGACAACATGGCTCAGTATGATTTAGCAATAGCGAGACAAGACAGGTGTCTACTTGCAAAACATTCTTTCTGATAAACTAATACATGGATACATTCAATAATATAGATTCAATACATGAATACATTTTATACATGAATACATCCCATAATATAAATCAATACATGAATAAATCCAATAATATGTACACCTAGGTGTGATACAACAATGTCCTTCCCCCTATACTATACCACGCCCTCTCTGACAATAGCTGGTAACATATATCCTAACAATATTGTTATGTTCTTATGATAGGAGTATATGCGACGAGGACTGTTTGGTGATATATCAGGTTGGAGTTATAGGAGACAATAGATTGGAGTTAGATGCGACAATAGATTGAGTCCTGACAAGGACTGTTTTGGTTATATTGGAGTTGGTCTTATCTGAGACAATAGATTGAGTTATAGGAGACAATAGATTGAGTCCTAACAAGGACTGTTTTGGTTATATTGCAGTTGGTCTTATCTGAGACAATAGATTGAGTTATAGGAGACAATAGATTGAGTTATAGGAGACAATAGATTGAGTCCTAACAAGGACTGTTTTGGTTATATTTACAGTTTGGAATTATCAGAGACAATAGACTGAAGTTATAGACTGACAATAGATTGAAGTATAGGAGACAATAGGTTGAAGTATGAGTCCTATTAGTCTTCGTCTATTCAATCATAATAGGAAATACAATCATTATACTTAATTCCCCCCAAGATACAATCAGTAACCTGATAGGTAGTATAAATGACACACAACAAATACCAACGGTTATCGTAAAAATATTTACCCTCCTAAGATTTTAAACTGGCCAGGTTTTGACGCGACTTAGTGAAGTAGGTTGCAGGTCGATGCCCTCAGGTAAGTTACCATAAATCAAGGTGACAGCTTCTCCCTCTTCAGTCTGTATCTCTGGCGTCAAGTTCGGGGTTGCGTGGTTAGCATAAAATCCGCCCGATTATATAGTCAAGTAACTACTTGAGGAAAGCTTTCGGTTGGTTCCTGGCGGAGCAAGTTGATTGGTTTCCTCCGGTTTTGTACCTGGTCTCATACAGCCTAATTTTATTCAGTTTTCATCGGCCATCTTGCGTGAACAAGATGGCCGTTAATTTATTCTGTCTCAGAAACTGGTGAACGTTGATCGTTGATTGGTTGAAGCAAATCTGTATCTCGACATAGTGATTAACAAAGTAGTGGGTTACACTTCGTTTCACGACAATATTGTTGAAGTTTGAGTTTTATTCAATTGTTTGAATATCATAGGTAGTTACATAGCGAAGGTAGCAAATTAGGGTCTGACTTTACTCTGAATACTTTCTGAAGAAGATACCTTGACAGCCGTGACTATCCGGTAATACCAGTGTTCTTCTCCAACACTGGGACATCACTATTGTCAAGACAGAATACTATTTCTGCTCCCTTTTTTTCTTGCACAGAGACAGGCGTCCCTCGCCATTCAGGCAGATACTCGCCGATTTCGGAGGTACCCATTAGAGCTGGGTCGGCTCAGGAGCCGCCAATCCCTGGTCGACAAGACCTGGTCGCCAGGGCTCGAGTTAATCCAGTCTAAATCCCGGTCGACGAAAATTTCGATATTCTAATGAAACCAGATAATATTAATATAATTTATTCATAAATTTCCCTCCTTGATTGTTGGCTTTCTAATGCGGTAGGTTTTAATGATGGAGTACGCGTCTTTTGTTACGGTCCAGACTAGGGGTTAACTAGCAACGATCTCTTCCCTCTACGTGAGCAGAAATACGATTTTTCATTTGGGCTAAAAGATTGTCCACAACAACTACACTCGGGACACTTACTACAATATCAGGACCATCACTACATCAACCGTGCTGGTGTTACTGCTACATGTTACTATTACCAACACAAGCGTCCGACTGATAGAGTGGTTAGTGCGCTGGTCTGTCGTTGCAAAGGTGCCATGCTCGAAAACAGTTGCGTAACTCTCCAGTCTACCCAACTGCAGTGGGTACCTGACTCTGCTCTTGAATTAGGGAAGGAAAAGGCAGCAAGGAAATGATTTGGTCACTACACCTGTAGCAAAGTTTGATTTGCTTGGGAGGTTATGATGGTATCCTAAAAGAATGAAATCGGTGTCTGCAATAACCGTGTGAGGTCAAGCACATGTAGGCCCCTGACTCTAAAAGATGATGATGATTAATTATTTGCAGGGAACCTAACGCTACCTCCCTAGATCTCACACGGTCACTATTTTGGCTCTAGTGTCTGGTGTATGATGTACCTAGTGTCTAGGGGAGAAATGAAATGATGGTACACAACACAAAAACACTTTAATTTTCTATGAGGAAGTGAATAAAATCAGTGGTTAAGTTTTTCTTTAAAATGAATATTTTTTCTTTTACAATTTAATCTGCCTGTCCAGCCATATCTTTTGGACAGGTCTTTGAAAATGAGGACAAGATAGTTTACAGAAAAGATCAACTAAAAATGTGTGGACAATTTGCCCAATAACTATAAAGTCACTATATATATTTCCTGTTGGAATGTTCACAGCTTACACTTTATTCATCTAAGAGGGAGAGTCACTGTGTATGAGGGGCTGTAGTTTCATCATACCCCCATAACTTCCTAAGTATGATTTTGAAATACCAGAGTTTATTCAAACGAAAGTGTCAGATATACGCAGATGCTTAACACATCACCTGGGATTCCTTGCAGAATGATAATACAGTATGAAGTTGCAGAAAATCTTGATCTCTCAAAATGCCCAAGCTCCTCCCGTTATCTTTTGACAGCATAAACGAATGGTCGGAGACTTGATGGCTTTATTCTCACTCAGCAGGTTTCCTGTTACCGGCTGGCAACAGGAAATAAAACCTCTGCAACAAAAGGACACCCTGGCCTTTTATATCTGATCACTTATTATATTTATTATTTTCCTACGGTGATATGTGGTCAGCCTCGTGTGCATTACAGGTGCACTCGCCCCTAATTTTAAATGACTCACACCTTGCTGTGACCACACCTCAGGTCCCTATGGCAGATACGCCACTGTACGTTTACATAGTTTTCCTCAATAAAATAATGTGGAGTAACCACATTTCCTTTTGTATGATTTTCTCTTCTTTTCCTTTTTAAATATAAATGCTTCAGGCATGTTGAACAGTGTTCATGGAACACGGAGGCTTACTAGCATATTCTAATGCAATAATATGACAACATAATCATGACAACATACATCAGTTAGATACATTTCAATGTGAGGACTCATCAATGTCTGCTCCTGGCATGTCCTTCACTTTTCCCAATAGCAGTATCTAACTTTGTAGTTGGATTAAACATATTAATTCATAAAGCATTCTTACCACAAATTTCAAGAAATATAAACAAATGACGCTGACTTGCAAAGAAGTGGCCTCAGTTTCTTCTGCACTGTCCAGACTGTGAATACTTCTTTATTTAATTTTAAAATTAACACAGCTGATCTCAGCGTATTTGAATGAAAAGTTTTGTTCAACTGGCAATGAATAGTGAAAGCCTTTTGCTAATATTTATTAGCACTGGCCAATAGAAAGCTTGCGACTACCAGAATTCAAATGTAGTTTTTGAAAAACAAAAATAATTCCAAACAAACTCTGCGTCTGGTAATCGATTGGCCAGCCTGCTTTAGTTATGCCAATACAAAAAGATGTTTCGTTTTGGATTACATTTTCCTACCGCTCCCCTTTCCCTCCTATACTCTTTTTACCCAAGCGAATTTGAATGTACCTCAATGCCTCTTTTCTAAGCTGCCGTCCCCACTAACGTTATGAAAAAAAAACAAGCAGGAACAACAGTCTGTCTGGTCGCGCGTCCGTAGACAATTTAGTATTTTCTCTAAAACTTGGCTAAATTTTGGACTATCATATTATTTAAAACACATTCTTGCTCAGTGGACTCTAGGCTATACTACCATATGATTTTTATGGTCAGTTTCATTATGGTTTAGATTTTCAATTTTGTCACCGGCAATCGTCAAATAAAAATTTTACACAAGACGGCCATCTTTCCCCCCTTTCTCATCTCGCTAGCATGTATTTTCAAATAACTACTTGTTTTAATGACGTCAGAAATACTACCGCGAGGAGGAAATAAAATTGTCTGCGTGTTTGTCTCTGTTGGCTTTGCCGCAGCGTGTATATATGCATGGCACAACGTGTCAAGCGAAGCGGGGTTTTGAGCGGCGGGTATTTGAATAGGCGTTAAATATTTGTATTGTCTCGTGTTACACTACCAAAAAATGTAATGATTACTACTGATTACCAGCGTTAAAGTTAAATATTACGTTAATTCAGACAGTAGTTTGGCGGCACACTTCCGCAAAATCGTTAATTGTAAGTCTTGCCACAGTCTCTATCAGATCGGGCAAAATGTTAAAAATGTACGTCACAAGGAAAGCGGGTAGGAAACGGTGGGATCGGTTCTAGGCCTTTCCATGGCACAAAATTCAGCGCGATGCTGGCGTGTGAGAGTATCACCGTCAGACACAATAGGGCGGGTTTATTTATTATCATTTTATGACTAAAATCTTACTGAAATGAGCGATTATTCTCGCATATTTTACTACAACACCTCTACGGCAGTATCTGCTATGGGTCAACTTGTAATTTACTATCAACACCTTCAACCAAGAACTTACAGATTTTCAAGGTGTGTGTTCTTCCTTAAAATAGAAAGATTAAAATTATATGACAAGAACACGATACAGAACTGACTACAAGAACCAAACAGGTGGCAGTAGAATAAGAAATGAGAAGAAAGCGTTTACTACTAGCACTACCACTGCTAGCTCAGTTCCTACTATTGTTACTATTAGCACTACCACTGCTAGCTCAGTTCCTACTACTGTTACTATTAGCACTACCACTGCTGGCTCAGTTCCTACTACTGTTACTATTAGCACTACCACTGCTGGCTCAGTTCCTACTACTGTTACTATTAGCACTACCACTGCTAGCTCAGTTCCTACTACTGTTACTATTAGCACTACCACTGCTGGCTCAGTTCCTACTACTGTTACTATTAGCACTACCACTGCTGGCTCTGTTGCTACTACTGTTACTACTAGCACTACCACTGCTGGCTCTGTTGCTACTACTTTTACTACTAGCGCTACTACGGCTGGCTCTGTTGCTACTACAAGCTCATTCATTCATTATTTTTCAGCTCGTAATGGGGCATGGGCCTTCAAAGAATTCACCTCAAAGCTGTCGTGTCCTAGTGCATCAGTTCAGTGTCTTTACATGTCCTTTTTAAAATCTATAACATCTATAACAAAAAAACCTCCTTAGAAGCTTCGAATCTTCAAGAACTTGTGTGGATCTACTACATTTGACATGAAGGGGTACGCGGCAATGAAAGAGCTGATAGAATAGCTTCAAGAGCATCTATAGAGGGTGCATTGGATATGGATAAGGGAGAAATACTGAGGACAATTAACAATCACCAATTAGAGAATGACACTGCAATAGATGAATCATCAAGGTTAAGGTTGCTGGAATTAGGCATCAAACGTAAGACTAGCAGGGATGGACGAATGAGAGGAAGCATCCGACGTGTATACAACCAGCACACAACAGGAACAATTAGCATTCATACCCTTCAACATTTGCTAAGGGAAACTGAGCATCTACGGGTTTTCCCGGAGTGCAGTGATGTCGATTCAGATCATCAATAACAATCAACAATAACATCTACAACATGTATCACAAGCATATACCACACTGTATCTACGACTATACTTCCATTAACACCATCATCACGACCATTGCTACAGCTGCTACCATTACTACCACCACCACCAACAACGATGTCACTATAGCACGTTTCACTAGCTTTGCCCTCAAACAAATGTAATTATCTGATTAACTGTCTAACGTATTAATGCCATTTTTTGCATACGATGTTTTATTGGGTTAGACCCAACAAATATATACTTTATATCTGTGCATCTTGTCCAGTTCCCATAAACGGATGAAATCCTTTGATCTTTGTCGGCATACTAATTATTGTGTATCGAGAAAAGAAATTTTACCACTTCATGCACAGATTCTGTGAATTGATGAGGCATAGGCGTGTCTACTATTACAATAATGTGGCCATCAAGTTTGCAATTGAATACGTGTTGAAGATGATTTCTTAAATGATCTGCATGCGAGATACTCGTGACATTGTTTGTCATTGACATTTAATGCGCTACCATACTGGACCTTCCTTGATCTAATTATTTCAATGGGTATCATCTCTTTGCGGTTCATAAATATCATAATGGAACGTTGCTCCTCTAATGTGCTTGTAAATAACGGTAAGGTCATCTTTAAAGAAATTAAACTTCATCCGATTCATAATCAGATGTCTCTGAGAAATTGAAAATCAATCTCGGCTGAATGAAGGACAAACCATCATTCTTCCAATATTCCTCTTCCTCTTGTAACACATGGTTCTCACTTTTCTTCCAATAATCCCTGGCTATATTGGAGATGGCGGCTTTTATAAGTATTTCAACATCTTTTAATTTGAACGTTCTATTTTCTGTTGCTACCTGTTCCTTAATTTTAGCCCATACTAATTCTATTGGGTTTAAGTGAGAATGGTAAGGAGGTAATCTTAAACATCTGTGACCATGTTCATGGATTGCCTTGTCTATGTGAAATATCTTTGTATGCTGTGTCTTTTTTTACAATTCCAAGTAATTCAGGTTCATGGACATTTCGTTGAATGGAATGTTGTTTATGGTCAGCCAAATCTTTATTACATCTTTAATACTTGGTGAATTAGAAACTTTATCTTCTGGTGCCACAACGTTGTGATATGAGGCATTGTCCGTTATCAAACACCACGGTCTATCCAAGGAAGGAAGTACATGATTCACAATCCAATCTTGAAATATCTTGCCATTCATCTCTGCATGGTAATCCCTATTATCTGTGGATTTTGAAACAAATATGAGCAGTATTATTTAGAAGCCCATGATGGCTGCTTCCTGGATGTGCAATTATTAGGCGCTGTCCTTTGTTGCTTGGTACTAGTCTCTTAGTTGTTCCATCAGATGATTGCCATTCTCGTTCATTACTGTGGTGCGCATTGATCCAAGTTTCATCTAAATACACAAAATCATAACAATCTCTTCTCATTTCTCTGACCTCGCGTAAATATTTGCTTCTCATTGCAACTATATGAGGCTTCTCACAAATAAGGTTTCTACCACCAACATATTTTCTAAAAGTGAATCCCAAACTCCTAATAGTCCTCCATAGCGTAGATTTGGAAATATCAATGTCATTATTCTTTCTTAACCAAATTTTCAATTTCCTTAAAGTCACTGCCTCATTATTGTGAAAAATACTGCAAATTTCTCTGCGGATCAATTCTCTGTCAAAATTATCCACCACTCTTGGCCTAATTTTCGTGTGTAAAACACTGGAATTAGACATTTCAGATGTCGCTATCCAGCGGTGCAATGATCGTTTGCTTATCCCCAAGGCGTGAATAGTCCTCTTTTGTGGGTTTGAAATAGAATGATATAGTTTTCCTCGAGTAGCTTCATTGCAGAAATACTTAAAAATCCTATTTGTGATTTGCTGTAATGTCATAAAATGTACTCGCAGACTCATTTTTCCTTCTTAACCGCACAATAATTTTTGTAGACACACCTCTGATTGACAATGTGTGCGTTGCACCGGATATAAACTGTTTTATGTTCAAGAAGTGCGATTTCACGCAATTTCACTCAAAAATCATGCCAATTGCTTGATAAACCAAAAATGTGCAAATGAGGTCGTATAATTTACTGTAGACATTTCAATATGTGTGCGTGTGATGTGTGTTGGCAAGTAGGATTTTATATTATATCGCAAAGAAACGAAAATTGAAACCAATGGCCGCATTTTAATGAAAAATTTAATTCATAGGGTCTAAACCATTTCAAATTCACACACAAAATTTCACTTATATGCGTTATATATTCGCTGAGATATAGCATTTTGAAGTTGGGCAAAGCTAGTGAAACGTGCTATACTACATATTGTTCCACTGGTGTTTGTTTTGTTCTTTCCATATTTTGCACACAGGTGATCGTGTATTAACCACATCCACAACCGGCAATTGGGAAATGCGAGAGATGCGAGCTACACCGGCGCTATCTTCAGGGGGCGCAGAATTGTTTTTTTTTTTTTTTTTAATGCGGAAATTATAGAGTGATCCAACTCAGTAAAGAACAAACCGAGGCCTGGCACTACCTTGAAAAATCCATAGGGCCTGCTCTGACCACATTAATCCTTTTATTCTTCTGGTGGTTGTACACTGAACTCTACCAATTCCAAATATTGTTGGTTTAAAAAAAAAAAGATAATTCAATAGCAGATACTGCCCTTGGGAAGTAAAATGTTAGATCTTCATTATATTAAGTCCCATGTTAGATCTTCATTATATTAAGTCCAATGTTAGATCTTCATTATATTAAGTCCAATGTTAGATCTTCATTATATTAAGTCCAATGTTAGATCTTCATTATATTAAGTCCAGTTTCGAAAGGTTGATCCTCAGTTGACGTGAGTATTTTAGACCACAACAGGCTCCGGGGTCGACCCAGTCTCTTGAATTGGGTACCAGAGAAACTCTGAGAAGGTTAAGGCGGCAGGCGTGATGCTGATGACATCCCCCCTAGTATGCCGATGGTCAAGAAAATGTGGGCCTAACACCATATTCCCAATATGCCTCAATGGGCGTGTAACGGGATCCTTTACTCTTCCAGAGATTGTGTTACCAGTTCCCTTCTTCGCGCCTTTGCTGTCCCTCATTCAAGAGTAGAGTTCGTGACTCATTTACAGCTGGGAAGTCTGGAGCATGACGCTACCGTGTTTCTGGACTTTTACTAAATACAATATTACACTTCTTTCGCGTGGTAATTTGAAACTAAACATCATTTACGACTCTGCAGCGAGCTACAAGGGCCGCTCTTATGTGAAACGTTACAACAATGACCCTGCTTTGTCTTCATCCTTTTTCGTTCCTTAAATGGTGGGCGTGCTGATCTGATGACGTTGTACGCATGAGTCACATACACCAGGGAAAATTTTTCGTGATAATTTTCAAGAGATTTTGCGAAAAGATAACACTCACAAATTCGTTTTCAATATCATTAATTGCTTGCATCAAGGATTTGATCACAATACAAATATGTCCAAAAAACGGTTTTTGCTAAATGAAACTATCATTTACTCGTATTTCATCAGTTCAGATAGACCACACAGAAACCTGAAACAGCTATATTATCTTTGCTATCGTTTAATTGTCATCGCGTTCGTCAACGGTAGTATAACTAATAAAGATAGTAGGGTTAATCCCATAGCTGATACTTTCGTAGGATACTGAAGTATTAAAGACTTCACCATACTAGGCCCATCGTTATGAGATGGGGTGGCGTGTTCCTTTCCTCGCTGCCTTCCCTAATTTTAGGGCAGAGGCAGGTACCAATTTACAGCTAAGTAGACTAGAGCATGACGCTACCAGTTTGTGAACGCGGAAGCGTTGACACAAGAGGCAAGCACTCTAACCACTCTGCAAATAGTGGCTCTTGTGATGGTGTCGCGGTCTCTTCTTTGGACATGGCCTACCCAGTTTCAGCGCCTGGCCGCAATGATGGCGTGTATATCTTTTTGATTGCACCGTGTAAGCAGTTTCTAGTCGATGATGATATTCGGCCAAAAAAAAAAAAAAAAAAAAAAAGAATTTTCCTATTCAGGCCTTGCGGACAAAGGACAATTTGGACATTTCCTTCTCTGTCATTCTCCACAGCATTTCGCACCTTACAGAAGTACAGAAAGTACGCAGCTCTCATATAATCTTAATATATATATGGGACCCCTGTAACCTGCCCTGTCTATACTGATTGTGATTACTCCACTCTTAGGTAGCTTTCGACAATGGTTTGTGATGGTTGTCTAATAGATTATCCAATGTTTCTCTCGTGTTTCCGTTCCGGTGAAGACAGATACTGTATTTCGCTTTTGTCGGCTTAGCAACGGAAGTTGATTCTATGCATTCTGATAAGCATTCAAAATATTTTATTTTCTTCTTCTTCGTCTTGGATCCTTAGTCCCTGGTGATAAAGTAATCAATGACCACCACGCCCATTAGCGTCGTGTAGGGCAGCAATAAACTGTATCCACTTTGCTTGTTCGGTGGTCGTCCTCCGTGCAGCGCCCACAACGCTGGTTCATGATTTGCATCTCGGCCGTTTTCGTGTCAGTGGCTTCCTTTCGGCTTTCACCACTGACATTCATACGAGATTCAGACTCTGTATGCCCATCCCGCAGCGAAGTATGTCAATCTGTTGCCGTTTCCGCGACGCGATTTTTTATTTTACATAGACAGAGGTGTCGGCCCTGTGCTAAAACCCCCAACCTGGGGGACCAAAGTGTTTGCTTTAGTCTGATCCCTTCCCGCGCAGACCTGTCCAGCTTGGTAGAACCTGCTAGGAGTAAAACTCCCACTGACATAGGTCTGGGAGGTGTCAGGGTACTAAAGCTGCCATTCAGAGACAAGGTATAGTCACCAGTGATGACAGATGTTTTATTTTTTCGGTTTCCCAAAATATGTGAAGCATTTTTATCAATTTTATTTCTCTGATATCTTCTATGTAAACGTTTGAAAAACTGTAAGCGTTATTATAGTGTCGTGCCCAGTTCTAAATCCACCACTGAAGACTGACCGTGTTCCACACTACCGAAAATCAATGTATTTGATCGCACGCCAATCAGCGAAGTTGGGCACAGTAATTGCTCATGGCCAGGGGCAAGCTTCTGGACCCTCACTTCTGATTCTTCTTGTCAATTAAGTCCACCCACTGATTGGTTGGGAAGATGGCCCATTTGTCCTTACTATGAGAATAAAATTAGCAGCACTGATAGATTCCAACACAGTTCTATGAATGCTACGTTTTCGTTTTGGGGAGATGTAATTTCTTTCCTACGAAGGTAATTTTTGAGGAAAATAACAGTTTCTTCCTTTTATGGAAATGCCAGAGATAACTTTGGTTAACTTCATTTCAATCAAATGCTGGAGAAACCACATCCACAAAGGCACATTAATGCTTTGATTCAGGCTTTATGCAAGGGGACAATTAGCACTGGTGGCTCCTTCCTCCATTAAAATCGAAAAAGGAGACGATGATGATGATCAGACATCTCCGCAGTGAGTCTACCCCAGCGGTAGCAGCCCCGAAAATGTCGGGATCTACCTTGATACAATCCTTTGTTTTCGGGTTTCAGAATGTCTGGAACTTGTAATAAATGCGGCCTATATAAAAATTATATCTCTGCTGGACGATCCCATGCCTGACAATGCCATCAACAGAGAGGTGGAAAATTCAATCTAAATGACATTTAACCGGATGATAAATTTACTACAAAGAGAAGATTGCGTTCGCATCTTATACAGTTAACGAATAAAGTGAAATTTAATCAGCTAGAACGTGAGTCCACTTCGAACGACGCCTAAAAAGTACCTTAAATCCTTGGTACATCACGCTTTCGAATGCCGCAGCGGGAGGGCTAGTACGACATTTCTCTTGCTGAAAAATGCTTCCCATTTTCCTTTCCGTCACTTAGGGATCTACCATATCCTGTGAACTTCCTGTAAAGAACGATCGACCGGATTGCATTATGTCACTCAGTCTCCCTTTCAGTCATAACTGACTAAAGGACCGTTCCCTAGAAACGATGATCGGTGGGCACGAGGTTGGGCGCTTGGATAAAGAGGTCAAGCTGTTGCCCATGCAGCATGCCTCTGCTGTGAGACAATTGGAACGGCGCAGCCGATATAGTCTGGCACCAGAATACATATATATGCTATACCTCACTGTCGTGAGTTTTAGATAGGCTTTATTTTTATAGTCCCAATCGAGCACGGGTGAGATAGTGAAAGCTATGTGAGAGAAAGGTGTGAGAAATAGTCCTGTTTACGAGGAATACAGAGTGTAAGAAAAATACTGTCTTGGGTTGAGTGATTGCTCAACTCACCTATATAGCACGACACACTTAAATGAAGAAGTATTATTTCACTAGATACTGATTCTAATACACTATCCTCTCGTACGCACACACAACCAATTTTGTGACATAAATACGTACATACGTAGAAACGAACAGGTAAACTATGGGCACATATAATATATATCAGGGAAGGTTTTTGACCAAAAAACTAATAGCTGAAAAGTTATAAAATTGATTATATCTCTTTAGAAAGAGAAAATAGATTACAACAGTTAATACATCGTTATTATGTCATCAGGTGAAATTACAGTTACCTAAAGGGAAAATAAATAAACAATAGATATTCTCATAGACCCTCCCTCTGGAACATGGAAAAACTAGGAAAATGATCCCACCCGAGGTGTGTTTACCCAACAGATCAAACAATTGATTGACAAATGGGAGTGGGGTAGACGGGACGGGTACATAGGATATGTCCTTAATTTAACTTTCCCGTGGGCCTTCAGACTTAATGAGAGAATAGATAAAAAAATGAGGGTGTTATATTAGTAGTAAACTTAAGTAAGCTAAATTCTTTCGTTCAGTTTCCACGCTCTACATTCATGCAGTGAGCACTCACATCCATTCAAACTTACCCCTCAGTCGGCTGCATACGTCCATAGAATTAAATCGCACACAGTTCTTAAACAAAGACTATTAGATGTCCTGCTATTTTGTCCAGTCCAGCCCTAGAAAACTCCATATAGCCACTGCTAATATCGCTCGGAGAGTTCGCTGAAATGGTGTGTTGATTTTAATTTTCCCTGGCAAGGGTTCTCCGTCAGACTGCAGGTATTTAATTGTGAATAAGTTTGTTTTTTCCAGGATTCTGTCGTAATGACTGGGAAATATCTCCAACAGCAGAATGTTACCACCCGGCTGTTCTCTGAATGAATAGCTGAAACTGTTCTTTGTATAGTTGGTGTTAGGAACAGATTAGTGCTGTCAGTTCTGCCTCATCAGGCCAGGGAACTTTATAGAATTAGATATAGGAAATCTTCTGGCATTGTCCGTTCCAGTTAACATTTAACACAAGTGAACAATTGACCGTTCTGGTTATTTAACCGCTGTCATGGGTTTAGAAAGTGGACTTATAAGGGTCTCCAACAATCAGATTTTGGTATAGTCAATGTTATTATGTTTGGAACATATACTGGGATGCCATAAGCCATCTGAACATGACTCTCTATATAATAAAACCGTTGGATCGCAAGGTCTGATCACCTGTATAAAGAGAATATATAAAACAGGTAATTCTACTATAATTATTTCTAACACCCGCGGTATTCGGTAAGATCTGTAAAATCACTCCGGTATTAAATTATTTATATTTAAAGACTACACGAGTGACTAGCTAATGTATCGTTTGTTTTTTAACACTAGCTATGAACAGTTAATTACTCAAAATTTACGCAAGATGAAATAGAATTATGGTTATTAAACAATTTCGCTCGCCTAGCGTTTAAAAAAATTATGTTGCACATCTATTATCTCGGGAAATAACGGATAGTTATATTATTTAATTTGCGACTGGAAAACTTTGCGATGGGGTTATTTAATAGGTTTAAATTAACACAAAAATCCAGTGAAATAAATGAAGGAACTAAACTACTGAATCTCAAGACTAATATATTTTACCGTAGCACCAGAATGAATATCACTCCAATATAAAAGAACTCCAAAGAAATCTTGTAAGATTCTAATATAAGCTAGTACTCCTTCCAATCTCTGGGCAACGAATGATAAACTGCATTTTCGGCGATGCCAATATATAGTTGATGAAATGAAAAATAACAGCTACATGCTAAGAATCACGCCTTATTTGATATTAGGGAACTTTTCTGTTTCGCCGCTAGACTTTCCCCGTCTCTCCTTCGTTCGATTTCCCCCTGTATCTCTCGGTCCGGCAGAAATTTAAACGTGTAAACCGTAGGTGTGAAAAACTGCTTCGTTCTTCTGGGACCACCACAGTCTTTTGATACTGACCGCTTGCCGTCTCCTCTTGGCAACGCCCTTCTAGACGGGATGACAGAAAAGGTAGGGAAATGCTTGATTTTCAAGGATCGCGAGATAGGCAGAAGGCGTGGCTAACTAAACCTAAGACAAAACGATAACTGTTTACATATTGATTTGCGCACGTGGTGAAAATCCACGTGGAAATGTGCATACTAATTTGCACGCGTGGTAGGATTCCACGTTGACGATAAAATTACAACAATATTCAGGGGTACTGATGCTATTCGAGGGTACTACCATTATCATCCATCAATTCAGGGACTTCAATTTTCATCCTATCCGTCACACTCACGTCCACATGTATAGCAGAAAGGGACAGTGGGAATGTCGTTAATCCATTCATGAGCATCACTAATTAGATGACTACCCCTGGCCTAACCTGTTCAACCTAACTGTAGATTATAATAAGGGTGTTTAGTGTAGCCTTTGTTCTTAGTTTTGTCCGTTATTTCTAGCATGGTGTTTTTTACAATTACTGCAAGCGTTTGTTTGATGCGAGCTATCTATTTCACATTCTCTGCACCAAGCACTCACATGCTCTTACAATGATGATTTATGTAGCAATTAGTTTTACATGATGAGTTTGCAAACTCTATGCACACAATCTCATATTAGTCACCTTGTACGAAATGCCTGAGAGAGCAGTAACCTTATTCATTATTTGTCTCATCAGAGACCCCTGGTGAGCTACACGGTGTTAAGTTCCATTCGGGGTATCTATTATCAGCATCTTTTTCTAGTGTAATGTCCACCTTACCATCGTCATAATGTTTGTTTAGGATTTCCATTGTTGTTAATGTGTGTTTGTTTTTTAATTTGACTACCATGTACCAGATAGGGATTTGTGTCATTTTCTTCTTGACATTCGCGACAGAAGGGATCCTCTATAATGAAATATCCAGTACCTAGTCGGTGACGTCACAACTATTTATTTAAAGCAGTTTTTCCCACAGTGGGCGATATCGCCCCCTTGGGGGCGGTGCAATTAGCTAGGGGTACTGTTACATCAGGGATTTCTTTCTTGTTGGATTTTGGCTTAGTACTGAAGTGTAAAGTAAAGTATTATAAACGTTCATGCATCATGCTGACAACACGAATAGACACAGGTATGGTCATCACAGGACATAACTGGCCGAAGAACACAAGACATCTAGTAGAGGGTCCACGATAAATTCGTTTGGCATTCCAGGAACATTGGCATGGTTGGAGAATCGTTAATGAAGTCTCCGCAAAAATACATATGCATGATCAATCCATAGACAAGGCATTTATAGCAGTCAGTCATCAATACATCTCGTCTCAATTATTCAGTTCTGGCCGCTGTACTAGAGATGCATGCATACGACGACATCTAAGTAATATGGACCAGACAACGTGAATACACAAATACTTGCGTTAATCTTCTCTATAAGAGGTGGAACTTCTGTATAAGTTCAGGACCATCTTAGAAAACATAGTGGCGGCCTTCGAAGTTAGTTTATGCCACTCAAATATATCATATTCCTCCACAATTCTGGGAGCTCGAAAATCACGTCTTACTTGGACGACTTGAAGTAACGAAAAGGCCACGAATATTAGCCGTTACAATAAATTATCGCAAACGCGTTACGTCATCGACAACCGGTGACGTATTAAATGTGCAGCGTTCAATATAAGTTAAAAATCGTGCAAAAACATGAGTTACCACAAATAGACATATTTCCTCAATAATAATGGCTATATGTCTGTGTGTAGTAATATTACATAAACATATTACAATTCGCTCTTTAACAGGTACTAAGAGACAATGAGGCGAAAGCGGGTAGTATAGTAGAGGTGGCTCCCTTCAGAGCGCTTTGTTTGCTTATTTACAATTGACTAGCAAGAACGTTGGTTACAGAATGTAATATCTGATCGCTGTTCCGCACTATGGACAGTGTTCACAGACTCTTTGTTGCATTTTCCAACCAGCGTGCTACAGGTACAGTTAACATTCATACTCTTCGACATTTCCTGAGGGAGACTGAGCACCTATGGGTATGCCCGGAGTGCAGTGAGGTCGATTCTCATCAGCAATAACAATAACCAACTAAAACAATTATCTCCATACAAAGAAGTCAACTCCAGATTACTAAACTTGATGATTTAATAAGTGACTTAAGACCAGTGTGACGGTATTGCATACCCTGCTTTGCAGTAGTGGTCCAACAGTGGCCAAAACTCAAGAGCATCTATTATAGGCTTCAATGGAGTCTATCTTTACACAAGATTACTCTTGGCAGAAATGTAGATAGAAGAGTAGTAAAGCTTCTTTCACATGGGAGTCTTCACAAGATATTCAGATAAGCGGAAACAATGCTGGCTGTTGCTGAGCACGTTAATTCTGTAATCTGCCGACAACTTTTATGAAAAGTTTAATCAATGGTTTATTCTAGCTCGTTAAGCCCCCACCCCTGAGTTAATCAGTGGAATTATTATTATAATATAGCGCTGTTTAGAGTGTGTGTTTAGTAACTTTGACTGAGACAAACATGTAGTACATTTAAAATGATTGAATCGAAGTTAAATTGGTATAATTACACATAGCAAAATTTAATAATCACTTTAGGTTTAACAGTTTAAAAGAAAGGAATAATAGTTAATTACAAAATAAAGTTTTCATCACTCTAGTGTTGGTTTTTTATAAGAGGTTCAAGTGGCAGCAAATGGGTTAACTTAGCTGCCAGTGACGATTCTGATCCTCCTTCTCCTTGTCACGGGATTGCCTCCCCTTGCTTTGCAGTCGTAGTCCACTAATGGTAACACTAATGGTCACGTATGTAAAAGTAGGTCGTCCAGGGTATCTATTTTCGCGCCAGATTACTCTTGGCAAAGATGTAGATAGAAGATGAATGGCGCTTCTACTGTAGGGAAGCCTTCGCAAGATATTCCCAGAAGTCAAGAACAAACGCTGCTTAAGGGCTGAGAAAATTTGTTAACTTATTATCTGGCCCATCGATTTTGGGGAGGGATTATGCAATGGTTCTGGCCCGTCAAGCCCCCAGTTGGAGTAATCCAACGAATGCCCTCTTATAATTAATGGCTCTATATTTATATATATGTATTTATCAAGAAAAACTGGCTCATACGTTTGCTTTCGTACATATAAACTGAATCTATTATTGTTTAGTTTAAAATAACATCCAACAAATTTAATAGTCAATTAGTCTTTAACATGGGAAAATAAATAAGGAAAATTGGGTGAAAATTATATTAAATTTTTCCTCATTGAGGTTTTGGTAGGGCGTTAATAATGACCGTATTTTTGCTGCAGCCTGTTATATAAAACTTAGCTCCAGATGAGTCCTGCAGCTGTGGTTTACGTCACTTCTTGGTGATGAGGGCACTTCTTCACTCTTTCTGTCCGATTTCGGCGGTTGGTGGTGATGCTCTTCTCTCACACTAGCGGCGTTATTACCACAGTCGTCTGGTGGCTTGTAACCACAAACTGTGACAAATTAGAAAGAAACAAATGCCTCAGTACATTTGTTCTCCGCAAACTAACAGGCCCATTGTCATGCGCTCCACCCACTAATGTTAACCTCTTAGAAGAATTAAATTCCCGAGTACACAGTGTAACTCAGGGAATATGATGAAAATTCACCAATATTCTTCTGGGTATTAACTAGGAAATTGCGTCTGGAGTGCATGAATAAAGATTTGCCTGAATTACAATTAAAAAAGATATATAAATCTCACATGATTCTATACACTTTAGGCACATGTGATATAATCAGCATTCATTACTCATACTTACACCCGTCTGAGTTCTGGGGTCATCTCTCCTGTCGGGTTTCACCGCACGACTAGTCAGAAACAATCACCAGCTTTTGCAGTAGTGGTTCATGTATATACTCTTTTCGTATAGTGAGGTTGCCAGCCTCATATATGTAACCACTTAGCAAGAACCTGTAAAATTTACATTAGTAAATAATTTGTTTACACTTACCCCAAAATTTTGGGAATACAGACTTCTCCTGGCACAGATTTAGAATGGACCCACAGCCCTTTAGTTAGATGCTGTTCGAATCACTGAGGTCTGGAAATATAAGTTAATTCTTCTGCCGGCTGGTGTTCTGCAAATTCCAAGCCTGGGAAAACTATTTGTATAATTCCTCTTATGACTTGGTCTGGGAAATATGAGTTAATTCCTCTGACGGCTGGTGTTCTGCTAATTCCTGCCTGTGAAAACTTTTGTTAAAATTCCTCTCTGACTCCTTGTGATAAAATTCCCAAGTTTCCAGTCTTGTATTAAAATGGCGGGTTTACTTGTGAATTCCAAAGTTGCCCAATACTCGATCTGGTACTTCTAGTTGTGGAATTATAAGTCCTATCCTCTTTCCTCTGGCTTGTAGGAGGTGTTTAGTTGACGCAGCGATGCAGTCTGTGCTGTTCTGTGTCTGATTTCTACAGTATATCTCACAATCCTGAGTTTCAAATCCCAGCTGTGTTTCCTGCTGAATGTTCCAATCAATTCATTGTAGCTTCTGGCGAACCAATCAAATCTATCTAGCACTGTTTGGGTGGGGAAGTATATCATTACTCATCCCACGCTTATTTGAAAATATTAAATTTAATATACACTCGTGGCCTCTTACAACAGTGATGTCATATCCTTATATAAGACTTCCAGCGCACCTCTGTCTATCACAATATTGTGACCCTGTGTTTCTGGCGTAATGACTTCCGCCCAGATATCTGCCTTGACAGATTATCTAATTATCCCCTTTATCTGCATGCCTCCACCAGACAGATGTCTGGTCAGACAGTGTTGTCTTCTTTCATCGTACGCACAATACAAGCTTGTGTCAACATGATCAACAGTTTTCCAATGGGGTCAAATGTTTGACTGACACGTTTCCACAGGTGGTCAGACGGATTCAAAGAGATCAGCAGGTGACCGGTTTCACGACTGGGTATTGTTACGATAATACCACAGTTCAGCAGGCGGAACGTAAACACGTCTGAGGAGAGGCAAACAAGATAAAGACATCCATATAGCAAATACTTTCGTAGCAAATACTGCCATAGGGGAGTGGCGTGTTAGAGACTTCACCATGCTATGTCCAGCATAGAGCAAAATAGTGAAACTAATGAATGAAAAGGCATGATTTATGCCAAATAAAAGCGATGAGTGAGGAAAATAAAGAAAAAGAAAGGATACTGCCGGAAGGCTGAAGGTGTGAGGGATCACACAAAAGAGCATGTTCAGACGTTTTGTCACACTCCTGATGAGTTGGTTTTCTGTACACTGTGTTCACTCGTCTCTGGTCAAGGTTCTTAGGGTGAAGCTCGTTTCCCAGGAAAGTCTAGGAGAGTCTTCAAAGTTGGTCTTCCGTCTTAAAGCGTAACCACTCGTCCCTTCTTGTCCCAGAAATGGTCCCTTTTGCTGGTACCACCAATAACTGGTAATAGAAATAGAAACGAAACGATCTGAGTATGGCGTTTTCCGACACATAGTTATGTGCCCCCCTCTTCTATTCTACCATACCATGTCAGAATTTACCATCGATGAGAATTAAATTTAATCCCTCGGGATAAAACTTTTTACATTTAAACTGAATAGCTTTAGCTTTACATTACATTTAAATGAAAAGGTTAAACGTACAGATATAATAGGTTTTACATTTACATCTCCTCTGTTTGAAAAGTGTTCACAATATAAATTCATTTATGTTTCCTTTATATTTACACTTGTGGAAAAGTTTGAAACTTCTATACCTTTAAAATGAATATTTTCACATAGACATTTACACTGGTTTAAAGCTTGAAAACTTACATTAATTTTAAAGTGAATATGTTTATAGGGACATTTACACTGCTTTGAAAATGTAAGTATTATTCTTAGAATGTACATCATTTCTTTCATCTTTCCCTCCCTGCTCCATAGGGAACCTGGAACTACTTTATGCTTTTAGTTCTCTTTACGAAACTATCAGTAAAGCAATCACCAGCCCATGCAGTGTTGGTTCATGAATCATCATTCTAGATACTGAGGTTGCCAGCCTCAAATGTCTTGGGCCTCCTGTAGCAATTTTCACACTGTAAAATTCACATAGTAATATATATATATATATATATATATATATATATATATATATATATATATATATATATATATATATATATATATATATATATATATATATATATATATATATATAGATATATATATATATATATATATATATATATATATATATATATATATATATATATATATGTTAGTTCACATGTTAGTAATAAAATATAGAATGAAAAATGCACTACTTACGCCAATCTTGGCTACAGACTTGTTGCTCAGGTGAATAAAAGAGACGAGTCGGTCTCTTACACGCGTCTGGGATGTCTTTAATTTGACAATAGATTCCCTCTCTACGTGTGTTTCTTCAGTTTCCTATTCCCTGTGTTCCTTATTAATATGTAGAGATTTCCTGTGCTTTGTAATTCTTATTTGGTTCTCCAATAAAAGGCCCGGTTAACAAAAAGGAATTGTGAATCTAGTCTTCACTCTGGCGAGGTCTGATGTTGTCTTGGCGAGCGTGAAATTCACAGTGAAATAAAACTGCGAAATGGTCGGACTATATTCCCTGCATTCCCGCGCCCTCGTTTGTTATGGAGTTAAATAAACGCTCCAATCATATTCAAACAGGTCGGGTGTGGTACTTTCAAAATATTTCCGACATGGAAACATTTTGCAAAGGTCACGTCTCCCATATATGGTAATATGATGTCCGATGCCCTTGTATACAAACTTACAGGCAGATCGGGGAACTCATATGACAACATGTGTAAGCTGTAATACTTTTTACTTTATTAGAAAGTAATGTTGTCATAACAAGTCGGCCCGGGAGCGATTATGTCACACTTGTCTGCCCACATGTGTCACACAGACAGTAATCTCGTTATCTGTCGATGAGTACACAAAACTCCGTGTCTGTCCATCTGGGTTACCAACCGAGTCGTCTTATTAGCGGTTCAATCTAAACACGCCGGCGACTATCTTATCTCAGCTGCTCACCGCAAGCTAGGATGACCGGGTAACAAACCGGTGACATCACCGAGAGGAATGTCGAATGATTTGATAAAATCAAATATCTGCTACTTAGCAGAAAAATAACGAAGAAAGAAAGGAAAGAAAAGAAAAGAAAGAAAAGTGCGACAATTGAGAGCAAATAATAAAAATCAGTACCACTAATGTACCGATACTGCCGGAGAGAAAGAAAGATCGATAGGGGCCGCCCCGTTTTGCCACAACCAGACACTGAGAAACTGGTATCACTTCATCAAGCCTATTTATCGCATTAAGATTTTATTAACAGTGAAGCAGATACCAAATGCGGTATTTAAGAATCTTGTTTAATGACTATCGGACAAGCTGGTACCACTGGATCAAGTTCATCGGATTTATTTAACAAAATAAACTGAGAAGTTCTAATTGGAATTTGAATAAATGTCATGGGACCAAGGACTGGTACAAAGGTACCAATTAGTATAGTGTAACAGTGCTACCTCGTCTAATCTTTACTAGGTGGCAGGTGGCAGGCCTAGTTGTGACTCACATCAGTTTCCTTGTATATCTTCCAAGTTTTAAGTTAGTAGTGTTTGGTACTGGCCCTCTCCGCCAGAGTTGACAATTCTTGGATGAACTACTTTCCTTCTTATTTTCAACCCTTGGCTCGTTCGTACCCTTCTTTGTTGTTAATCAGTGACTGAATCGTATAGTGGAGTTATTATAGTGATTGATGATCAGGCATTCAACAACAATCCTTCATGGATCAACTCAAGCATTTGTTTGTTCTCTTACAAAATTCTATTTATTTACATGTAATATAAATATATTTCAAAGATGCAGGTAATCCTTCATATAGAGCACACCTGCAGTCATATCATAGTTACCTCAAGTATACATTCTGTATCTCAAAAGTATGCAGGCATTTAATCCCCTTTATGCTTATCTCATCTCAAAGTACTTAATTAGCTTCCTCAAGCTCTATTTAATTTTGCCCAATCTGCCTCAAAACTCCTGATCAACTTTATGCAAAGTACTTTGTATTTCTATTCCTCTGGTACATCCTGGGCATTCCATTGCTTCTCTTCTTTAAACTTCTCGCCCAGTACCATTTCATTTACTCATTTTTCTAACATATCGTCTTGTGATTTCTCTGCTGCGAGTCAGGAAAAATGTTCATCAAAGTGCATAATAATTCATAAAAGGTCAATACTTACAGGTGATTCCCTGAATCTCTCCTGTGAATACACTCACTAGTGACATTATAAAACAAATTCTCTTAAGTAGCATTTTTCTCTGTCTATGAAACTTCTTAGTTTACTCATACTGTTCTGACTAATCTTTATCACATCCTCCGAATTTCCTAGGATTAGCATCTCCTAACTTATCTATATACCTTATGAGTTTACTTTGTCACTTCTAATCTATCTGTGATAACTTCTACAGATCTTATCAAACTTGTGGCAACCGCACAACATTCTTATTTCTTCATCTTCAGAAATACCCGACCGCACACTTGCGAGCCGTAAACTGTTCTCCCCTTGAGTCCTAGTCAATGCTCAGCTGATCTGTCCCTGTTTTCCAGCTAAAACGATTGGTCGGCCCTATTTCCACTCACTGGGAAAAATTTGCTCACGCTTTTACAACGTAAGCGAATTCAGTGAACTATCGTCTGTCATTTTTAGACTTCTCTCACTCTATTCCCGTGTGTAATTTTTTTCCTCAACTCACTAACACCTGCAAGGGACTTAATTCTACGTTATCTCCCTTTGACGTTTTAACTGAACTCTATATTCTCTTCTTTAAAGCTTACTACAACTTCGTTACATGCTAATTTTCTCAACCACAATTGAGAACCCACTAAATCTGCTTAGCCCTAATTCAAGACCTTTATCCACCAACCGTAATATGCTGAGTTTCCTCCCTTTTCTCAAAGCATCCCTTCACTCATTTTATCTCCCTTCAACTAAGACAAATAGTCTGTATCCAAATCCATTCATATTTCCTAAACCATTTTTCT
This sequence comes from Oreohelix idahoensis, assembly GCA_024509875.1. Lineage (NCBI taxonomy): Eukaryota > Metazoa > Mollusca > Gastropoda > Stylommatophora > Oreohelicidae > Oreohelix > Oreohelix idahoensis. The sequence continues at coordinate 386,566 of JAMPIV010023029.1, read as the reverse complement.
CTTTTACTTGACTAAAACCAAATCACCGTTCATATAAACCTTGCTTGAAGCACAAATAATGCTTCTGGCAAACCCAACGCCCTAATATCTGGCCTTTGGCTAGGATCATGTGTCTAGACACAGGGACCGGTACAGTGACATTCATGTGTCATTAGGTCTCTTGTGTGAGAACACAGAAGATCACTACGGTGACACATGTTGTCATTGGGTCTTCTTGTGTTGGGACATGTGGTCTTGACCAGGGCCGGGTTTGGGCGGGGATAATGCGACCTCATGCGAGGAAAAAATATGCGACCTCAAGCGAGGAAAAAAAAAAAATATCCGGCCTTTGGCTAGGATCATGTGTCTAGACACAGGGACCGGTACAGTGACATTCATGTGTCATTAGGTCCCTTGTGTGAGAACACAGAGGATCACTACAGTGACACAGTTTGTCATTGGGTTTTCTTGTGTTGGGACATGTGGTCTTGACCAGAGCCGGGTTTGGGGTGGGTGCCAATGCGACCTCATGCGAGGAAAAAAATATGCGACTTCATGCAAGTAAATTTATTAAAAAAGAAAAAAAAAGTAGTGACATTTATGTCATTAGGTCCTTTGTGTGAGAACACAGAAGATCACTACAATGACACATGTTGTCATTGGGTCTTCTTGTGTTGGGACATGTGGTCTTGACCAGAGCCGGGTATAGGCGGGGGCCAATGCAACCTCATGCGAGGAAAAAATATGCAACCTCATGCGAGGAAATTTATTTAAAAAAAAAAAAAAGTCTAGACACATGGACCAGTACAGTGACATTCATGTGTCATTAGGTCCTTTGTGTGAGAACACAGAAGATCACTACAGTGACACATTTTGTCATTGGGTCTTCTTGTGTTGGGACGTGTGGTTTGGAGCGGGTGCCAATGCGACCTCATGCGAGGAAAAAAAATAATAAAAAAAAAAAGGTGACATAAATGAGCAGCCTTATCTTTGATCCACCACCACTGAGAGTTAGCTCTTATGAGTTGTTAATTGTTACTGTTTTGAATTTTACTTGTGTTATCTTCCTAAGTGAATCGTGCAAACAGCTGTTCTGTAGAATGCTTCTCATAAAGTAGAGTAGGAGGCACTTGGGATGAGTTTAGGGATTCAAGAAGACGGTGGCATGAAAATGTTTGGGAGCCACTGGTTTAAAGTGTTTATTTTAAATTGACACCTTTTGGCTGATTCTTTAAGAATGTACCAGCATGACTTCCTTTACTGCTTTGTTCTCATGTACTCTGTCACGCCTCTGCTATAGTACGTTTCACCTGACTCTTGGTCTCAGATCTTCCTAATCCTATCGGTACATGCATGGCACTTACTCTACCCCGTTTATCTGCCTGATCTGCTATTTCGTTTCAAGTAATTCCTAAGCGGACTGGAACCCACACGAGCCTCACATTAACACCTTTGTTTCATTTGTGTCATTTTTCGCTCCTTTTGAGCGTGGAGTCACCTCTGCAACTGGCCCTCTTGTCAGAAGCCTGCATCTGAATGCATGATCCTGCATCAGTGGTCTCTGTAGCAACCTGTTTTATATGAGGTTGCCAGCCCCATACACAACCTCACTTAAGTCGCCTTTTACGACTTGCCTGAACGAATGAACAAACGATCTTTATTTTCAAAGGGTTGAACGCAGACATCCTTTTTTTTTTTTTTTTTAAATTTTTCCTCGTTTTGGCGAGGCGCGTCCCGTTCAACCTAGTCGGTTATATTAGGGCGCATGTCCAAATATAAAAGACCTTTAGGTGTGGAGAATTACGAGCAGACGTCCTATTTTTTCTTTGTCTCATAAGAGAACTTCGCGAACTGAACGGGCTACCCTTTGGTTACTAAAGATATATTGGTTAGCATTTCTTCTCTGATGTCTGGTCGGCTGCATCCATGTCGGCATTACAGTGCTTTTATGGATGACAGCGAATCCGTAAAGATAGTAACTTCCCGGGGGAATTCTCTGTAATTATCTCCTGCTCAGATTCTTTCTTCTGTACAGAATTTCATTTATACCTTCTGTAAATCTCAATTTCCCGCTCTTTTGCCTTGAAGCCACGATATTTCTGCTGTGATGATAATCGATATTTCTGCACTGTACTGATGTGACCATGCTATTCTATTGTGTGTCTATTAGTGCGAATCTTTGTTGATACATACAAGGTAAAGGTACTCCAATACGAGGTCCAGCTTCGAGAGGTGGGGTGCCCAGTGTCCTTCCTCGCTGCCTTTTCCTTCTTTAACTCAAGAGCAAAGTCAGATACCATTCACAGTAGGTAAACTAGAGCGTGTCGATACCCTGAATCTAATCCGGGCACCTTTGTCGCGTGAGACCAGAGCTGTAACCACTCTGTCAATCGGACGCTATGACGTACTCCCATGTTTTAAATTAGTTTTTCTTTTTTTTTTTAGTCACTGCCATACATTTTTTTTCCGTCAGCAGGGTTGGCGAGTCCGTGCTGCCAATATGCTTCTCTTGTGGAGTCAACAGTCTTGGAGGATATTTTCTACTGCTCGCTTGTCTTCACCTTTTTGACACAACGTTGCTTAAGTACTGATTTTGTCCATCACCACTCCAGCTAGTGTTGAGGAAAAACATACTTCAAAGTTTTTATGTTGCTAGTTCAAAAGAAGGATATATCACTAGAAAAGGAAAATGTGCATGATGATCGACATTGTTAACGGTAAGATATTGTATAGGATGATAGATTAAACTGTAGGATGATAGATTAAACTATTATGATAGATTAAACTATAGGATGATAGATTAAACTGTAGGATGATAGATTAAACTGTAGGATGATAGATTAAACTATTATGATAGATTAAACTATAGGATGATAGATTAAACTGAATGATGACAGATTAAACTGTAGGATAATAGATTAAACTGTAGGATGATAGATTAAACTGTAGGATGATAGATTAAACTGTTGGATGATAGATTAAACTGTAGGATGATAGATTAAACTGTAGGATAATAGATTAAACTGCAGGATGATAGATTTAACTGTAGGATGATAGATTCAACTATATGATGTCGATTTATGACCTCATATTAATTTTGGCCAAAAGTGGACATGGAACTGTCGTAGATTTTCGATAGGGGAATTAAGACTTGGGTTGGTCCCTTCTGAATAGATTAGAATAAGTGATAGTCACAGTGAGAAGTAGTAATAGCAATAGATTTCCACGAGTGAGATGGTAGAAATGTGATAGAGGCTGTCTCTGAAATCAAGAAATCTTCTCTCTTTCACCTATCTTCTACGACAGATTTAGATTGAGTCAGACAGTCTACACACATATATATGAAATATATATATATATATATATATATATATATATATATATATATATATATATATATATATATATATATATATATATATATATATATCCACATCCACTCACATACATACACACATAAGACGGCAGTTAGACGTACAGACGTGGGAAAAACTATGACAATGATTATATGAAAAGTTTGGGAAAACGAACTGACCGACACGCTGGAATAAATTTTATGAGTAGTTTATTTATCAAGACTAAACTTCTCTCACAACATATCAAATCACATCCAGCATATACACAAAAAATCATAAACTCAAAATCAAGAAATGCTACAAGAATGATAGACCCGTTGGTATGATCCTTCCCTCGAGGTATAGCTCACAGTCCCGTTAGAAGAAAGTGATAGCCCAAAGAGTCACAGATACATATGATTTAGTCTAAAATTCTTCCCCTTTAAGGTATAAACAGACTGGATACTCTGATCTAGTTTTAGGGAATATATATATATATATATAGTTAGCAATACCTTGCATAAAGAAATGTTATGACAGCAAAAAAATGAATGGGTGTCAAATTACCACCATAAAGGGATCGCTCAGTCCTGCATTCACTCTATTCATTCAACTGTGATCACATGCATTTTTTTTTTTATGCTCACAGCTTTGGTAGCCACTTCTTGTCAAGGCACGAGCGTTTATAGCGAGCACAGTGTCTTAGATTTCAAAATGACTAGGAGTGTCAGGTTCCTTCTCTCAGGAAGAATCAAATCAGGCTCGATGACCCGTTAATTCTTTAAAATCTTAACGTTCTTGTAAAAAAAGTTATATATCAAATCTTTAAGGTAAGAATGTTTGTTGTTTTCTTCACAGATTTATCTCTTTACTCAAACGCTGGCAAAGTTTGGGTACCACAGTTTCACTATATATAAATGGAAAGAACACATATCAAATAATTATACATACTATAACTGATAAATTTAAACTGCAAGCGTAGCTTGTCTTATAGTTTAACACTTCCCGTGGAATAAGTTATATTTAAAAATCAAACATCCTGAATTAGGAATACCTACGCATTCCGTCAATACTCAAGATGTAGCAGTCATTTAATAAGTTAGTTTTAAAATATTCTCGACTGCGTATTAGCAGTTAAATTAAATCCATTATGGCTACATGATTTTAAGCTAGAAATTATAATTTATTCCGCTTTCCACTGTAACTCGTCGACTAGAGAATATAACAGACTTAATAATTTAACTCTCTGCACAAATCTAACTAGCAAAATGAAATAAGCGATTTAACACTTTAACACTCACAAAAAACTAGATAAATAATATAAGATTTACCTCAACACAGAACTACTAAGAACTTAAACCACTACGATCATACTAAATGACATCTCTATTAACAGAGATTCTAGAAATCGAACGAAGGCTTGTTCTAGTCTTGACTGCGAAGTTACTGAGTGAAAATGAAATCTAACTCCCTCCAGTATATATGAAATACCAGACAAAGATGTACACTATTTCCATAAACTGCGCCATAGCCTCCGCTTCTCTTAACACCTCCTGTCTTCGCACCTCACGCCAAAATGACCATTCTGAGCAAATGCGTGATGGCGCCTTCTCCACCCTGACACTGAGAATCTACCGAGGAAACTACGTGTCAGATGCAAAATACCAGACAAATGTCTGATACTGCGCCCGGGGATTTCGGGATTCACGCCTCTCCTCAGCGCTCACCGAGAAGCTACGTTTTGACAAGTGAGAATGCAGATGATATGTCGGCCCTATGTCTGAGATAGCCAAAAATTCACAGTTATTTCGTCAATCTGCAGCGATTGACCGAATGCATTCTCACGCCAAATCGTCTGGTGCGAGGGACTGACACGTTACGTAAAAAGTTACTCGTTTAATCAGCAATGAAATGCGTTTCAAAATGAGAAACGAAACTGGCGAAAGTGAGAATGGGAAAAAAATATTTTTCGCAAACGAATGGATACGAAGAATACAGGAAAAAGGTAAAGAGTGATAATAAAATAGAGGATACGGGTGAAAGAAAAAAAAAGACGATATAGGCAATTCAATGATCATAAAACCTCTGTGACAGGAACAAAGCAGTATATATTTAATTTGGTAAAGATATTTTTTTTTTAAACTAAAATTTTGCCTCGCTTTGGCGAGGCACGTCTCATCCAACCTAGTCGGTTATATTAGGGCGCATGTTCAACTATAACAGACCTTTAGGTCTGATATTTGAGTCTACAGCGGCCGGTTCTCTTTCTGAAAATTATTGCTTGACCTCCTTTTTGGTCACAGAGATGTGGTTTTACAGAAGCGAGTTAAAAATACCTATTTAGACAGCTAAATAAAGTAATGAAGATGTACTGAACAAAACTAATGAGCACAGATGCTTATTCCACATATTAGAAAGAAGCATTTCACTTTCTTTGGGCATGATATCAGAAGAATAAAGCTGAATATATCGTAACAACAGGAAAGATTTAAGGAAAAACAGATAGAGGAAGACAAAGAGAGAGATACTGGACAGTTACACTGATAAATAGTACTAAAGACAGGAAGTTGTGGAGAGACAGGATCGTCTTAGTCACCAGGCATGGTACTTGAAGAAGATCTCTTCTTGGCAAGGACTAGTATACTTTAGTTCTACACAATCTGTGTGTTTTCTATGCCGGCTTTACCGAAACGCTGAGACCGATGTTGTGAACAGACAGTACGCTCGTGAGAATTCTCAACAGACATGACCACAACAGGTCGTCAGAGACGAAATAATCTATATCGGCATCCAGAGACAGGAAAGAGAAGATACAATACAATGATCATAAAAGGTAACGGTAGTCCCATAACAGATCCTGCGTAGGGGAGTAAAGTGTTAGAGATTTCACTTATACTAGGTTTCAGCTTTATGAGGCGGGATGACCTGTTTCCTTCCTCGCTGCCATTGTGTTCATTGACTCTGAACAGTCAGGTACCGATTGAGGAACAGAGAAAGCGCATTTGACCATCGTCAGTACCATTCCTGGAAAAACTCTACGGAGATTCCAGTAGCATTAGGCTGACCTGTGCTTCCTTTGAACATATTCAAGTTGACGTCTGAAAGTGGACGAGGAAGAAGAAAAAGGTGCCGATTTTTACATTAGGGTAGACTGAAGCATATTCGTTTGCCTTAAAAAGCAAGTGTTCTAAAAACTCTGCCACTAGGATGCTCATTATGATACTACAATATTAGAAAAATGAGATGCATTATGATGACGATACTTAGAAAAAGGAGATGCATTATGGTGACGATACAATATCAGAAAAGGGAAATGCATTGTGGTGACGATACAATATCAGAGAAATGAGATGCGTTGTTATGACGAAACAATATCACAAACGGGAGATACATTGTTAAGACGACATAATATCAGAAAAAGGCAGATGCATTATGTTGACGATAACATATCAATAAATAAAGAGATGCATTATGATGACGATACAATATCAGAAAAGGGAGATGCATTATGTTGACGAAACAACATCAGAAAAGGGAGAAGCATTAATTTGATCATAAAAAAGAAATATTGGTGGCTAATTCTGATAAGGAGATAAATGTAGACGTAGCTAAACAATGGGAATACGCGCGCTAAAATAGGCCATTGTTACATCATGGGAATAAGGGAAAATGTGAGAAACGATAGTTACAACCTGGAAATAGGGAGATGAGAGATCATTTTTTTATATAGGATTTAGTAGATGGTAGCTAAATGGAGATATACAGGAACGTTTAGAGTTACGGTAGATACAACATGGCAACCGATAATTCAAAGATAACACCTGTTGTTAAAACTTGGGAATAAGGAGAGAATAACAGATATAAAGATATATACTATAGGTATCGCCAATTCTATTCCTGGAAAATCTCTACAAAGATACCAACAGCCTCAAGCTGCCCACTGCTTTATTTGAACATATTCTAGCTGACTTTTGAGTGGACGAAGATGAATACCACGTACAACATCAGAACACCGAGATACATTAAAATAGATCGCAGCTGCAACATGGGACTAAGGGACATACACTAAGAGAAATGATATGAAAATCTTGGAAACAGGCAGGGACATTAGCATAGGTGACTTAACAGTCCGTGTGACCCGAGTATGACCTTGCAGTCTCTGAGGAGACAGAGAAATAATAGGGCCACTGTCCCCTATGGAATTGTTGTTAGAGGCAACTAATATCATGTTCTGCTTGAGGTTGGCAAACGCATTATGTAAAATAAATTAACACATCAAGCACCGCTGCAGAAGCACGTGAATGCTTTAGTGTAGGTTCCCTGCAATATAGAGGAGGCCTAGACCAATCTGTGAAACACTGGTTCTTCTTCTTCTTCTTCTTCTTATTATTATTATTATTATTCGTACACTCTTAGACGTCCATTTGAATGTTTTCAAAGAAAGCAGTAGTCAGTCTAAGGCTATTTGAATCTCCGTAGAGCTTTTCCACGAATGGTAATGGTGTCAGCCATATGCGCTTTCTGTGTTCCACATATGTTGGTGTTACGCACAAATAATTACTTTTTTCCAAAGTCTTTGTATAATTATTTTTCGTATGTATGATCATTTTTTGACTGAAATGTGTATTATGTTTTTTACAGTCAAAGGGACATAACCCGAGATATTGAGACTACAAATTTTTTGGAGTTTGCCTTCTCTTGTATCGAGACACGTTCGGTCTATAATTTCTTGAACGAAGCGTGACCACATCTCCTTATTTGGTAGTATCAGTCAACTGTTGTAGATGTCTGAAACCTGTCTTAACGCTTCTGTTCATGACCATAAAAGGCGCGACTGTGTAAGACTTTTATCTCGTATGTTCTTAGAATCGTCTTATGTGAACGGCGACTCAGATATTGGAGTCCTGCGCATGTCAAAACTGGTAGTTCGTTTGGTGTGTTCCGCCCAGCTGGGGGAGTTTAGAAATGGTCTGAGTAGCGAGCGGACGCAATCTGCGTCTTGTGATTTTCTGAGGGAAATACGTTGTCTTTGTGAGTTAGTTAGCTAACTAGACTATTTCCCAGTATTATTCAAGCCTGCCTGGAGGCATATGTTCGTGGTTGATTTCCGAAGAAAGGTAATTCCTCTTGTATCGAACTTTTTGCTATCATCTAGAAGTTCGTCATTTTGTCGCTCCTTGCTCGCCTGTGTGATTCAAAAGGGAGAGGTACTTTGACTAGGATTTTCGCCACCGGTATCTTTATACCTGAACTAGTTATATATATATGGGTCGCTCTAGACCAACAAGACTATTGTCTGTGTTCCAGGATTCGTTATATCAGAGATCACATCCAAGTCAGATGGTTAGACTTAGGAATGTTATAAGGGTCGGTTTGACCGGTATTCCATGTATGCTATTCACGTGCAGACAGTAAACGGACTTATTGTATACATCTGATCTGCTAGCATCAGGAAGGGAGCATTTATTATTGTCTATGAACATTGATGATCTGCAGCTGACACTGTTGCAGAAGTTATATGTATGAACTGTAGGCACCCAGATCTGTGCTATATAAATATATATATATTATTTATACAGCTTCACGAACCAGAACTTTATGATATCGAATATACAGAAGCTATCTGTTTACAATACAACTATTGAGTATTGAATCCTACATGACTATCAGCTAATATGATTTTGAATGCTGCATTCGTTGAACTATGTTGGTGATGACATAAATATCATGACTGTTTTGTGGCGTGCAATAAATGGTATAAACCTAAAGCGAAGTTACCATTTCTATGACTCTACACGTCATGTTGCCTGTGTTGTACCCTGTGAACTGTTCTACTGCAACATACACAGCAACATCCTAAATCAGAGAAGACACCTACATCTTGCACTTTAATACCAGGTGTCGATAGGGGTGGCAAGTGGTCGTCAATCTAAATCCATTTTGAATGGCCAGACATTCGTTGAACTGTAGTGTGTTATAACGGAGCTAATGTACCTGGCATTTTTTTGGCGCACCATTATCATTTTGGTTAAATCCACCCTTATCATTTTTGGTGGCCATATGTTGGTTTACTCTGATACCAGCTATCAAGGGGGTCAACAAACCCAGACATCATCATCAAACTTTCAAGATTGCAGTTCAACTCACTTCCTTCAAGAAAAGTTACTATTGTCGAAAGTATCCGGATTTCCTGACAGTTGCTGATTTTGAAACTACCCGGCGCTGCTCGTGGGTATCCAGTTTTCCGAGCAAATTATTTTCCTGATCTGTTAGGAAGAAGGACAAGTGCCGTAACAACTGTTCCGGATTGAGAAGGTCAAGTGCTCAAGTCAATTCAGAAGGTCAAGTTCAGAAGCTGTTTCCTGTCAGAAGCTCTTTTCCTTCGTCGTGGCAGTTTATGAGAGCAGATATGGATCAACGTTGGATCATTGTCCTAAGAATGCTGATCACATCCTGTTCTGAACTGTGCTGACGTTGTGGATACATAGAAGTTAAGTGGCCTGTTTTGTTTGTGAACTGTGCCCTTATGTTCTAACTGAGCCTTCTGTCTCTCACATTTTTCACACTGTTTACATGTTACATGTTAAATGTTATTTGTATTTGTATATTTATATGTTTATATTTCAGCGGGTTTTTCGGTTGGGCGGTGTCTTTCAGTAGAAAATACCACGTCACAGAGGTTCTACTGTTAGCGTTTTCGTTAGGGACTGTGCGAATTTCCTACTGTGAAATTTGCTAGCGACAATTGTTGCTATATCTGTTTAGTTGTGACGAGTTGTGCTTTATTTTCGTTTTTTGTATATATTTTTTTTCTCTCTTTCTGTTTTTTAGTTTCGATTTCATTTGTTTGTATTTGTAGGTCTCCTCTTTTCTATTATTCAGTTCTTTATAAAATTGCTGTCTATACACTGTAGCGTCATTTGTTTGTCATATCTTCGCATATTTCTTTTTAGTTTCGCTGTTTATTTATTTGACTTATGCGAATGTTTTCGTATTGCTCTGATCTTTGTTATTGTTTACATTGACTTTGATCTTTCTTATTGTTTACATTGTGTTTACATTGACTTTGATCTTTGTTATTGTTTACATTGTTGGTGACCTTTGTTATTGTTTACATTGTCTTGTTATTGTTTACATAGTTCTTGCATAGTTAGCTTTCACTATTGTTACATATATGCTATGCACTATTGGTCTATAGTGCACTTATCATAACTAACTGGTGGTTTTTTGCTTATGCACTATTGTAGTGCAGTTATGATAAATAACTGATGGTTGTGCACTGATTTGTGTAGTGCACTGATGATAAAGAGGTGACTTGTGATATTATTATACATTTGATAATACAAGTTGGTGTCAAGTCTTGTTTCCCACAGAGATTGGAGTAAACATAGTGATTATACAAGCACTTTATTAAGTCTTGTTGCTATTAAGATTGAAATAAGATAATTAATTATTTCAGGTTCTGTACTCACATTTTAGACATCATGTCTACATTTGAGTACTTTATTGAGCAGGGTAAAACCCTTGGGAAGACTGGTGATAAATTAGAAGAATTTGCGACTGTTCAATATGCCAAGGCATTGAAGTCGGAGGAAAAGAAAATGAAAGAACAAACTGAACAAAAGAGAATAGATGCTGAAGTTGAACAAAAGAAACTGCAGATGCAGGTAGATGAAAAAAGATTACAAATGGAAATGGAAAAACAAAAAAGAGAAGCTGAATCTCAGGAGAAGAGACTTCAGGCTGAGGCTGAAAATAAGAGACTTGAAAAAGAGGCTGAAGAAAAAAAGTTACAGGCTCAGGCTGAAGAAAGAAAGTTACAGGCTGAGGCTGAAGAAAGAAGGTTACAAAGAGAAGCTGATGAGAGAAAAGCAAAAAATGGAGCATGAAGAAAAACTCTTAGCTTTAGAGTTAGAGAAGTTAAAGTTATTGAACGCTGGTAATGCTAATGATGCAAATAAGGTGTCAGATAAGACTAATGCTAAGGATTTCAAGCTTAATCTACCAGCATTTAATCCCTCAATCGATGATATAACATTTTATCTAGATAGATTTGAAAGTGCATGTAAGGTGCATAATATAGATAAAACATTCTATGTTTATCATCTGTCCAAGATACTTAGAGGTGATGCTTTGACTTTGTTGAGTATGGTAGATGTGCCTGACAAAAACAACTATGAGGTTGTCAGGGCGGCATTGTTAAAGAAGTACCAACTTAACGAGGACGGATATCGTCTTAAATTTAAAAACATGTTACCAGAAACTGGAGTTGAATTCTCTGAATTCATCTCAAGCATACGTCTTATTTTTTTACGATGGGTTGAGTTGTCTAAGACAGAAAGTACATTTGAAGCCCTTATGGATTTACTACTTAGAGACAAGGTCATGTCTTCTGTTAATGAAGCTTTTCTTTCTTTTCTTCATGAGCGTAAGCCTAAAAACATAAAAGAAATGGAAGAATACTGTAGCCAGTATGTTACTGCGCATCCTCACATAACCATTAGCAACTCTAAAGTAAAAGAAGGTCTGCCAGTTGCTTCGGCAGCACCTTATGGCCCAAATTTTATGCGTAAATTTCAGGGTAGCCAGCAAAATTTCAATAAAAAGAGTAACCGTAATTATGACCAGAACCATAGTAATCAATTCCAGGGTGATTCTTCTTCCCAGAACTGGAGACAACCTAATACTACACGGTATTCTACTCCGGTTAACTTTAGAAATTTTCACAAAGGTAATCGGCATAGAGGGAAATATTTTTTGCAGAGACCTCAATACCAAGATAATAGAGGTTCTCAACAGCATAGAGATGGTAATGACAGTTATGGAAACTGGAACTCAAACCAGGATAAAAATTACAGTAGGGACTTTAATGATAATTGCAGAGGCAATAATGGTCGCGGTAGATCGCAACATAAGAGAAAAAGATATCAACAGACAAACTCTGTTCAACAAGAATCTCAGGGAGCAGATAAGCAGGTTAATAATGATAAAGACCATAATGCTATTGGATGCTCATCTTTTGATTTTGGTAGAGCAAATAAATGTATCCAATGCAGTACTTTATTTGATCCGAAGACCGTTAGTACTCTAAGCTGTGGTCATCCTTTGCCCGCTCTTCCTGCTAATGTTGCTCATGATGGGAGAGGTTCTCTTATATTACATAAGGGGCTTGTAAATAGTAATCCAGTCTCGGTGTTGTTTGATTCTGGATGTACTACTGTCGGCGTTAGGCAATCGCTTGTAGATCCATCCTGTGCTACAGGAAAGGTCATCAAATGTGTCACATTTGGTGGCACGTTGGAAAAATATCCTACTGCCATAATACATATTGCTACTCCTTTCTTCACGGGAGAGGTCCACGCGTGTCTACTTCCAAACCCTATTGCGGACCTTATTATTGGTCGTATTCACGGAGTTAGGGAATGTACCGCACAGCAGATTGCTGTTTGGGAAGAGCAAAACGTTGAACCTACCAATGCGGTGGTCACAAGAGCACATGCTCTGGATCCACCTCAAACTTCATTAACTAATAATGATGAAGTAAATGACCAAGATAATCACTTGACTATTACACGTGACTCATTTATCAAATTGCAAGAAGAAGATCCTTCTTTACAAAAATTCTTCATTCTAGCAAAAAAAGGTGATCCTAATCAGAATACTAATAGAAAATCTTGGATTTCTATGAAGAACGGCGTACTTGTACGTATGGTACAAGACTCGACTACGTCCACTCATTCACAAATTCTTGTGCCTAAGAGCATGAGATTGCAAATATTGCAACATGCTCATGACTCGCAATGTGCTGGACATATGGGTTTTTCCCGTACAAAGTCGAGGGTTCTTGCGGCTTTCTTTTGGCCATTTGTGAGCAAGGACATACGAATGTACTGTCGCTCTTGCAAAGTATGTCAGGAGGTCAAATCTAAAGGACCACGACATGCTGCGCCTATCCAGGCTGCTGACATCCCTATTCGCCCTTTTCAAAAAATGGCAATAGATATTATCGGTCCTTTTAGAATTAAGTCAGCTAGAGGACATCAATTTATTCTTACATGTGTCGATATGTGCACACGTTGGCCAGAGGCAATACCTCTCAAGAGCATCTCAACTGCTGATATCGCAGACGCTCTTTGGCTGATATTTTCTCGCTTGGGTTTTCCCGGAGAAATATTGTCAGACCATGGCACTCAACTTATATCAGACACTATGTCACAGGTAATGTCTATGCTACATATTAAAAGGTCGCTCAGCAGTATCTATCACCCAATGTCTAATGGGTTAGTCGAACGTTTAAATAGGACTCTGAAAACTTTACTTGGTAAGATAACTGAGGATCATCCTCAGGATTGGGACAGGGTCTTACCCGCGGCTCTCTTTGCGTATAGAGAGGTCCCCAATGAACATACAGGGTTTTCCCCTTTTGAACTTGTCTTTGGCGCGCAACCGCGCGGCCCTATGTCTTTACTTCACGATCTAATCACTGCCGATAATATTAGCGATGAGACTCAATCTTCTTATGAGTACGTCATTGCTCTTAGGCAAAAGATCATCGAGGCATGCAAACTAGCAACTTCTTCATCCGAATTTGCTAAAGAAAAGGCAAGGCAGTTTGCAAATAAAAATAGATGTCTACGACAACTTTGTCCAGGTGACAAAGCTCTCGTTCTACTTCCTTCAAGGGAGAACAGACTTCTAATTGCATGGAAAGGTCCATATGCAATAGTCTCCAAAATTTCTGATGTCGACTATGTTGTCGATATAGATGGAAAGCATAAAACTTTCCACATAAATATGCTCACGGAATTTTATGAAAGACCTGACTATTTGCAGCCTATTTTCCAGGCAACGGACAATTCTCAAGCACCTCATGGTCAGTACTCATCTCTGTCAGTTATACAGGATGAGGAAACTACTTTTTCTGATGTCAATCTTCCTCTTCCTATGGTCCCACTTTATTCTACGGAATCTTGGAAAAACGTGACCGTTTCTCCAAATCTTTCCGCTGAGGAACATCGACAAGTTTCTTCGATGTTGCAAACATTTCAGGATGTTCTTACAGACATCCCGGGACACACACATGTCATTGAACATGACATTGTGCTAACTGATCATAATCCTATCAGAGTCAGACCCTATCCAATACCTATCCATTTCCAGTCTCAAGTCGAAAAAGAATTGGATGAAATGATACGTTTGGAAATCATTGAACCATCCACTTCAGCATACTCTTCGTCTATGGTTATTGTTCGAAAGAAGGATAATAACATTCGCATTTGCGTAGATTATCGCAAATTGAACCAAGTTACGAAGTTCGACGCTGAACCTATGCCTTCATTGGAAGAGCTACTCAATAAACTTGCTAATTCTAGATTCTTTACCAAACTAGATTTGTCTAAAGGTTATTGGCAAGTTCCTCTAACTGAACGTGCCAAACCTTTTACAGCTTTTTCTACACCTAGGGGTTTATTCCAATGGAATTTCATGCCTTTCGGTCTTATGAACGCCCCTGCTACATTCGTACGCATGATGCGGCGAATTCTCGCATATCGTACAGATGTCATAGCATACTTAGATGATATCTGTCTATTCAGTGATTCCTGGGAAGATTACTATTTGGGTTTATACGAATTACTGTCTACTCTTCGCGAGTATAACTTGACTGCAAAACCCTCTAAAGCCTTTATAGGATTTAGCGAGATTTCTTTCCTAGGTCATCGTGTTGGTCATGGTCTTTTAAAGACAGAGGACCACAATGTTTCAAAAATACTTAACATTTCGGTCCCTAAGACGAAGAAACAAGTAAGGAGTCTATTAGGTTTGATCCAATTCTACGGACGATTCATTCCGAATCTGTCCTCCATTATGGCACCGCTTTCTACTTTATTGAAGAAAGGGTCGCCTAATCTGATCCGCTGGTCTAAAGAATGTCAATCCTCATTGGACCAGGTTAAAGCCCTATTTTCATCTCCACCTATTCTTAGGTTACCTACTATTGAGAAGACTTTTGTTCTTCGAAGTGACGCCTCGTCAATTGGGATTGGGGCAGCACTAATGCAGGAGTATTCTGATACTCTGCATCCGGTGATGTATATCTCTAGGAAATTAAATGCTGCAGAAAAGAATTACTCGGTTTTAGACCGTGAGTTATTGGCTATGGTATGGTCTATTCTGAAGTTACAAAGATTTCTTCTAGGCGCACACTTCATTGTGGAAACCGACCAGAAAGCGCTTACTGCTATTCAGAGCAAAAACTTGAAGAGCTCGAGGTCCACTCGTTATGCCATAGCTCTTCAACCATTTCATTTCTCGGTTCGAGCTATCCGTGGTTCGGATAATGTGATGGCAGACATTCTGTCCAGATGCCCACACGATTCCACATGATTCTTCTGTCATATATATATATATTTCCTGATATACAGTCCAATATTATAATGACATGTTAGTAGATTTTTTCTCACTTTTTTGGGGGGGAATTTATAACATTGTACCATGTAATTATCTAAGAAGGCTTAGTTAGTGATATACGGGCCAAAAGATCACTCGGCCACATTTAGATAATATATTTGCATAATTGTATTAAGAGATTTACCAGTTGTCTTTAAGATTTGTGTTATTGATATTTTCGCAGCACATCATTGAAGTCTGCGAGATTATGTCCATTATGGAACTTTGAGGATATCAAGTCCTGTCCTAGATTGGGAGCGGATGATGTCCACATCTTCTATTGCTTGTTTATGTCAACTAAGAACAACATTGTATTAGTTATTAATTACTAATGCATTATATAATGTAATAATATAGTGCGGTATATTAATATATTACACCGCTATTTGCGCAACACATTGTATAATATCATAATAATATATTTAATTTCATATATTGGTATGAGAATAATTTGACTTTTATTATGATGTTGCCATCATTGTGGCTTGTGTTGGTGGCACCTTCCTGGAATATATACGCGAATACTTAGATAAATTTTTTCTCTAAGGATCTGGGATATGATCTCAGTTTTGCTCCATGCGTTGAGCTGAATTGTTAGGTATATATCCGCGCATCATACGTGCGTTAGGAGCCTAGATTTTTCCGGCTCCAGGATTTTAAAAAAAAAAATGTGTCATTTTTTTTCCCCGGGAGGGTGCGGTAATGTTACGCACAAATAATTACTTTTTTCCAAAGTCTTTGTATAATTATTTTTCGTATGTATGATCATTTTTTGACTGAAATGTGTATTATGTTTTTTACAGTCAAAGGGACATAACCCGAGATATTGAGACTACAAATTTTTTGGAGTTTGCCTTCTCTTGTATCGAGACACGTTCGGTCTATAATTTCTTGAACGAAGCGTGACCACATCTCCTTATTTGGTAGTATCAGTCAACTGTTGTAGATGTCTGAAACCTGTCTTAACGCTTCTGTTCATGACCATAAAAGGCGCGACTGTGTAAGACTTTTATCTCGTATGTTCTTAGAATCGTCTTATGTGAACGGCGACTCAGATATTGGAGTCCTGCGCATGTCAAAACTGGTAGTTCGTTTGGTGTGTTCCGCCCAGCTGGGGGAGTTTAGAAATGGTCTGAGTAGCGAGCGGACGCAATCTGCGTCTTGTGATTTTCTGAGGGAAATACGTTGTCTTTGTGAGTTAGTTAGCTAACTAGACTATTTCCCAGTATTATTCAAGCCTGCCTGGAGGCATATGTTCGTGGTTGATTTCCGAAAAAAGGTAATTCCTCTTGTATCGAACTTTTTGCTATCATCTAGAAGTTCGTCATTTTGTCGCTCCTTGCTCGCCTGTGTGATTCAAAAGGGAGAGGTACTTTGACTAGGATTTTCGCCACCGGTATCTTTATACCTGAACTAGTTATATATATATGGGTCGCTCTAGACCAACAAGACTATTGTCTGTGTTCCAGGATTCGTTATATCAGAGATCACGTCCAAGTCAGATGGTTAGACTTAGGAATGTTATAAGGGTCGGTTTGACCGGTATTCCATGTATGCTATTCACGTGCAGACAGTAAACGGACTTATTGTATACATCTGATCTGCTAGCATCAGGAAGGGAGCATTTATTAGTGTCTATGAACATTGATGATCTGCAGCTGACACTGTTGCAGAAGTTATATGTATGAACTGTAGGCACCCAGATCTGTGCTATATAAATATATATATATTATTTATACAGCTTCACGAACCAGAACTTTATGATATCGAATATACAGAAGCTATCTGTTTACAATACAACTATTGAGTATTGAATCCTACATGACTATCAGCTAATATGATTTTGAATGCTGCATTCGTTGAACTATGTTGGTGATGACATAAATATCATGACTGTTTTGTGGCGTGCAATAAATGGTATAAACCTAAAGCGAAGTTACCATTTCTATGACTCTACACGTCATGTTGCCTGTGTTGTACCCTGTGAACTGTTCTACTGCAACATACACAGCAACATCCTAAATCAGAGAAGACACCTACATCTTGCACTTTAATACCAGGTGTCGATAGGGGTGGCAAGTGGTCGTCAATCTAAATCCATTTTGAATGGCCAGACATTCGTTGAACTGTAGTGTGTTATAACGGAGCTAACGTACCTGGCATTTTTTTGGCGCACCATTATCATTTTGGTTAAATCCACCCTTATCAGTTGGGCAACTTTGAAGCAGATTTTCAGCAGTCATTTTATCAGTACCACTGGTTCGAGAAACGCAATAAACAACTCAATTATTTATTCAACGTCATTGAAAAGTCACTATTGAATTGAAAACAATATATATCCTAATTATAACCCATCAGAGGTTGAACGGGATATTTTTCTTCATTAATAATTTTTAAAAAAATACCAATTTTTTAATTGTTATTTCTTCACAACTAATTTAGATGAAATAAATAGAATTAACTGCCCTTTTATTACATAGAATGCTAAGTCACGTTAACATTACAACTGAGCGTTAGATCAGGTTTGGTCACTGTCGTGAAATATTCTAATCCACATATATAAAGTATCAGGTAAATATAAAGCCTAACAAATAAATTTAATAAAAGGAAGAAGAATGGTAAAGAACAGTGCTGTCACAAAGAATGTACTCGAAATCCCCCTTTGTTTTATGCTTCGTCTGCAAATTGTAACGTTTCCACGTTAAATATAAGCCACTGCATAAATACAAGCGTTTCCACAACACATTAAAACGGGTATTGCATTTCTAAGAAAAACATTGAGAGGCACACTGCGTAATGACCTAAATTAATCCTAACATTAATTATACTACGTTACCAAAACGAACGAACAGATGGACTCAAATAGAAAGAAGGGAGGGCTGAAAATCAGGAACGCATGCAAAATTAAACACGCGTCTCGCTATTAATGCCACCCCAACAAGCGTAACGCGCTACACAATTACTACTATCACGCGTGTAAGGCCACATGCACTAACTTTTTTTCGGACGGACAGGGATAAAAACACTAACCTTCCCAGAGTTAGGTTTTTAAATCCTGAAAAACTCTTATTAGGAAAGATGACAATAGATGGGTTTACGTTTGAAAACATTACAGTACCCAGACAGCACATCTTCGAAACAGGAGGTAGAAGAAATTGCATATTTTGAACGCAGCCACTTAGCTCTTTTAAAATTGTATAATTGGGTTCCTTAGGGCTTGATGACAAAGAATATGTTAAGTGTTATGCAAATAGTCTAGGAATTAACAAGTTATAGCCAAAATAAAATGATGGTGCTGTCAGACAACACCCAAAATCAGAATCGCTCAGTGGTAGATTTTTTAAACCACCATTGTACGGGAAATGGGCCACAAGTTACATTTGAACTGATTGGCTGGAATGATATGTAAGGCTAAACACGATTGGTCGGACTATAAATGCTATCCTTGGTTGTTAGGGGAGACGTAGGAAGGTAAAATTTTTTCAAACACTTGTCGAAACGTGGCTCCATTGGCCAGACTCGCTGATATAATCACTTAGGAGCGTTAGTTCGAGACCACTAGTTCAAATAAGCTTGATAAAGCAACAGTGCGTTGAAGCCAGCTCATATTTTTGCTAAATAAAAGCCTGGAACATAAGCAGATGGGAATTTGTGCCAGTATTTGTGCCAGAATTCATTGCTAGTCAACGTATCTGTGTTTATTTCCATTAATTGTGGTAAGCTTGAAACATTCAGTATCTTTTAATGAAAATTGAATGTGAATTGTTAATTTATGCCTGTATATATGTGTAGTTCAGTAGCGAACATGAGGAAAAGCCTATAATGCTCCAGCCTGAACAGAAGGTGTCGGAGGAAAGTAAAACAGCATGGAATGGCCAAACAGTACACTGACACCTAGATGATTGACTAGAAAGAAATAATGCTGGAAGTGCAGAGGCGTAGTAACCATTAAGGAGGTTAATACTGGTATAAAGTATTTCAGATGAAGCTGACAGTTGGCCTAACGCTCTGAACTCAATGTTTGTGATGTATTGTGCTCAGTGTAGAACTAGAGTATCAATTAGTTATGAAGTAGAAGGTACATCCTTCTTGTTTTCAGGGACCGTGGTCTTGACGTTATTGAGCAGCACCTTGTCAGAGCTTTGCTGAATCCAGAGTCGGACAGCATACTCCTTGGTCCATTTAGCTATCAGTGAGGTGTCTCCAGAGCCCAGGGGAGAAATCGAGCAGAGGAGTCTTTTCCTGCCGCCATCACGCAAGATAAGCTGATGTGGCCAGCTGAGCTCAACATTATGTACCCCCATCTTAAAATGACATTGTAAAAATAACATTAAGAGGGGAATTAAATTGTTTTAATATCAGGAACTGAGAACATCTCCAATACTAGTTCCAATAAAGACAAACTATTGAAGTCATGATGACAAATACCAACAGAGCTTGAACAAAACAAAACCAGTATTACCTCATATTACTACTACACCACTGACACACATAGGATACTATTAATAATATATGTCACTACAATATTCATATTGATAAATTCTGTACTTATAACTTGTAATTAAAATTGATTGTGATTCCTGGTTCCCTTTGTATTTGAATCAGGACACATATTCATTCATGACAGCAATGAATACATATTGTTATTTGAAAAGTTATCAGTGACTCCTTTAAGATATCCTTTTAGAGTGCTATATGTATGTGAGTGTCACAGTGTTGTCAAGTGTGGTGGAATAAATTAAATTGTTTATCTGTCTGTTGTTGTTTTGACTTACACTTCATCATACACATACCCTAGACATATAACGTAGTCATCACACTATTCCAGAATAATTCTGACTGAGGTATACATATGTGGCAGCAAGTAAGGTTATATATAATACACTACTCTTATTAGATATAGATACCTTCACAGCTGATCTCAGTCAGTACACTAAGTCCCCTGTAAATATTTATAACATCCCACTTCACCACATATATTGGGGGCTCGCTCTTGGGATTTTGAATCTTTACCTATTAAAAATATTGGGGGTAATTCACTTCAGGGAATATAAGAATTAAAAGGTATCCTTGGGTGGAATTAAATAAGGTTGAGCTCACGGTGCCTGTGTTGTCCATTAGATATATATTTAGAGATTGAATTGTTGGTTAGACATTGTATAAATTTACCTGATAGACAATGGCGGACCTGGCCAAATTTCGATCTGCTGCTGTTCAGACTGCAAAAGAGTTAGGATTAGATGGGCAAGTTATGGTTGCCTATGTCACTACGGAATGTGACAAATTTATTGAACGCGAAGAAAGAAGGTTTGAAGCCGAAAGAAAGTTAGAGGCTGAAAGGGAAATTAAGAAGTTACAATTTGAGGCTGAGGCTGAGACTAAGAGGTTGCAGATTGAGGCTGAGGCTAAGAAATTGGAAGCAGAAAGAGAAGACAAAAGATTAGCTGCAGAAAGAGAAGACAAGAAATTAGCTGCAGAAAGGGAAACAGAAGATAAAAGATTACAAAGGGAACATTAGTTACGACTTAGGGAGTTTGAGTTTCAGGGCCATGCTCCTGAAAATGGTGCCAGTCCCTTTGCCTCTGATGCCACTGCTGGCCAAGGAGCCTCCACCTCAGCTATGAATTTTCATTTAGATCATTTTGTTGAGAAAGACGATGATATAGAGAGCTACCTAAATAGGTATGAACTATTAGCTACCACGTATGGGTTAGAGAGAGAAAGGTGGAGCTTAAAGTTATCTCAAGGACTTCGTGGGGCAGCTTATGAAGTTTTTGCAAAAATGAGCAGAGGTGATCAGGAAAATTATGACATGCTAAAGCAGGCTCTTTTGTTAAGATATGAAAAGAATGCAGAATTCTATAGGAAAAAATTTAGGAATGCTAAACTACTGTCAGGTGAAACCTATCACCAGTTCTCTGCACGAATAGAGACATACTTGGAGAAATGGACTTCTCTGGGGAAAACCCAAGATCTTAAGGAAATGGTCCTTATAGAGCAATTAAGAGAGTCCATGGCTCCAGACCTGAGAAAGTTTCTCATGGAACAAGGTGCAGAGAGGCTGGGTGAGTTGCTAAATGTTGCTGAAAGGTATCAAGCAGCTCAAGCAGAGGTAACAGGTAATAAAAAGAAACAAGTGGATAACTTTAGGGCACCACAGAACTTTAATAAATTTGATCCTAAGGATCAAAACAAAGGTAAGCACCAATTTGATAGGCCACGGTATGAAAATAAAAATAAATTCCCACAATTCGATGAAAGGAAATATGATGAAAGAAAATCTTTCAACCAAGGAAAAAGGTGGTGTAAGAATTGTCAGATGGACAATCATGACACTGACCGTTGCAGAAGGAAACCTGTGTATATGGCAACCCTTCAGGTCAGGTCGACCTCAAGACAGGAGGAGGATATTATGTTGGATACCACTCCAGAAGAGATGAGGAAGGCACAGGCTGGGGATAAAACACTCAAGCCTTGTTTCAGAAAATTGTCAACTTGTCATACAACTCCAGGCAAGGGAGATTTTTACATGAAAAACAAGTTGATGTATAGGAAGACGGGAGCAAGATCCAAAGGTCAGGGACAGCTGGTACTTCCTAAAAGATATAGGGCAGACTTAATAAGGAGCCTACATGTGAAACCAGATGGGGACCATGAGAAGATAGGTACCATCATTCAAAAGGTGGCTCACAATTATTATTGGCCTAAAGCAAGATGGGACATTGAAAATTTTGTAGAAAGGTGTAGCATAGCACATGAGGGAACACCCACAAGTGGGAACATTGATCAGGACCTGGACACGCCACGGGGCAAAATTAGGCCTGATAATAAAAAGAAAAATAGATTTGATAAAGTGGACCAAATGGAATGGGAAGCCCCTTTTCACGGACAAGCTTCACTTAACTGTTTTACAATGGCCACTATGCGGAGAGTGCAAAAAGATGTCTTACCCCAGGATAAGCCGACAATCCCTCAATCGGACTTAAACAAACTGGAGGAAGAGGATGTAGAGAGGAAATCTCTCATCAAGAATTTTAAGTGGGGAGAAAGCCCCAAGAAAAGAATTGGTAGCGGTCGTTTTATGCATGATAATTCTGGGAAGAAAAATCATCACTATAAAGCTTCGAGTGGAAGAGACCATACCGGTGCATGGACAAATAGGTCCACACAATAAAAGGTCCACTCGAAGCTTTGTTAAGAACGTGGACTGATGAAAAGGCAGAGGAAAACATTACATCTTCATACCAATATGTGAATGAGCTGACCACTCGTTTAAAAACTGGCTGGAAACTTGCCAATGAAAATTTGAAACAAGCCAGGAAGAAACATGCTGCCTATCATAACAGGAAGGCGAAAGACAGAAATTTGGCTGTGGGAGAGAAAGTACTGCTTCTTTTGCCCGGGAGTCAGAATAAGTTACAAATTGGATGGCAGGGTCCATATACAGTTTTAGAGAAGGTATCTAGAACAAATTATAAGATAGATAAGAAGGGGAAAGAAAAAATCTATCATGTGAATCTCCTGAAGAAATATTTGGAAAGAGAACATCAGGAGGAGACACACTTGTTGACCTTGTCCATCGCCATGGAGATGAAAAAGGAACCACTTTCATCATTTGAGTATCCATTACACCCCTGTGAGACAGCAGCACAAGTGAAAATCAGTACACATTTAACGAAAACTCAGAAAGAGAGAGTGCAACAGGTTCTAAATAATCATGCAGAGGTGTTAACAGACCGACCAGGGCATACAAACCTATTGGAATATGATATGAAACTGATAGACCCCACACCTGTCTGTATGAAAACATATTCGATTCCGTTTGCTAAGGAGAAAGCTTTGAAGGAAGAGATAGACTATCTATTGAAGGAAGGAATTATTTCACACAGTGAATCTTCGTATAGTTCCGGTGTTGTACTCTTAAGGAAGCCCTCTGGAGAACATAGACTCTGTATAGATTACAGGAGACTGAATGCTATTACAGAAGGACAGGTGGATCCATTGCCGGATACAAATCAGCTGTTTGCCAGACTAAATAAAGCTAAATATTTCTCCAAAGTGGATCTGAGTAAAGGATATTATCAGATTCCAGTAAAGCCTGAGGTTAGACCATACCTAGCTTTTAGTACCTCAGAAGGACACTATGAGTTTAATAGATTGCCATTTGGATTGAAGAATGCGCCTAGTGTCTTCTCTAGAATGATGAGAAAATTGTTGGATGTAAACATTTCGGAGGAACGTAATGAATCCCTGAGTTGCCTCTTTGATTGAGGATATTCCGAATGTTTCATACAGGATAATAAGAAGATTATGGGACCCACCACGAAA
This sequence comes from Oreohelix idahoensis, assembly GCA_024509875.1. Classification (NCBI taxonomy): domain Eukaryota; kingdom Metazoa; phylum Mollusca; class Gastropoda; order Stylommatophora; family Oreohelicidae; genus Oreohelix; species Oreohelix idahoensis. Next base: position 362,477 of record JAMPIV010023029.1, on the reverse strand, counting down.
ACTCTGCTATCACCAGGTATATGTTATCTCCTCATAACGTACATTTTGAGGGAAATATAATGTTCTCTGGACATGTCATTGCGCAGACTCAGAGAAGAGAAATGGTGAATACGGGTTGCGAAGCAGCATTAAGACAAGCACTCACACTTGCGGCTGTTCAGTAACATAACCGAAATATATTATTGGTTGTAGAAGTCTGAGGCAGATTTCATGAGTAGTGCCTACTCTGAATGGACCCAACTACATAAAACCATGATAGCACCACAGCAGAGTAAAGTCAAGTTGACTTACATTTATCTATGTGTATATAGAATAAAGGACTGACATGGGATGTCTGTTTTAAGAGGGGAGGTGTCGTGAAATATTCTAATCCACATATATAAAGTATCAGGTAAATATAAAGCCTAACAAATAAATTTAATAAAAGGAAGAAGAATGGTAAAGAACAGTGCTGTCACAAAGAATGTACTCGAAATCCCCTTTGTTTTATGCTTCGTCTGCAAATTGTAACGTTTCCACGTTAAATATAAGCCACTGCATAAATACAAGCGTTTCCACAACACATTAAAACGGGTATTGCATTTCTAAGAAAAACATTGAGAGGCACACTGCGTAATGACCTAAATTAATCCTAACATTAATTATACTACGTTACCAAAACGAACGAACAGATGGACTCAAATAGAAAGAAGGGAGGGCTGAAAATCAGGAACGCATGCAAAATTAAACACGCGTCTCGCTATTAATGCCACCCCAACAAGCGTAACGCGCTACACAATTACTACTATCACGCGTGTAAGGCCACATGCACTAACTTTTTTTCGGACGGACAGGGATAAAAACACTAACCTTCCCAGAGTTAGGTTTTTAAATCCTGAAAAACTCTTATTAGGAAAGATGACAATAGATGGGTTTACGTTTGAAAACATTACAGTACCCAGACAGCACATCTTCGAAACAGGAGGTAGAAGAAATTGCATATTTTGAACGCAGCCACTTAGCTCTTTTAAAATTGTATAATTGGGTTCCTTAGGGCTTGATGACAAAGAATATGTTAAGTGTTATGCAAATAGTCTAGGAATTAACAAGTTATAGCCAAAATAAAATGATGGTGCTGTCAGACAACACCCAAAATCAGAATCGCTCAGTGGTAGATTTTTTAAACCACCATTGTACGGGAAATGGGCCACAAGTTACATTTGAACTGATTGGCTGGAATGATATGTAAGGCTAAACACGATTGGTCGGACTATAAATGCTATCCTTGGTTGTTAGGGGAGACGTAGGAAGGTAAAATTTTTTCAAACACTTGTCGAAACGTGGCTCCATTGGCCAGACTCGCTGATATAATCACTTAGGAGCGTTAGTTCGAGACCACTAGTTCAAATAAGCTTGATAAAGCAACAGTGCGTTGAAGCCAGCTCATATTTTTGCTAAATAAAAGCCTGGAACATAAGCAGATGGGAATTTGTGCCAGTATTTGTGCCAGAATTCATTGCTAGTCAACGTATCTGTGTTTATTTCCATGAATTGTGGTAAGCTTGAAACATTCAGTATCTTTTAATGAAAATTGAATGTGAATTGTTAATTTATGCCTGTATATATGTGTAGTTCAGTAGCGAACATGAGGAAAAGCCTATAATGCTCCAGCCTGAACAGAAGGTGTCGGAGGAAAGTAAAACAGCATGGAATGGCCAAACAGTACACTGACACCTAGATGATTGACTAGAAAGAAATAATGCTGGAAGTGCAGAGGCGTAGTAACCATTAAGGAGGTTAATACTGGTATAAAGTATTTCAGATGAAGCTGACAGTTGGCCTAACGCTCTGAACTCAATGTTTGTGATGTATTGTGCTCAGTGTAGAACTAGAGTATCAATTAGTTATGAAGTAGAAGGTACATCCTTCTTGTTTTCAGGGACCGTGGTCTTGACGTTATTGAGCAGCACATGGTCAGAGCTTTGCTGAATCCAGAGTCGGACAGCATACTCCTTGGTCCATTTAGCTATCAGGGGAGAAATCGAGCAGAGGAGTCTTTTCCTGCCGCCATCACGCAAGATAAGCTGATGTGGCCAGCTGAGCTCAACATTATGTACCCCCATCTTAAAATGACATTGTAAAAATAACATTAAGAGGGGAATTAAATTGTTTTAATATCAGGAACTGAGAACATCTCCAATACTAGTTCCAATAAAGACAAACTATTGAAGTCATGATGACAAATACCAACAGAGCTTGAACAAAACAAAACCAGTATTACCTCATATTACTACTACACCACTGACACACATAGGATACTATTAATAATATATGTCACTACAATATTCATATTGATAAATTCTGTACTTATAACTTGTAATTAAAATTGATTGTGATTCCTGGTTCCCTTTGTATTTGAATCAGGACACATATTCATTCATGACAGCAATGAATACATATTGTTATTTGAAAAGTTATCAGTGACTCCTTTAAGATATCCTTTTAGAGTGTTATATGTATGTGAGTGTCACAGTGTTGTCAAGTGTGGTGGAATAAATTAAATTGTTTATCTGTCTGTTGTTGTTTTGACTTACACTTCATCATACACATACCCTAGACATATAACGTAGTCATCACACTATTCCAGAATAATTCTGACTGAGGTATACATATGTGGCAGCAAGTAAGGTTATATATAATACACTACTCTTATTAGATATAGATACCTTCACAGCTGATCTCAGTCAGTACACTAAGTCCCCTGTAAATATTTATAACATCCCACTTCACCACAGTCACCACATGATTTCATAGCTACCAGCAGTTTGTGCAGTCTCTTGCAACGTCACTTTATTACTTACTTACTTACTTTCGTTCCCCTTCTACCGTGAGGTGTAGAGGTTTGGAAGAGAGAGCGCCAGACCATTCTATCAGCTCTCTTCTTCCTGGCCTGGTTCCATTCTAGTCCTCGGTCCTTCAAAGATTGTCTAATGTTGTCCTCCCAGCGGACTCTGGGTCGTCCTGGAGGTCTGGATCCCTGGCTCTTTGTTTCCCATGCTTGTCGTGGTAGCCGATCTTCTCCCATTCTGCAGACATGGCCAAACCATCTTAGTTGGGACTGTTCTATTTGGGTCTGCAGCGGATGGGATTTTAGGCCTTGACGGATCGTCTGGTTGCGGACCATGTCTCTTCTTGTTACTTCAACCACTTTCCTCAGATACCTCATTTCTGAGGTTTGGATCTGGCTTTTGTGGGTTGTAGTCATTGCCCACGACTCGCATCCATATGTCAAGACTGGGACATAGGTGGAGCGGTATACAGCCATCTTCGTTTTCTTACCAACCTCTTTCTTGCTGAGGAATCCACGATTTATGGCCTGAAAAAGTCTCCCAGCCGCTGCTTTTCGAGTGGCCAACTCTTCTTTGATGCCTCCCTTTCGGTCTATAATAGCTCCGAGATATTTAAAGTGGTCGACCTGCTCCAGGACCTGTTCTCTCCCAACTTAATCTGATGTTTTCTTTCTTCTCGTGATATCACCATGGATTTTGTTTTAGAGCTGCTTATGACCATCCCTCTCTTCTCCAGCTCTTCCTTCCAGACTTGCAGGTTGGATTGGAGATGTGCCTCTGATTTAGCAATCAGGGCAACATCATCAGCAAATGCCAACTCCGAAATATAGACCTGTCTCATCTTCCAGTACCCCACTGAATACTTTCTTGTTCTCTCCTTACATGCCTTGATGACATCGTCCATAAGGAGTATGAAGAGGTAAGGTGATAGGATATCACCTTGTCTTACACCAGTGGTGGTTCTGAACTCTTCTGACTTATGGTTTGCTGTCCTCACATAATTTCTGCAAGACTTGTAGAAGCTCTGTATAGCATGAATCAGAGGTGCTGGAATATTCTTCCTTGCCAAACAGTCCCAAAGTTTGCTCCAGGGGACCCTGTCAAACGCCTTTTCCAGATCTATGAAACAAAGATGGATCTCACTCTTATACTCAAGGGCCTTTTCACTCAGCTGTCTGAGTGTGAAGATTAGGTCTTGAGTACTTCGGTTTGCTCGGAATCCGCACTGGACCTCATCCAATTGTGGCTCAGCTAGGCGTCGGAGTCTCTGCTCTAGGATTCTAGAGTAGATTTTACCAGGGACACTGAGAAGGGATATGCCTCTATGGTTTCCACATTGTCGATTGTCACCCTTTTTGAAAATTGGTGTTATGATGGCAATCTCCCAATCCTTTGGTATGGTCTTGTTGCACCATGCTGCCTGTAGGACCTTTAAGAGTAATAGGTCGCCTGATGCTCCCATGTACTTAACCATTTCTGGTGTTATACCATCATGCCCTGCTGCTTTGCCCATCTTGATTTTCTCTAGTGCTGCCCTCTGTTCTTCCATCTTTATGTCATCTTCACCATCATTGGTTTTCTCTTCTGTGCTAGTGGTTATCATTTCTGATGCTTCACCATGCTCACCATCCAGGAGTTCTGAGAAATATTCTTTCCATCTTTCCATTACTTCCTTCGGGGCAGTAAGCAATTTGCCTTGCTTGTCCTTTATAAATTTGAGAGGGCATTGTTTTTCCTTCCTCGTGTTCTTTAGGGTCTTATAGAACAATTTCTGGTTTTCTTGTGCATCTTTTTCTAGCTTTTCTCCAAATTCTTCCCAGGACTTCTGTTTTGCTGCTAGCACTTTGTTCTTTGCTTCTGTTCTGAGTGTCACATATTCTCTATATTTTTCCATTTGTCCTGTTGTGTTTTTAGCTCCTAAGTATTGTTTCCATGCCATTTTCTTCTCTCTTATTTTTTCTTTGACTTCCTCTGTCCACCAAGGTGTCCTCTTTCTCTGGTTCACAAGTCGGACTTCACCGCATGCTTCTGCAGCAGCTGTCTTTATGATATCCTTGAATTTATTCCAGAGGGTTTCCAAGTCATCAGGTCGTTCTTCTGTGTTGCTCACTGCTGTAGCAATAAGCCCCTGATATCTGGTCTTAATTTCTGGCTCTCTCAGCTTGTAGGTCCTAATGCTCATTTCTCCTGCTCGCTTACTTGGTTTCTTGCGTGATGTTGGGCAGTTCCTAGGCTGAGCAACTCTTTCAGTTGTTCGTTTGATTGTTAGCAGGTAGTGATCACTTCCAATCTCTGGCCCCCTCCAGACTCTTGCATCTCGGACATATCTGAATGAGCTTCTCCGAATAATGGCATAGTCGATCACTGACTTCTCATTCTTGGTTGGTTCACATCTAGTGTATGCATGTATGCGCTTATGGGGGAACTTTGTGTTTGTAATGATCAGATTCTGCTCACTGCAGAATCTAAGGAGTCGCTTTCCATTGTCATTGAGAATATCTTCTCCATATCTTCCGATAACTCCACCCCATCTAGCATGGTCATTTCCAACTCTGGCATTAAAAATCTCCGAGCATGATAACTTCATCTAGGCAGTCATCCACTGTCCTTTGAAGCAGCTCGAAGAATTCCTCCTTGACCTCTGCTCTCTCATCCTCATTTGGCCCATACACTATGACCAGGTTGACTATGGTTTCTCCTTCTTTTAGTTTTACAACCATAATGCGCTCCGAGACAAAGTTCCATCCCTTGATACTGTCTTTTTGATTTTGGGCCACAATGCAACCCACGCCCCCTTTAGCTCTTTCAGATATGGGTACACCACTGTAGAGCAACGTGTTGCCATCGAGATCCATGACTCCTTGTCCTTTTTTTCTTCGTTTCCGTTATAGCCAGGATTTCTAGTTTTGCTTTCCTCATCTCTTCCACCAGCTCCTCTTCCTTCCCATTTATACTTCTTGTGTTCCAAGTTCCATAAGTCGTAGTCCGTAGTCCGTTCCAGTTCGTCGCCTTTAGAATCAGTCCGGTTTTCTCTCTTGTGTTGCTCGTAATCATAGTTTAAGACAAACAGGTGATTGGCCTGTTGTGCCTTTGCATGGTGGAGGGGCTGCCTCCTTACGGCCTTCATGCAGGCCGCCCTCCTCCTTTTTCATCCGGGCTTGGGACCGGCATAGGCGGAGTTAACGTCACTTTATTGGTCATTTTAATTTTTGAAATTATGTTTCTGGGAACACAGAAATAAAACTTATTTGTCAAATGGCAGTTATTGTTCCTTGTTTTGATATTTGTTTCGTATGTATGGCGAGGATATAAAAATTGGAAGTGACGTTTCAATAGGTAAGGGACGTAATAATTAATTTCTTTTCACAGTGTAGCTGGAACAAGCTACAGCAGACAGGAGATCGGAGGTAATCTCCCTTTCGGATTTATTTAAAGTTCTATCGGACATTACTGAAATCGTACACGACTTTTTGTATTATAGCCACATGTTGGTTGCAGTGCCGTCTTACGGCATGGGCACACTGGGCAGTGCCCAGGGGCCCCACGATTCTAGGGGCCCTATGCTGGGATGCTGCCATATTGTTCATAAGACATCATTTTTATCCCGTGGGTGGGTAGGGCTGGTAGGGACCCAGTGCATTGCTTTGCCCAGGGCCTACAATGCTGTTAAGACGGCCCTGGTTGGTTGGTGCTTTCACATTTCCAATAACCTACACGTATATCTTTAAGCGATAGCCTCTCATCTTTATTCCTAATTCTCCTTTTGCCTGCTCTTCTCTTTCTCTTCTTCCTCATCTCTCCCTTACCTCTTCTTGTTCTCCGTAGCTCCGGCGATGATTCTAGTTTTAAAAGTTTTCCATTATTTCATTTTATTGATTGGTGGAAACATCTGGTCACCCTAGAAGAGCTACCATACCAGGGAAGAGGCAAAGGATGTCCTTTAGGGAGTCCTGCCTGGTGCTGCCCCACTCTGGACTTTCTTAGTGGAATTGTTGGAGTAACCTATTAAAAGATGTGTAATTGCTAGTGATTTTAACGCTAGATGTAAAGAGTGGAGGAAACGTAACTGACAATAGACCTTTCTATCTTAAATGATGTCCGCCCGACAAGATTGGCAACTAAGCCAGGGGACACAGATGGTGTCATGTATCTGGCTTTTATCACTAGTGTTGCTGCCACCTTAGTACGTTGGGATGTTTTAGGGCACTGGACAGTGATCACTTACCCTGCGTTGTCCTCGTTACAAAAGGGAGGACCACAAGACACAAGAAACCGAAATAGGCCTTCAAATACCCCACAGGCCTTCATGATCACCCTTACATACACTACGGCAAAATATCAGAAAACAGTTATAGCTAGAACATCTTCCGTCCAACCACCATAGTGGAATGAGACGGTGTAGAGAACATGATTTGAAAAGCAAAGGGCAACCAATGAATGGCGGAAAGCATAAAAGAGATATATGAGGAATGGTGTACTGGTTACAGAGAAAGAGGAATTTAAAAAGCAAGCCATCAATAGATTTAAAAGCTTGGCGAAAGAGGCCAAGGATACAGTATGGAGACCTTCGCGACACAGGTGGGCACGGAAAAAAAAAACTCTACATAAATTCTGGTCCTTACACAGAAGAATGAATATAAAAAATACAAGTCAACTCACCCCAACATTAAAAGCTCGTCAGGGATAAACCTAAAGATGGATGAAGAGAAGAGATGAGCGTTATTCGATAGATATTTTGCGCAAACAGATAAAGGCGACAAAGTTGCCCGTCTAAAAATTAAGGACCATGTTTTGAAGAATGACATAAGATGTGAGTTATATTTCGACCTCATTTCTAAACAAGACGTTGTGCACACGTTAGAAACTAGTAGAAAAATCGCCCAATCCAAGATGGTGTACAGTATCAACACATGAAACAGCTGGACGAATTATGATGGTGATGAGGGCTTTCAACATCAGCATATAGAACGCTTTGGTGCCGGGAGATTGGCTACAAAGTTACCTACAGCCACTTCCTAAACCTGGTAAATATCCCACACTTCTCAGCAGCTATCAAATTATCACACTGCAGAATGTCAATGGTAAATTACTTGAAAAAGATAGTTGCGAGACAAGTAATAAGCCACCTCGAAAATGCACACATCCTTTCTGATACCCATGACAGCTGTAGGCCGATGAAAGCAATATGGGAAAACGCTGGAACATTTAAGTATGATGTGCTCGAGGAACTCCAAGGTAAACGAGAAACGGCTGCTGCAGCAATTGACCTAGAAAATGCTTAAAACATTGTGAATATTGAAACCTTAATGAACTGTGTAATGGCTTGCGGTGTTCAGCATTGGCTAACAAGATGGAAAGCGGCTACTTTAACTGAGAGATCGGTGGCATTTCGCTTGGGAACATGGACATCAGAACAAATGCGCATTTGCCTGGGACTACACCAGGGATTTGCACTATCACCGGTGCTGTTTAACATCTACACAAAAAAGTAACCTTCATTTAGTCAACTTGGCTGAGACGAACATTGACTTTTGCAGATGACATACTAATTTACAGGACTGGTTCTGACCGACAGTAACATACACGGGACATTACATGAGATAGTTAAATGGTATCGTGATTCATGACGCGGTACATGCTTGAATTACTGTCGATTAGATCGAGATATGCAATGGTCCAGTCAAAAGCCTATATGTGTATGCGAGTAACCACAGACAAAAGGCGCCCCCTGCACGGAAACATAGCTGACATTAAGGGAGCGAGAATGAAGCGAGGGATGTCATGGATGGCACAGGCAGAAGCAACGATTAGACAGGTGACCACAGATGAAAATATATACAAAGGGGAAGAATGGAGTAAGTCAGATGAGAACTGTTTTAACTATCAGCAAGTCATTATCAGGCTTGAAAGAGAGTGCAGAACTTGGGGCAATTGGACAGCTGAGCTGGAAATTAATCAGTTGATAAATGATAAAGCTGGGGATGATGAAGCCATTGTGTATACTGATGGGTCTGTAATCCGTTGTGAGGAATTAGGATGGAGCTTCTCAGAGTAAAGGACAGGGTCGTCGCGGAAAACAGCGTGGCTTACATGACAACAAATGGAGGTTGAGGCAGCCCCATGGTGGCTATCTGAAACTTCATTAACAAAGGCAATTATTGTGTCAGACTCTCAGACCAAAATGAATGGCTTCGTCATGAATGGCTAACCTCCATAGAAGCCTCGAATCTTCAGCAACTTTTGGGGGATCTGCTTTCCCGGTCATGCCGGGGTACGTGGCAATGAACGAGCTGACAGACTAGCTTCAAGAGCACCCATAGTGGGCGCATTGGATATAGATAATGCAGAGATACTAACGACAATTAATGATCGTCTCTTAGAGAATGACACTGCAATCGATGAGTCATCAAGGATGAAATTGCTGGAATTTGACAAAAAACGAAAGACTAGCAAGAACGGACGTTGGAGAGGGTGCATCTGGCGAGTATACAATCAGCGCTACAGGAAAAGTTAGCATTCATACCTGTAACAGTGTGCTTTCATGGCACCAAATAAGGTTATAACAGTGTGCTCTCACGGCACCAAATAACAATTTGTAACAGCGTACCTGCTGTTTGTAAATTAATTTGTGGTAATGTCAATTGTTCAATGTTCATATCAGATCAGGTTGCACCGTATTAACACCAAGCACATGTTGTGTTCATGTAAGTGTTCTTATTAATGTTCAGTGGTCAGAAAGGCTATACGCCCTAGATGTTAATTTCCACCATCATGAGAGAATTGTGTGCAACCTTGTTCAACCCAGGTAGGTTCTTCCGGATGAGAATGCAGCTAAGTGTTGGAGTTTCTTTGCTCGTGATGTTGCGTATAATGTAATGTTAGTGCTCACCTTAGTTTGTTGACTCAGTTTATCTCACAGTAACACATAAGTCACTGACGACAGTTAACACAGTCACCACGATAACTAACTGTTTCACTGACAAACATTTTCTAAACCACTAACAATAATTAGCTTAATCACTGACGACAACTACAATAAATAATAAAAATGTTTATTACGATTAAATGTTGGATATAAGAATGTTGAAGCACGCCTATTTACAAAATCAGCAATATTATTTATAGTTTAATTTCTTTCTATCTCTAGTTCTAACTAACCCTATCGTATACAAATGTGAGAATCCATGTTCTTAATTATCTCTATTTATACATTCTTGTCCCCATCATGACAAACACTTGAGAATCATTGTTCTCATTATTACATATAAAATGTTTGAACTCAAAAGTTACATTGATTCTCAAAATCTCATGTAAAGCAATAATATCATCTTTCTCAATATTCAATGAACATTTCTTATTAAGTTTTACAGTAACTATAATTGTGTATTGAGTCAGTGGTTCTCAATATGTCTACCCACAAATGGCATCAACGGCTAAACGCCTGGAATAAAATCACCACTATTTATACATCTATTGCCTGCCAGTCTGCAGGATCGCACATTTTTACTTCACTACAACTGCTCAACCAACGACGTGAAGTTATAAATATTCATTACATATTCTATAGCGTAAACACGCAGAATATTTTATCCCTAAAATGACTCAAGAGCCGACTGTGAATCGGAATTCGCCTTAGCAGGTTAAGAACAGTGGCGGATCTATATTTCGGGGGCCCTGAAGCGTGAACTCTTGGAGGGGCCTCTTTTTAAAAAAAAAAGTGTTGGGGGATAAGAAAGAAACGTATTATAGAGAAAAGTGGACTTGGGGCCCTGAAGCTCAAGCTTCATTAGCTTCATAGTAGATCCGCCTCTGGTTAAGATCATTGGTTAACAGCTTGAGAACCACTATCTCTTTTTCTTACTTCGTTACAATCCTCAGAGTTATTCTAACACTGGCTAAGATTATCTAGAAATGCTCTTCTTAACTCTTATATTTATTATAATTAGCAATTCTCTATATAAAAAAAAACAATCAATTAAAATCTACATATCTTTCCTACTTTATCATACATCCGTGTGGGACCCAAAGATGCAGCAATAGAGAATGCAGTCAGCGACCCATAGCTTGACTGCTTGCGTCAGGGTCAGTGAACCAGAGCTGACCAAGATCCTACTCCACCTCCACGTGGTGGTCCTGGAAACAGGCTGCATCACTGCAGTCTGGCTGAGAGAGTAGGGATCGAAGAGGGAAGGCAAACCCGGTCCCAAAAAATGCCGTGCTGAAGTCGGATGTGTCGGCCGAAAGGTGCAGATATCGCAGTGTTGCTGTAAACAGACACAACGCTACCAACGTCCTTTTCAGGACGAACGAGGAAGAAGAAGAAGATACATCCGTGTGCTGGCTAATGTAGCACACGGGCGTAACAAACTTCCTACATGTTCGGTTCTCTTTAAAAAATCTCTCTTAATGGAAGTCTCGTCTCTATCTATCTCTAGCTATCTGTTTGAATCCCAATCTATCTTTGACTTTTTTTTTCCGTATGTCGACTATATTGCAGTTATACACTGTTCAACCTAGCGTACAGTGCTTTTTCTATTATTGCTGGGAGTAACCTTTCTAGAATTTCAGCGATTACTTTTTCGTTGGGTTGGTCGTTTTTCTTAGTTTCTTGTTTGTTTTTAGATGCAGTTTCCTTAATGGTCATTCTTTCTGTTTCTATTCTCTTGATGACTTCTTCGTTTTCCTATTTCGGCTCTGTCAGCTTCTTAATATCTGCTTCTATTTGCTGCTGGATTCTTTTTGTCTCCTCCATCATACTTCTAACGCTCTGTAAATCTATCATATTATCACTTGATTGGTCCTCGGTAGTTTGCCTGCTTCTACTCTCGACCTGGAGTTTTAGTTTTATTTCCTTGACATCCACGGTCAGCTGATACAGTTGTCTTCTGTCTGTTTGTGTCATCTGAAGTTGATCTGCGTCTTGCCTCCCTAAGGAGATGTTTTTGCGCACAGCTTCCTTCAGTATGTTCTTCGTTTCCTGAAATACAGGGCAGCCTCGGTATCTTGCTACGTGGTTTCCGAGGCAGTTTGCGCAGTTACGGTTTGTGTTTACGGCTTTGTAATTGTGATCCTCCCTCGTCCTGGGACAGTCGCGATATGGGTGGCTCCCCGCACAATACCGGCAAACTGTCTCTCTCGTGCATGTTTTCTTGGTGTGGGAAAACTGCTGGCAGTTGGAGCATTGCAAGACGGGAGGGATATATGCTTCTGGCCTTGTTGATTTATCTTTGAGCGTCAGTCTCTCAGGTTGTGTCGATCATTCAATAGTTACTATAGCCAGATTTGTATCTTTCTTATCCCAGGTTTTTAACCTTTCGACTTGTGTGATTTTGACATCTGTGTTTTCGGTTTGTAGGTAACTGTGAACCTCGCAGTGGTATCGACCCCTCTTAAGACCAACTTCTTTGTTGTCTTGAAGGTTTCCACCACTACTTTTATCTGGTTGGGCAGCTGGACTTCTTTTGGCCCGGATTCCAGTTCAGTCATTAGTGAAGCTGTTTTTTCGGTGCTGTTGAGAGAAAGCACGATTCCCTTTTCGTGTCTCCCTACTTTGGCGATGCCTCTCCTGCCCGTTATTGCTTCGAGGATACCGATCACTTTGTCGTCGGGTAGGGCCCTGAGCGAGGCCTCACCTACCGACACCTGGGTGATTTTAACTTTCCTCTCCTGTGGTGCCTCCTGGGGACAGTTTTTGCTTGTTTTGTCGGAGTGGTATATTCTCTTTACCTCCACCCCCGTCAGCGTGTCTGGTTTGCGGCTCGGATTGTTACTATGGTGTGTTGTCCGTCTCTGTTCTCGTTTCGGGGATGTATTCCATGTCATAGATGCAGTAGTCTTCATTTTTTGCATTTTCACAGCCACTTTAGGAGGTGGGCTTAGTTTCTCAGGCTCAGGTTCCTGAATATTTTCTATATTCTCTACCGTCATCATGATTTGGTGCAGCTTCTCTGAAGTAGACACGGTTTCGGCTGTCGATTCGGGTCCGTAAGGTGGTGGTAGCAACATGGCCCTCATCTTCTCTCTTGCTTCCTGCCTCCGTTTAAGCGTGCTCATAATGCTTTCTGCAATGTCTGCAATATCGGGGATTTCTTCTATTACGTCAGAGACGTTTGCTTTTGTCTCTTCTTTCGCCTCATCAGGGTCAGGTTATTCGGGTTCTCTGGTGGGCCGTTACCCGTCTCTGTTAACTCCGTCGTGGTGGCAAGAGTTTTACTGGTCGGCTTGTGTGATATCTCGTTTCCAGGATTAGATGCTTGTGTGTTGTTATTCAGCGCTGGTGGGCTAGTGTACACTTTCCGCTTCTTGGCCTGTGGTTTAGATCGGACCATTTTCACTATACTGCGATGCGTATTGTAGCTTGGTAGGAGAGAGTTGACGTCTCTCTTTGACGTTGTTGTTGTTGTTGTTGTTTTGAAAAGGTGATGGGTGGAGAGCGGGCACTTAACAGCTGACCGTTATTGCCTCTTCTCGTTCCATCTTAGTCTACCCTGTTCAACCTGAAAATTGGTTATAATTGGGGTATTTAGTGTCATTTTATTTACTAATTTTGTATTAAATTTAAATAACTATTGTCTTTTGCAGTTGCTGGTTTTAATTTATATTAGTATTTATCATTTTATTTTCAGTTTTGTATTGTATATAGATAACTATTATCCTTTGCACTTGGTTTTAATTTGAATTAGTATTTGTTCTTTTTGAGATGATGTTTTTTTTTAAACCTCGTGTCTTTCCTTGTCCTATGAGTAGTTAATACTTTTGCTAATTTTTCTGTTTTTTTTGTTGTTGTTTTTTATTATTAATGATTTGTTAGTTCTTGTTGCTTAATTTCTATTTGGTTGAATGTCTTTTCTGAAGTATTATTTTTGTTATTATTACCAATATTGTCCCTGTTTTTAACCTTATATATTTTCCTTTGTTTTATGTATTTATCGTTTAAGTATTGTTTGGGCTTCCCTGGGGCATCTATACTTAAAACCTTATCACCTGTCATGTCTATATTGTGATTTCTAAAGTATGTTTTTAATTATATCCTCTGTTGATCGTATTTTCTACAGTGGATCAGTTAGTGGTCTATGTCATTTTCTTCCTGACATTCTTATCAGTGTGGTTCCTCTATCATAAAGGACGCTGCACCGAGACGGAGACGCCACAGCTTTTTGTTCGAGGGTACCTTTAGTTCTTCTCTGACCTGGCACGTCCTTGTTGGTTATTTCAGCAGTTTGAACGTGTGTCTGCCTTTTCTACTGTTCTTCCATGTTGTCTTCCATTCCTCGTTTATAGTTAGCTTCACTTGGCTCTTGATCTCCGACCTTCCCAGTCCTGCTCTTATATTGTTTTTACAAACTCTTCCATACTTGGCGTTCTGCTCTGCCAACTCTTTACCAGCTATACCTATGTGTGCTGGAACCCACACTAGCCTCACACTACATCCTCTGTTCCCTAGTGATGTACGAGGGAAGGCCAACAAGTAATGCCTCCTATTTTTTATGTATGTAAATACTGCATCAGTGTGCAATTTGTAAATTTAGCAGGATTCCTCAAACACTCTTCTGCACTGTATAGCATTACCAACCTGTTTCAGTAACAGGTGGCACCACTGTAACAGTTTAATAATGGCTGCCAAAGACGTTCGGTTAAAACAACGTTATGTCATAGAATTCCTCAATGCTGAAGGCGAGACCCCAATTCGCATCCATGAACGTTTGAAGAATGTTTATGGAGATTCAACAGTGGATGTTAGCACTGTCCGACGTTGGGTACATCGTTGTGACGAAGCTGAAGTAGGTCAATCCTCAATGGCTGACGCAAAGCAAAGGCAGTGTCCAGAACATCATTAAAGACCTGAGTTATTCAAAAGTTTGTGCACGGTGGGTACCCAGAATGTTGACAGACAGACATAAAGAAGCAAGGAAAACCATAGCCATCAACCTCCTGCACCGTTACGAAACTGAAGGAGAAGAGTTTTTATCGAATATTGTGACAGGTGATGAGACTTGGGTTCATTTTTTTGAACCAGAATCCAAGAGGCAGTCAATGGAATGGCATCACACAACATCGCCGACAAGAAAGAAGTTCAAAAGTTCACCATCTGTAGGGAAAGTTATGGCCTCCGTGTTTTGGGATGAGAAGGGTGTGATTCTTCTCGACTTCTTGGAACAGGGAAACACGGTGAATGCAGACCGTTACATTGAAACTTTGAAGAAGCTTAGAGGTCGTCTTCGGCGACTTTACCCATTAAAAGATCATAGAACTGCACTACTGTTGCACGATAATGCCACGCCACATACCGCTAAACGCACCATTGATGCGATTGCAGAATTTGGATGGACATTATTACCACATCCCCCTTACAGTCCCGATCTTGCATATTCTGACTTCCATCTGTTTGGACCACTGAAAGAAGATCTTAGCGGACATCACTTTGAGGACACCGAGACCCTTAAACGCGCCGTACGCCAGTGTTTTAGGAAAAAGGACACACATTTTTACCGTGCGGGGATATATGCCCTTGTGAGAAAATGGACAAAAACTGTAACAAATAACGGAGACTACACTGAGAAATAAATTTTTGAAGTTCAGACTTAGGGCTACATTTCAATGTGAATTTTATCTGTTTTCTTGCCTACTGAATGAAATTAAAAATTACGAGGCATTACTTTTTGACCGTCCCTCGTATTAATTGCAAGAATTTTTTCCCTTATGTCTGGCCGGCTACATTCATCTCTGCGGAAAAAATCGAAGCCCCTTCAGTTACACTGTAGCTCTTCTTAATTCCCCACTGTGGTATTACTACTCCTGCTCCTAGTTGCCCACTATCACCCTTGGATCCATTAGTGTAGACGTCCAGACTTTGTTTTGTAAGTTGATTTATGAACTTTCTACTTATCGTTTTGGCTTCCTTATCGTCTATGTTTTGTTTTATCTTTTCAGTAAGTGAGTAGTCTCTGATTTGTGTTTTTAGTTCCTATGGTGGTATTGTGCTTCTATATTTATTACTATTTTTAATTGTGTTTGACAGTTCTTTGAACTGTGTTAGATCTTCTAATGTTCTCAACCCTGTTGGATATCTTTCTTTATTTAAGGGGACGTCCCATACACTTGGTTGGTTTTTGACAAATGCTTTATGTGCTGGGTGGGTCACTTCTTGTGCTACTTTACTCCAGTAATTTAATCTTAGTTCTTTCCGCCTTAGACCAAGGGGCGGTATGCCAAGAGCTACTTCTAGTGCTTCTACTGGTGTTGATATAAATGCACCTGCAATGGTTCTCATGGCTGCATTTTGAATTCTGTCTAGTTTTGCTTTGTTAGAAGCTGCAGCTGAGATAGACTATGCTGGCATAATCCAGTTTCCCCCTGATGAAAGACTTGTAGAACATAAGCACTATTTTATTGCTGGCCCCCCATCCATTACCTTTTACTATCCTTAGTATATTTAGGGATCCCCTTCAGCTTTCTACTAAATTGTCTATATGTTTACTCCAGTTTAGTTGTTTATCTAAAGTTATGCTAAGAAATCTAGTTGTTGAGGAGGTACATATTTTCTGTCCTTTAATGGTTATATTGATTTTTTTTTTTCTTTTTAATTTCCTTTGCTGAATATCATACCTTCTGTTTTGTTTACATTAATTTGGAAGCCCCAACTTTTCATCCCCTCTGAAACTTTGTCTATTTGTTTCTGCAGTTTTTTGTAAACATGGTCCACGTTTTTTCCATATCGCCAAATGGCACAGTCATCTGCAATTTGTGATAATGCATTCTTAATGTCGTTAAATTCATCTGCTACATCATTTACAGCAATAGTAAAAATTGAAGGTGAAATCACTGATCCCTGAGGAATCCCATTCTGTTGTTCATATATTTCTGACTTATCATTGTTCACCTATATAGCAAAATACCTGTCCTGTAAAAAGTTTTCTAGATACTTATAGGTTTTACCAGTAATGCCAATCTTTTTCATTTTGTAAAGAACTCCATCTCTCCAGCATTCATCATATGCTCTAGCGATATCCAAAAAGACTGCCACTGTTTTCTCTTTCCTCTTGAACCCTAGCTTTACATCGTGTTCTAATCTTACAAGCTGGTCTATTGTACTTCCGTCTGCTCTAAACCATGACTGGTGTCGTACAAGTAAGTTTGAAAGTTATTTATGGTCCCGCCTGAGTAGAGTGGATCGTGATAAGTACGTGAGAAATAAAGGTGTGAGAAATAGATTTCACTGGTGAATAGTTTAAGGAGAAGATCTGTCTCTGGAATGAGTAGTTTCTCTAGTCCAGTCTATCTATACGACTATAATTTAGTACAAGACAATCTTTCCCTCCTTATACATGTAAATATAAGTTTAACTACACACACACACACACACACACACAACTATGTGACAACAAGACACACAAACGTGAAAAGCTATGGTTAATTGGGTATGGGTCTGACCAACACACAGTTAAGTTTCTTTTGTTGTTTATTATCATTAAACTTGACAACACCGAATATCTAAAGAAAGATCAAATAAAATCATATTTACATACATAGGAAATAACAGAATAACTGTGCCCTCCCCTTCTTGAGAAAAGAACCCAAAAAAGTTAATAACCCAAAGGTCAAAGGTTAGCACTATGTTACAGAATAGACAGTAATGAAAAAATTCTTACTATATACTACCCAGTAAAGTAAACAAGTTTAAGCAGAATCAAAGAATAATATTCACTCTCCCTGTCATACGTGGCCACTCAGTCGCTCCTTACCTATTCTTGGTGATATCTCTTGGAATACAATTATCCTGAAATATAAAATGTCCAGTGTTTTTATCTTCCAAATTGGCCCCAGTCCATCCCCTAGCCAGTTAAGATTTACGAGGTGGACGCCTAATTTGGTGGTTTATTCCTGGATGAACAAATGTCACTTCGAATAGTTAGTGTACAAACCGAGATCTTGGGTTCACAGTAAAACAGAGGAAAATACTTCCAGTATTGGGAAACATCTGGTTGCTAAAACTGTTACAATTGATATATGGTGGTAATCCTATCGGCTGGCTCTATGGTGATTGCCGATTCTGAAACAGCGTAACTCTTCTGGATAAACTCCACTTGGATACGACTGTCAAAAGTCGGGAGAAATGTTATTGGTTTCACAACCCAGTGGGCTGATAAAATTGAACAAAATATTTCTGGGTTTTATAAGTCCAGTTAAATTTACCAGTTAAATGTTTATTTGTCTCTTTGGCCAATCCTGTTCACAAATGAACTTGAGGACACACCAGCCAAGAAAAAGACAACATTCACCAATAGTAAATTAAGAAACAAAAATCCGCTGGCCGCTCTTGTGATCAGGTCAGAACTGATCCCCACGAATGCTATTAACACATTTAGCGAAATGGTTCTAGCTACTGCGTGCTTAGGCTATTCCAAAAATTCTGAGTGACGACTGATAGCTGGTTTAGGGAGACACAGTTTATATATCATCATGGTTGTATGATCTATAGATGATGCTACTTTTCACGTTACCATGTGTATCGAGAGAATCAGAAACCTAAGTTCCCCAGATACAAGACTTTTACGGTCGCTCTATCGGGCGCTGCTAATCGACAACAGAGACTTAAATCCGTGTAACGGGGTTCTCGGAGATTTTGCCCGTATCTGAAGATCAAAGCTCGGGTTTTTCCTCTGTGTACGAACATCAAAGAGTACTCGGGGAAATATTTTTGCCCGTTCGTCTACTTCAAAAAGGTCCGGTGTCTTTCCACGTGCGGTCTGTCAGATATCCGGTGATTGACAGATCAGCTCGCGTGAGAAACTTGATAAACAAACCTGATTCGCTCCCTGTTATGACTGGCAGGTCGCGAAAGTTGGTAAACCACTTCTTTTGTTCGTGTTCAAGGAAAAGAGGCGTGGATGAAGAATAAGCTTGTGTGAGTAAAACATGCAGAAAAGTGCATGGTTTTGCTAGCAAATCATAACGCGCTAACGGGATCACAAAGGCTGTCAGATTACTGTAGGCTACATTTCCATTATACGTCACAACTGGGTTGGGCTATATAACTGATTTTTTTCCAGGTAGAATTTAACTCTTTTGTTAACAACAGTTTTCAGTATTTTGCCTAGTTGAGATGTTAAGGAGATAGGCCTATATGAACTTACATCATGGGCTTCCTTATTGGGTTTTAGGATGGGTACTATCATAGCTACTTCCCATGCTTTTGGTATCTTTCCTACGCTCCAGATTTTGTTATAAAGGGAAGTTATTACGTTTATAGATTTTTGTGTGTACTTTCTTAAGGATTTCATAACTAATTATATCATGCCCAGAGGCAGTATTAGATTTCTCTTTTATTGCACTAGTTACTTCCTCTGTTACATCAGCATCTAAATAGTTTGTTTCATCTATCTGGTCTAGTAGTTCCTTTAAAAACTGTATCCTAAATCTTTCTCTTCTCTCATTTTCTTCCTGTCCAAGATTACTTTTTGTGCTGACTTTATAGAAATACTCAGCAAGGGCATTAGGTTTTTCTTGATCTGTTTCTGCTCTCTTTGGTAGTTTGATTGTTGGCATCATTGTTTTCTTATTGTTTCCTTTGATTGCCTTAAGTGTTTTCCATACTTCTTTAATATGTGTGCTAGGACTAAGTGACTGACAAAACTCTTTCCAGTTGGTTTCTTTGGCTCTGAATATTATTCTGTTACATTCATTCATAATATGTTTATATTCATCATAGTTTTCCTCTGTTCTGTTATTTCTATATTTTTAAGGCTTTTTTTCTTCTCTCATGAATTTCTAAACATGTTTTATTCCACCAAGCAACTGGTTCTTTATTATAGTGAGTCTTTCTTTCCTTACTATTGTTATTTATTGGTTTTAGGTGCTGTGGAATATTTTTATTTGGTATATATTTTATTGCTATTTTAAGAATTTCATTGGTCAGTATTTATGCCCACAAGTCAGTATCATCTGATTCCATGTCTTTGTATTCCATCACCTCCAGCTCTGATTAGACGGCTTCCCAGTTTGCTTTTTTAAAGTTGAAAGTCGGTTTCTCTCGTCCTGGGTTTGGAATGACGTTTTCATGCATGGTTATTACAATGGGCAGATGATCTAAGTTTGTGTCTTGTAACACTTCCCAATTTACATTCGCTAGGTTGTTAGTTGCTATACTTATGTCTATTGCTGAGTCTGCCCTGTTAGCTTGTGGATTAATCCTAGTTGCAGTTTAAATCAATTAGTATTAGCAGGTCATTATTTTCTATAAAGTCAAGTAGGCGCTTTCCTGCATTGTCTGCATGTTGTCCACCCCAAGCATAATGATGGGGTCTCCTTTGACCGTGCTAACCACAGTATTTATACCCCGTCATTTTATGCACATGGCACCCCTCATTTTGCCCCCGGTACCTGTTTTTCTCTGCTGTTCCAAGGGAAAGTGTCAGGATTTCATGTTTCTGTCATCATTGCTGACAGAACAAAATGCTGACTTCAGTTTGTTTTGTGGGAAAGTGTCAGGAGTCTCTGATTTCTGTAAACCCGACAACAATGTAAAATGCCGATTTCAGCACGTATCTTGTCTTTCTCATGTCCTAATTAAACGACTCAACTGCACCAGAGCAGGTGTTCTCGGGGACAAACATCCACTTGTTTATAGTTACAACCAAATTCATGTTCCTAAATGTAATTAACGTCAATCAATATTACATTCCTTTCTCTTATTAATTCAACAATATGTCACTCAAAAATTACATTGTTTTGTCTTTGTGGTATTATTTTAAAGTGTCCTCTAAAAATTATGCCAGTAGCATAAAATGCACAGATGGCCCGTACTCCTGACCCGTGTGTCAGCCTGTGGTCGCTGTATAATGAATCATATATGGCAATGTCTGTCCAGGTTCGCTTACCTCTGTGGTTAGCTATGATATGCTGTATACCACACAGTCACACACACACAGCACGTGATGCGATAACGCCATGGTAATTTGAATACTGTTTATTTACATATGAGAGGATCATTGCTGTCTGCTCTGACCTCCACATTTGGTCCATCATAGAATATACAATGTAAGTTCTTTCTTTCCTCACTCTCTCTCTCGTTCAGTATCGAATTTACACCTTGTGACCTTTAACCATCAGTGATCATTCAGGTGCTATTGTCTTAGTTCTGTTCTTTCTTCCTTACAGTTTTCTTAGATTGTTATTTATATCCTCTCAGTGTTCAGGTTATCTTGATGGGACCGGGCCTCTCCGGGGTTGTTAATTTCCCTTGCCTCACTGAAGAATATGACTACTGTCTATATGTATCGTAAATCACTCTACGTACCTTTTCCTTTCTGAATAATAACTAACTCACACCGTTTCTCCTTCTAGACAAGAATTCCCACTGTTCAATAATTCGGGTTAATCATTACCCAAACTACTTCTTGTCCAGGAAATATTTATCATCTAAACTACTTGAGTACGGCCATTAACATGGCTACCCGCGTATATGCGGCTTCCCTCTCTGGCTCACGTTTCTGGACTGTCCGCTAAGAAAGCGTGATTCACTGGATTACCGTTCACCTCTGTCATGCGCAACATTGTTCGCGCATCTCCTTTTTGTACTCTATCTGAACCTTCCCATTTATAATTCTCTTTATTCCTTCCCTTTGACTGTAAATCGTTCCCTAACAGCCACACCCGCA
The DNA here is from genome assembly GCA_024509875.1 of Oreohelix idahoensis. NCBI lineage: Eukaryota > Metazoa > Mollusca > Gastropoda > Stylommatophora > Oreohelicidae > Oreohelix > Oreohelix idahoensis. The sequence continues at coordinate 340,993 of JAMPIV010023029.1, read as the reverse complement.
CACGGTTCTACCAAACAACACGAGCGATGCCTTTTTGTTGTGGCCAAGCGTCCCCTTAATTGACAGATCCTGACCTCCGGGTCACTTATTGTGAACCGAACTTTAGTTTGTAACAATTAAATGTGAGAAATAATACTGCATGTTTTAGATTGCATGTTAGAAGTTATCTTTATGATTTATTATAGTAAGCATTTTTTTATTTGAAAGCAAAGCTGCAGATGGAACATGCAGCCATTGCGCGGTCACATACCTTTGGACATTTTCTGAAGGAGACCGAGCACCTGAGGGTTTACCAACAGGGCAGTGATGTTGATTCTAATTAACAATCTCAAATTTTTTTTTCTGATTTAGATCAAATATGAAATTTCTTGATAAATACTAACCAAAATGTTAAATAGGAAAATTTATCAAAATTGATCCCACAGTTCATTCTTGCAAAGGATGGGAAGACGTGAAATTAGTAGTCCTTTAGCAATTTTCAATTGTGAACACCCTTAAAAACGGTTTAGCAATCTTGTTAGCAGTCTATATATTAAGTCATATGTACTAACACCATCAACAAACCACCAATATACAAATAGTAATTTGAGAAAATCACTAATTGGAACTGATGGCAAGAAGACGATGGAAATGGATAGGACACACACTGAGGAAACCTCTTGATATAGTTGTCCTTGTTCCGTAATCCCCAGGGTAAGAGAGGTAGAGTGAGATCAAGGAACACATGGAGAAGAGAACTGGAGACAAACATGAAGGGGATTAGCAAGAGCGGATGGTACAAGACAGGAAGACTTGGCTTAACTTTGTGGAAGGTCTATGCTCCTTGTGGCGCTAAATGAATGAATTTGAGAAAAGGATAAAATTAGTATAATTCTGTGAGTACTTTCTGCACTTTTATAGCATTAAAGCCACACCTTTCCTATAATGTGCACCTACTTCGTTGTGTCAAGAATAGCACGATTTCACCTGTGTTTATTTTCTTCCATTTTATTCTTTGCCATCATATTTTTTTTAAATTAGGTGTTTGCTACTTTTTGTCACGGATTGCCTCCCCTGCTTTGCAGTAGTGGTCCACTTATGGCCAAAATGCAAGCGTATCTAATGTAGGTCGTTGTGGTGGGTTTAGATGTTAAGAAGAATGGTGTGCATATAGTTGTACTTGAGTGAGGTCAACTGTGAAGGTCTCTGAGGTAAACAATGAACAACTGTATTACAGAGTACCTTCCTTGTTACCACATTTACGATCTCACTCTAAGTTATATTCTTTGTTGACTAGCGTGACTGAAAGCTACATAAAGTGTCTAGGGTATTGTAAGAGTGTTGTTAAAGAATCTCAACACAAAAACATATACAAACATATACTAATTACTATGATAAACTCAACTAACTCCAGCTGTTAAATTTTATATTGGGACCTCAAGACGCAGCAATAGAGACCGCAGTCAGCGACTCATAGCTTGACTGCCTGCGTCAGGACCAGCGAACCAGAGCTGGTCAAGACCGCACTCCACCTCCACGTGGTGGTCCTGGAAACAGTCTGCAGCTGTGCAGTCTGGCTGAGCGAGTGTGGATCGAAATGGGAAGGCAAACCCGGTCCTAAAAAATGCCGTGCAGAAGTCGGATGTGTCGACCGAAAGGTGCAGATATCACAGCTTAGGCGTAAACAGACACAACGCAACCACCGTCCTTTTCAGGACGAACGAAGAAGAAGAAGAAGAAATTTTATATTTAAAATATCTTTTGTTAAACTTTATTGGTCCTGAGCCTAAGTTATTTTGGTCAGGACTACAGTTCAATGAGAATCAATTTAGATGGATAGATATATTTACAAATATATATAAAGATATTTACATACAACAGACAATATGTCCATAGTACATTGTTACAAATGTTCACTCTGAGGTTATTTACTCTTTTTAAATACTGGTACAGGGAAGCAGGTTGAGGATTGTCATCACCCCACTGTCTTTTGTTTCACTATGATTGTTTATTTTATTCTTTGGAGTAACGTTTTGTCTACACAGGAGATTGTTCTTTATTTGTGATAAGTTGTCCCAGGCCAAATATTGCACTTATATGTTGCCTGGAATCACAGCAGTTGTAGTCGGTTTGGCCAAACACTTCAGTCTCCTCTGGATTTGAACTTCTTTAATACAAGCAGGTGCCAGTGACTCTTTGAAATCGTGCAGACTTCTTCAATGAGCGAGTACTAGCACCAGACAAGTGCCAGCAAGAACCCCTGTCGATGCAAGTTATGGTTCTGTCTTAATACCAAACTAATTCCTCCTAATTTACATGTAAACATATAGTCAATACAAAAGAACATGGTCAGCTCTCTCTGACAACCCTGCTTCTCCCCTTTAGTTTGATGGAACAAATGGTACCAGTTTTCTTTTTCTCTTCCCTAATGGATGCTACGCCTCTGTCATTCCTGCAGTAATCTTTTCCATGCAATAAGATAGGTGTAATGTTCCTGTATGACCATCATATATATAGTCCTGTAGTTCTAAACTTCTTAGATAGTCCCTTATATGATGGATCAACATCTAGGCCATGCCTAAGTCTGCTAGGGAACCATTTAATTACAATCTTTTTTCATGGCCTTTTCTTACACACAAACCTTTGTTTAATGAAAAGTCAATAAAATCAATCTTACCACATATCAAGGAAATATAAACAAGTAACGATGAATTAGGCAATCGATTATAGCACACTTTCGTCACTGCCTCTGTTCAGACTGCTTTCAGATGGTAGTATTATTAATAAAAAAGCACACGTCTGCTCATCGCTTCTTGCTCCTCTGAATATTTTGAAAAAAATGGCAGCGAGCATCCTACTATTCCTATCACGTAAAAAGCTTTGGCCAATGAGACCAAGCATCTCTTTTTTTGAATTAATTTTTTTTTTTTAAATATCTCAAACCACTATGCGTTACTACTACCAACTAGATTTGTATATTTAGGTTAGCCAATAATATTTCGGCTTCCTTCAAATTTCATCCAATCCACGTCATCGTACTATCTTAGCCTTTCTTTCACCTACTTTTTTTCCGAAAAAAATATGCTATCCAATCTAAGCAGACATGACTTGACCTGACAGTATCTCTGATTCTCTATGTATTATTACCAATATTTGATTATCTAATGGACTATTTAGATAACTAACTACATATTCTTGGTTAGCAAGTCTTCAGGTACACGAATATATGATTTTTATGGGGCTAAGTGGCTTGGTTCAAAATTCCATCTTTTTTTTCCATGTTAGTTGTTTATTTTTAAACTACCTCCTGTTCAATTCTTTTTCCATGTACTTTCAAGCTAATTATGAGAGTCTCTCGGAATATACGAGAATTACGTCATTCGCAATAAGAGCTAAGTGTGTTTTCCTGATCGTAGTGTCCACATTTTCTAACGTTACATCGTATTTTTGAAAACCGCCTAAGGGCAATACTAGCAAGTTGGTTTTATTTTTAGAAACAATGTGAGACGTCATTTGCGTTGGTTATCTATCCGTGCCCCTCCCGTCCACAATGTATTTTAGGCAAATACTTAGTTGACCTAGGGAAGTGTTACGTTTGTCGTCAAGGACGAATTTGAAAATTTGGGTACCCTTTTTGTTCGGCTAATGTGTTATCAAATAATAAGCTGAAGGCGTAGGCGACGACTAAGATTCTCGCCGAAAATTTGTAGTACTATCCTATCTTTGACTTTATGCACTATACTGTTATATTCTAAATTAGCTATTGTATTTAGAAGTTCGCCACAGTCGTCCAAGGTATCTATCTTCGCGAAAGATTACTCTTGGCAGAGATTTAGATAGAAGGCGAATGACGCTTCTACCATAGGGGAAAATCACAAGATATTCCCAGAAGTCGCGAACAAAAGCTGCTTAGGGCTGAGCAATTTGTTAACTTATTATCTGGTCCATTGCCTTTTGTGAAGGGTTTAAGCAATGGTTCTGGCCCGTTAAGCCCCCAGTTGGAGTAATCCAACGAATGCCCTCTTATACGTAATGGCAAAATATATATATGTGTGTGTGTGTGTGTGTGTGTAATTATTAAATAGTCTTGCTCATACGTGTGCTTTCATACTTCTTATGACTAAATAAACAATTATTTGTTTAGTTTAAAATAACATACAACACATTTAATAGTCAATTAGTTCAACAAGTTAAAATAAGGATTAAATGGGGGTGAAAGGTAAATTAAATTTTTCCTCACAGAGGTTGGATCGGGGCTTGCCTGTGATAAAAAAAACTTAACTCCAGATGGGTCCTGCAGCTGTGGTTCATCAATTCTGTGATGACGGAAGCCTTCTCCACACTCTCTTCCAGTGTAGGCGGTTACAGTGGATGCTTTCCCCTCACAAATCGTCTGATTGCTTGTAACCATGAACTTCAGACAAATATAAAGAAATAAATGCCTGCTAAGTACATTTGTTCGCCGCAAACTAACAGGCCCATTGTCATGCGCTCCACCCACCAATGTTAACCTCTCAGAAGAATTAAATTCTCGAGCATACAGTGTAACTCAGAAAATATGATGAAAATTCACCAATATCCTTGTGGGTGTTAACTAGGAAATTGCGTCTGGAGTGCGTGAATAATGATTTGCTTGAATTACAATTAAAAAAAGGTACATAAATCTCACAAGATAATATGTTACACCTTAGGCACATGTGATGCAATCATCACTCATTACACATCACTACTCCCGTCGGAGTCTGGGGTCGCTCTGCTGTCGGGTTTCCCGCAAGACTAGTTAGAAACAATCACCAGCTCTTGCAGTAGTGGTTTATGCAAATACTATTTTCATATGTTGAGGTTGCCAGCCTTGTATATAACTACTTAGCAAGAAACCTGTAGAATTTACAATAGTAAATAAAATGTTTACACTTACCTCAAAATTTTGGGAATACACAATCTCCTTGCACAGATTTAGACTGGACACAGCTCTGTATAAGAAGCTTCGAAATCATTTTGGTCTGGAAATTAGAGTTAATTCCTATGACGGCGGGTGTTCTGCGAAATCCTGGCCTGGGAAAACTGTTGTTTAATTCCTCTATTACTTGGTCTGGGAAATTAGAGTTAATTACTCTGACGGCGGATGTTCTGTGAAATCACCTGGGCCTGGGAAAACATTTGTTAAATTCCTCTATGACTTGTGATCAAATTCCTAGGATTCCAGTCTTGTTAATTAAAGTCCTGGCCCCTTTAAATTTCTAGTCTTGTATTAAAATTGCGAGTTTACTTGTGAATTCCAAAGCTGCCCAATACTCGATCTGTTACTTATAGTTGTGGAATTTGTAAGTCCAATGTCTCCTTTTTCTTTCTGGCTTTTTCGGAGTCGCTGATATGACTTGTGCACTGCAGTCTCTCCATGTGTTCTGTGTTTTCATCACACTATATTCTCAGTTCTTAGTGCAAATCACAGACTGCACTTCCGACTGATGTGCCAATAAAATACATTGTATATTTCACTCCTCAAAATTAACCAATCCAATAGAATCTCGTTCAGCACTACGTGGGTAAGGGTGTTTAAAATAATAAAAAAATACCCTCACGTGTTTCAAAATATTAAATATAATATTCACGCGTGACCTCTTACAGTGATGTCATAATGTTGCGTCAGACTTCGGCCGGCATCTTGTGCAAAACTCATAAACACCATCTGTGAACTCATTTGATGTCCAGATGCCACCTATCGCCAATATTGTCTCTCCAGACAGATTATCGTGATAATCACACAAGGGATGGTCCCGTGAAACGATAAACGCATCTACCACCTGTGTAATCTGTCCACCTCAGACGGCTATCTCAGACAGACAATATTGGCTTCTATGGATGTTGATAGGGCGAGACCGTCTTGTCATGATAAGAATCTCGCTCGCTGACCGGTGATAATGATTGGGTATTGTTACGATAATACCCCAGTTCACCTGGCGGAACGTAAATAAGTCTGAGTGGTAAACAAGATAAAGACAGTCCCTTAGCAAATACTTCCGTAGGGGAGTGGAATGTTAGAGACTTTCCCCTATTATATTCAGCATAGAGAGTAACACAATGAATGAAAGGCCATAAAAATTGCCAAATATGAGCGATGAGTGAGAGGAAGAAAGAAATGAAGGAAAAAAATGATACTGCCGTAGTGGACGTGAGATCGCACAACCGTATCGTCACACTTTTCTTTGTATCACGCTCTTTTCAGCCATCTACCATAAACATGGAGCTGTTGGTTATATCAGGACGTGTTTCATTTCTTGTGATATTTTTCTTGATGTTATTCATTTTATGCTCAGTGGTGTATTATTTGGCCATGTCTGCAGAATGGGAGAAGATCGGATACCACGACAAGCATGGGAAACAAAGAGCCAAGGATCCAGACCCCGAGGACGACCCAGAGTCCGCTGGGAGGACAACATTAGACAATCTTTCAAGGACCGAGGACTAGAATGGAACCAGGCCAGGAGGAAGACAGCCGATAGGATAGTCTGGCGCTCTCTCTTCCAAACCTCTACACCTCACGGTAGAAGGGGAACGACTAAGTAAGTAAGTATTATTCCTCTCGTTGGTGTTATTATATTTTAGTTATTGTTAAAATTGTTGTGTTGTTTAGAGAAATAACAAGATGGATATCGGCTACCTTAACTGAGAGCTCTGACCCTCTGAAGTAAGATCCCTTTGTTGTCTTATTTCTCTGATCTCTGTGTTAATTTATAATACGGTAAATATCGATAGATATAACCCACATAAGCAAAAGCTCTTTGGGATCCTCAAAAAATTGTAAGAGTGTAAAGTGGTCCAGAGACAAAAAGATTGGAGAAACGCTGCTATAGAGTTCTTCTTCTTGGATCCTTAACCCCAGTCAGTGGCCATCACACCTAGTGGCGTCTTGTAGGGCAGTCACAGACTGCCCCAATTTTGCTCCGTCGGTGGCCATCCTTCGTGCAGTGCCCCAACTCTGGTTCATGCTTTGCATCTTAGCCTCCACATTCCTCCGCCAGGCTGTCTTTGGTCTGCCTCTCTTTCGTCGTCCTTCTGGTGTCCAGAGTATAGCAGTTCTTGTAATGGTGTCAGGGTCTCTTCTGAGGACATGGCCAACCCAGTTCCAGCGTATGCCCGCAATGATGATGTGCATATGTTTTTGGCTGCACCGTGTAAGCAGTTCCTGGTCGGAGATGGTGTTCGGTCAAAAAATTTGAAGAATATTCTTAAGCAGGTTGTGTGGAAAGATAATTTTTTTTTTTTAAACCAGCGGCACTTGGGCTTTCAGCCCTTCGGCCTAATGACATGTCATTGCGAGGCTGGGGACTTTCCTTCCAACCCGGCCAGGAGCTTCGCTCCTTCCCATCCACAGAGGGTTTATCTCCGGAGCCGTTCAGGTTATTCAGTCAAAATCCTGGTCGACGACACTGCTTCAAATGCCCACGCCCGGGCTTGAACCTTGAACACCTGATCGCCAGCGCAATGTGGTAACCATTACACCAGCGCGGCGTGGAAAGATGATAATTTGGACATTTCCTTTCCTGTTACTCTCCAGCACTCCGCGCCATACAAAAGTACGCAACTCTCGTATACTCTTAATTTGATGTTTGTGCTGTACCCGAAACTGAGATTTCCAAATGTTTAGGTTGGCGAAGGCTGTTCTGGCCTTATTCATTCTGTTACTGATGTCTTTGTTTTGCCGCCTGGTGTTACGATGCTTCCTAGATATGTAAATGTATTTGTCTATTCCAGTTTTTGGTTCCTTATTTTAATGGGCTCAGGATTTATTACATTGAGTGACATAACCTCTGTCTTATTCAGGTTGATGTTCAGTTCCCCCTTGTTGGCTATATTTATTCAGTTTGTCTTTTTTCTTGGATGTGCTGATGTGAATGGGAGAGTAGTGCAATATCATCTGCGTATGCTAGATCTTCCAGTGTGGTAAACGCTGTCCATCGTATTCCTCTAGGGCAGGGGACGGCAACTTGCGGCTCTTGGCCATCGGCTACTTAACACTTAGTGTCCGTGCACTAAAACCACCTTTTGACATACACTTTTCGTGGACTAAACTTTTGGGTGTTGGAGTAGGGGGTCCTTTAAAGATTACATAATTTTCGATAAATGCGAAATAAAACCGATTACAGTTTTTTCACGAGAAGTCCGTCGCGCACACAAGAGACGCAGACTGTAACTGACATTTTTTCAGTTGAAACTTTCCTGATGTACTTGCTTGCCGGTATAAAAAATTTCTTCTTATATCAAATTACCGGGGAACATTTGATTTGAAGATTCTTATTTTCGTGTTGGACTTGATTTCTCTTGTTCTCCATATGTTTCCCAATGCAATGAAAGCTCCTATTGCTTTTTGTATTCTTATTTTGATATAATTGTCTGTCCCTCCAACTCTATTTACCCGACAGCTATGTTCAGCTGAAGAGATTTGCATTTGGGCTTCTCAATTTTTGGATCAACATATTTTTGTGAACAATTATTTTCCAAAATGAATTATATCAAATGCAAATTAAGAAGCCAATTGAATGACGTGAGTCTCCTATCAAGTTTGAAAATGAAAACTACAGATTATTCACCAAATATTGACCAACTTTGCAAAGGAAATCCAACAGCAAAAGTCTCATTAAATTTCCTTACTTTTCATTTTTATATTTTATTTTATTGTTATGCTACATCTTATCTGAATATTTATTACTGAAAAAATTGTATTACTTATTGTGTAGCAATATGGCATTTGAAAAATTATGTTTATTATTTCAATTATATATATATATAATTGAATGAGAGATACCATGTGATTTTTTTTTCATGTGGCTCTTCAGTTTTTCAAAATGGAGACAAAATTAAATATTTGGCTCTTTGTCATGGAAAGGTTGCGGACCCCTGCTCTAGGGGTATCCTCTGTTGTCTGGCACATAATCCAGTCTATGACAGTTAAAAATAGAATGGTTGATAAGGTGCATCCCTGTCATACACTTGTTTTAACTTCGAAAGTGTAAGGTTTCTCTGCCCAACGCTGCATGTAAAGTTAGCATTGAGGCTTTTTATGATGGAAACAATTCTAAAAGCCCTTAGTATTTTCCATCAGCTATTCCTGTGTATGCTGTCAAAAGTCTTTTCAACACCGACAAAGTTTATATATAGCTGTCTCTGTCATTCTGAGCACTGCTCTATTATGTTCCTGAGAGTGAAAATATGATCTGCGAAACTTCTGTTCTTTCTTAATCCTGCTTGTTCTTTCCTCGGTTTATGATCTATTGCTCTTAAGATTGTATGGAAAATTATCCTGCCCAATATTTTGCTGGGAACTGAGAGGAGGGTAATTTCTCTTCAGTTGTTGCAGTCAGTGAGGTCACCCTTTTTTTTTAGTAATTTGATAATTATTCCTTTCATCCATTCGAGTGGTGTTGTCTCTGTTTGACAGATTTGTGCAAAGAGTGGTTCTAAGAGTTCTGCTGATAATTCCGGATCAATTTTAAATAGCTCTGCGCTTAAGTTGTGGCCAGGAGCTTTCTCATTCTTCAACCATTTGATAGCTGTGATAATTTCTTTTTTCTTGAAGCATCTGTATTGATGCCTGGGTCATTTTCAGCCTCAAGAATGTTTAGCTGCATCTCTGGTGATGTTTTATTGAGTGTTTCTTTGAAGTGCTCAACCCATCTTGCTTCTTGCCCCTGTTCTGTGGTGATGAGATTTCCATGCTTGTCTCTTACTAGTGTAATATTGTTTGCTCCCAGTTTTCCACTAATGGTTTTTGTTATTTTGTATACTGTGCTTTGTTCATTACTCAGTGCTGCTTCTTCTGCCTGTCTTGCAAGGTCTTCTAAGAAATTCCTTTTGTTGGTTCGGGTTTGATATTTTTCATCCGGGTTTGATATTTTTCATCCGTTTAGCTGACGGTACTGTTCAGTGTATATTCCTTCAAGCTGGGGCACTTTGCTCCTATTTTCTTTCTTTTCTAATCCTACTGTTTTGTAATGTTACTGGTGTTATCCAATCTTGTATCTTTCTTTTTTGGAATCCCAAGCATGTTTCACTATTTTCATTGAAAGGACACTGAATTTTTGGTCAATGTCATCAGCCTCTGTGCCCTCCTGACCTTTTGGCAGTTTGATAACATTTCTTTATATCTGCCACAAAAGCTTTCTTTGGGGGGGCTTTCAGTTTGTTGATGCCGTATCTTTTTTGTTTTCTTACCTTAGGTCAAACAGTTCTAAGCTTCACCTTCCTAACTGCTCCTACTAGGTGGTGATAACTTCCCGCATTCAGTTTTCCTGTCTCATTCATTGGCATGACATTCAAAGATCCTATTCTAGTTTCATGTTTTCTGATCAGAACGTCCGTTTTCGGTGGCTTCCTTTCGTCTTTCACCACTGGCAGTCATACGAGATTCAGACTCCGGATGTCCATCTGGTAGCAAAGTTTTTTTCATTTGCTACTGTTTATATAGACAGGGCTAAAACCCCCATCCTGGAGGACCGGGGTGCCTGCTTTAGTCTGACACCTACCCACGCAGACTTGTCCAGCTTGGTATAACCTGCCAGGTGTAATACTCCTGCTAGCATAGCTCTGGGAGTTGTCAAGGTACTTAAAATGCCATACCGTGACAAGGTATTGACAGCAGTGATGGCACCTGTTCTAGAGTATAGGTAAGTATGTGCCAGAAATATATCTTCTGCTATATCCGGTCTACTGCATTCTCATAAGTTTCTAATAGCTTGAATAGCTGAAAGTGAGTGTTAAAACTGTCAGTTTATGAGGAGGATTATTACAAAAGATTTCTAGACCTTTCAGAATTGCAACGATCTCTGCTGTGAAAATAGATGCATTATCTGTTACACTATATCATTTTACCATTGGCCACATGGGAACATAAATTCTTATCCCCCATTTGTTATCATCTCCTTTAGATCCATCTGTGTACACTGTAATACTGTCCTATGATATTTTTTTAATATGTTTCCTGGCTTTGTTTTTGACAGTTTCCATATCAATGGTTTTATTAATTGTGTTTGAGAAGTGGTAGTCTGTATCTGGTAACGTTTTTGTTGTTGTAGATGTTCTTGTTGAAGTTGTAATTGTTGATACTGTTCTTGTTGTAGTTGTAATTAATGATACTGTTGTAGTGATTTATGTTGTAGTTGTAATTGTTCATGTTTGTAATCTTTCATGTTGTAGCTGTAGTCAGTGATGATGTTGTTCTTGATGTTGTAGTAGTAACTGTTGTATTTGTTGATATTTTTGTAGTTGATGTTGTTGTTATAGTTGTTAATGTTGTACATGTTGTTGTTGTTATAATTGTAGTTGATGCTGTTTGTAGGTGTAGTTGATGTATTTGCTGTAGCTGATATTGTGGTAGTTATTGTTGTGTTAGTTGATGTTCTGGCGGTTATTTTTGTTGTTGTTGTTGCTGTGGTAGTTTTTTACTTTGAAGTTGTTGTGGCTGTTGTTGTACTTGTTGATATTGTTGGTGTTCTAGTTGTAGGTGAAGTTGTTTTTGTTGCAACTGATGTTATTGTTGTTGTAAACTTAAATAACTTTTTCATAACTTGGTAGTTGATGTTGTTGTAGTTGATGATGTTGTAGTAGCTGATGTTATTTCAGTTGATGTTATAATTGTTAATGTTATAGTAGTTGATTTAGTGATAGTTGATGTTGTAGCCGATGATTTTTAAAAATAATTGTTAATAGTACTGTTGTTGTAAACTTGTATAACATTTTCATAATTTGATAGTTGATATTGCTGTAGTGGAGGCTGTGGTTGGTGATGCTGTTTCAGTTGATGTTATAAGTGTTAATGTTATAGTAGTTAATATTGTGGTAGTTTTCTAGAAGTTGATGTTGTGGGAATGCTCATGCTGTAAATATCACAATGTGAACAATTAGTACCCATTTAAAATGAAAGAATGCATGCAGTCTTGAGCTGTACGCATGATACCCCCATCATGATGATGCAGTTCATGCTTGGATTACTGTCGATTAGATCCAGATGTGCGATGGCAGTCAAAACCCTATACACGAGTAAGCACAGACAAAAGGCACCCCCTGCATGGAAACATAGCTGACATTAAGGGAGCGAGAATAAAGCAGGGGATGTCATGGATGGCACAGGCAACGATTAAGCAGGCAATCACAGTTTAAAATATATTCAAATATAAATTAGTTGGATATGAGTGAAAAAATAACTATTTAACAAAAGCCAGTGACTTTTCAGTCTCCTCTTAGTTTGGAAAGTTAAAATCTCACAATAGTTTCAAACATGTAAATCCATCACATACGACCAAAATCAAGCAATTCATAAGTGAAATGATACTGACATTTTTTCCAAGGTGTAATAACTGCATGAGAACAAACATAAACACTGTCCTTTATTCTAACAAGAATTCAAGTTCTTATAGTCTGGCAAGTTAAAAACAATGTTTTTAAACACAACATGTAAAAAATATCAAATAATTCGTAAGTGAGGTGATACTGAAGTTTCTGCAAGGTTTTGTAATCACAGAACAAATCATAGATCAACAAACATAAACACTGTCTCTTCTACATTTTCATTTAGTGTCAGCTCGTTCTAGGCAACTAAAATAGGGTTACCAGACATCCGGATTTATCCGGTTTTTCATGTTCAAAGTGTGTCTATTTTTTTTTTTTTAAATCATAAAATATCCGGCTTTTATGTGACTGACCAAATTATGTCAAAGACGCCATTTTGAAAATTTCCTATCAGAATTTCAGTTCCAATGACTGAATTAAAGTTGTTATCCCCACAGTAGTGAGCTAATAATTATCAACAATCCCACAAGATTTCATGTGGTTGGCAGGTTTATAATAGATTATCATCATATTTTAGCTCAGGTTTTGTAATTTTCGCTCCGTATGTTTATTGCCACCTGTTACTAAAAAAAATCTTTGTGTAAGATACAAAACAATCGTTGCTGCCATTTCTGTAATTGCAAAGTACACGGTTAAAACACTTTCTGAAAAACTGGAAAACAGTGTTGCTTATTATGGAGTTCTCACTGATGTGAATAAACATGGCTCAGGCAAAAAGTTTCAAATAATCATTCCGTATTTTAATTGGAAAGATGGTGGTTTACCATGCAAATTAATTTAGGGGGCCTAATACACTAAATACCGCAGAAAGATGTCAAAATATCTAACTGAAACACTTGTTGCATTTACTTGGGATAACTGTAACAAAATGTTATGTGGAATGGGGCGTAGCGCAGAGGGTGATGATGTGTTTCTATATGTATTTTAAACAAAGTAATCTAGCTTTGTTAAAGAACATATTTATAATCAGAAATACATGAACAAACACAAAATGAAAATGCTATTACTTTATGTGTAAAAAATAAGTTTCAATGTCAATTATTTATTCAAATAAATGAGTCCTACTTTTCCCATTATATTGTCCTCCCTTGTCCTCCTTTTCAGGACAAAAAATTAAATATTGTCCACCTTTTTGCATTGAAAGATATGGTAACCCTAAAGTAAAACAATGATGACAAATAATGATATATATTATCGGAGTTTCAACGCACTTAAAATTGCCACATGATATTCTGTAACTAGCATCAAAGTTCATATTTCCGACTTAATGACAAGATATCATTCTGAGGCCGTAATCCACTTTTTGACAACTGTTCCATCAAAGCTTGTGCAACTGGAACAGAAATAAGGAAGAAAATTTGAATTTTCTTATATTTCACATAGGTAAGCCTAGAAATTGACAGAGTAACAGGAATAGATAATGATATCAAAATAACAATACAAAAGGCAAGAGGAGCTTTCACTGCATTGGGACAAAAAAACACGGAACTCAAAAGCAATCAAGTTCAACACACAAAAATAAGAATCTTCAACTCAAATGTGATATCAGTTTTATTGTATGGGTCGCAACATGGAGAACAACAAAAATTATAATAAGACAGATGCAGATTTCCATAAACAGGTGCTTAGGTAGACTAAATGGTATTTTTTTAAAATCAATAACACAGAACTGATGGAAAAAACCAAACACCACTGGAACAAAAGAGGAGAAAATGCTGGTGCTGGATACGACACACACCGAGAAAATAAACTGATAAGCATTACAAGGCATTAACCATTCCGGAATTCCCATCGGTCAGAAAAATAGAGGGAGAAAAAAACAGACGTACAGAGAAGAGAACTACATACAACCATGAAATGGATTTAAAAAAAGACATGGAAAGACAGTGAGAGAATGGCACAGGACAGAGAAGGGTTTGGCATGCTTTTGTTGAGCTCCAAGGGCAGCTGAAAGATACTGACTGTAATACTTGACAAATTTGGTAAGCTGAGACTAACAAAGAGAAGATGTCACAGTAATAATGTTTAATAATGCTAAGATTTATCAAGCTTTATCAGCCAACAGTTTTATCAGAAGCAGATTTTTCCCATAGCAACAAGTGGGAATCAGAACATCCAGGTCACTAGAAAAATGATGCATATTACCAGCTCAGCAGACGTGATCAAGTGGTAATCTGACATCATACAAGCCGCAACAGACTGAGATTCCATCTATTCAACAAACTAAAGACAGAAGCTACTGATGAAATGACTGCTTAACATCAGCTGTAAAGGTGCCCAACATGTGATAAAACAGCACATATGGTCATCCCCAGTACCATTCCTGAAAAAAAGTATATGGAGATACCAACAGGCTCACTGACTACTGCATTCTTTAAAAATATTCAAGCTGATGTCAATAAGCGTATGACGAAGAACGTTTACCTATTTGGGAAGGGACACTGACAAAGAAGGAAGAACAAACAAACTAGGATAAATAAAACCAAATTTTCCTTCAGCTCTCTCTCCAACCTGTATGGAATTCAGCAGAAAAATAAAACTGGACTGTTCAACACAATATAAACTACTACTCTGAAACATGACATATCACTATGAAAACATCACATACTGCTCTGAAACATGACATATCACTATGAGAACATCACATACTGCTCTGAAACATGACATATCACTAAGAGAACATCACATTCAAACTCTAGAAATCCACCACAACAAGCCTCGGCTCTATCTGCCAAATCGAATGACTAGATGTAATTTTGAAAAGCACAGATCTGCGGAACAGAACCAGGCAACAACCAACGTGGCTGGAAATAAAACAAGCACAAAGATGGATAGGACACATCTTCTGAAAACATCCAACCAGCATAACCAAATATGCCATTGACTGAAACCCACAGGGGAACAGAAGAGTGGGGAGGCCAGTGATAAATGGGTAAGACTCGTGGAAGAGGAAGCTAAGGCAACTGTGCTATCATGGGAAGAGTTGGAAAAAAAAACACAGCCCAGAACAGAAATACATGACAAGCAACATCTGCAGCACAACGTTCCATATGGAATGAAAAGGAGAGAGTGATTCATGGAGAAAACCCTTACAGTGCTTAATAAATATTTCCCTAAACATTCTTATAATAAAAGCCACATAATGCTGGCAAAATTATACCTTTATTAGATTATAAAGCCAACCCTCATGATGCTTATAAAAACAACCTATGGTTTGCCTAGAAAGAATTCCCTGAACCTGTTTACAAAATAAATTCCAAGCCTTTTGAGTGCTACATGACAAAGCAGTGCAAACAATATTACATTAGTAAGAGATAAGCAAGGAAATCTCATCACGACAGCAGAGGGACAGAAAACAAAATGAGCAGAGCAATTCAGAGCAACTCTGAACAAGGAACCACCAGAGACACAATTGAATGTTCCTGGGGCTGAAAACGATCTAGATGTAAATACAGACATTCCACGAAAAGAAGAAATCATCACAGCAATCAAAGGGTTAAAGAACGGTAAAATTCCGGGCCATGATAACTTAAATGCAGAGCTATTTAAGACAGACCCTGAGCTAGCAGCAGAACTATTAGAACCACTATTTGCACAAGTCTGGAAAACAGGGACAACACCAACAGAGTGGAACAAAGGAATAATTGTCAAATTGCCCATGAAGGGAGATCTTGCAGACTGCAATAATTGGAGAGGAATCACTCTTCTCTCAGTTCCCAGCAAAATACTAGGCAGGATAATTTATACAGAGAATTTCAAAAGCAGTAGACCACAAACTGAGGAAAGAACAAGCAGGATTTAGAAAGAACAGAAGATGTGTAGATCATATATTTACCCTCGGGAACATTATAGAGCAGTGCTCAGAATGGCAAAGACAGCTGTACATTAAATTCGTTGATTTTGAAAAGGCTTTTGACAGTATACATAGGGACAGTTTATGGAAAATACTGAAGGCTTATGGAATTCCAAGCTGCATAGTGTCAATCATAAAAAGCCTCTATGCCAACTTTACATGTAGCGTTGGGCAGAGCAACCTAACCTTTGAGGTGAAGACAGGAGTACGACAGGGATGCCCCTTATCAATCATTCTATTTTTAACAGTCATAGACTGGGTGATGCGCCAGACAACAGAGGGCAGTCCAAGAGGAATAAGATGGACTACATTTTCTACATTGGAAGATCTGGAATATGCAGATGACATTGCACTACTAGCACATTCACATCAACACATCCAGGAAAAAACGAATAGACTTAAATAAGTATAGCCAGCAGGTGGGCTTGAACATCAATCTAAAGAAGACAGAGGTCATGACGCTCAATGTGAGCAACCCTGAGCCCATATCAGTAAGGAATCAGCAACTGGAACAGACAGACACCTTCACATACTTAGGATGCATAGTAACACCAGGCGGCGGAGCAAGCAAAGACATCAACAACAGATTGAATAAAGCAAGAACAGCCTTTTTTAGTCTAAACAACATCTGGAAGTCCTCTCAGTACAGCTCAAGCACAAAATTAAGATTATATCAGAGCTGTGTGTTTTCTGTGCTTCTCTATGGTGCGGAATGCTGGAGAGTTACAGAGAAGGAAACGTCGAAATTGTCCTCTTTTCACACAACATGCCTAAGAAATATTCTCCTAATCTTTTGGCCGAATACCATCACCAACCAAGATCTGCTTACTCGGAGCAAGCAAGAGGACATGCACACCATCATAGCTGGCAGACGCTGGAGCTGGGTTGGCCGTGTCCTCAGAAGAGACCTCGATGCCATCACAAGAATAGCTATGCTATGGACCCCTGAAGGAAAACAAAAGAGAGGCCGACCAAAAACAACTTGGCAGAGGACTGTGGAGGCTGAGATGCAAAGAATGAACCAGAGTTGGGGCACTGTACGAAGGATGGCCACCGACCGAGCAAAGTGGAATCAATTTGTTGTTGCCCTACAAGATGCCACCAAGCGTGATGGCCACAGACTGCTTTGACGGTCAGCGGCTAAGGATCAAAGAAGAAAGATGACAAAGCAATTCACCATGACTTATTCACCAATGTGGTATGATAAAGCACTTCTTCAGAAACACCCATTCAGTTTTGGCTTGCACTCAAGGGGTTATAATGCTTAAAACAAAACTTGTAATACAATAATAAAATAATTCCTTGATAACAAGACTATCTTTACACTGTTTGCAAAGACTGTATTATACGTCTTGACTGCTAAACAATCCCTTCATTGCTTGCAAAAATGCTTGCAAAAACTATTTTCTACCATGACTGCTAAATAATCCTCTCCTTGGGGAGCTGAAGGGTGATGATGATGAGCAGCATACGTATTACACCAAGCATGCCATAAATCTTCTTCTTGGATCCTTAGCCACTGCCTGACAAAGCAGTCAGTGGCCATCACACCTTATATGTCATAAATGGTAACTAAGAATTGCTGGGCATGTGGCGAGCTATTCCAACCTGTAGAAGTTTCAAGCCAAAAAAACTTGAATATGAACACGTCGTTCAAAGCAAGTATGTCACATAATTCAATTCTGCCATCCAGGATGCAGGAAGCCTAAAGGATTTTGGGCTGCTGAATTCAATTCAGCCATCCAGGATGGTGGAAGCCAAAGGGATTCTGGGCTGCTGACTCACCATTTTTTCTCCTAGGAAAGGGGGTCGGAGTGGCTAAGAGGTATGGTTCCTGCCTCAAATTCTAAAGGTACTAGTTCGATTCCCAGTAGAAGGAATATAATTTGTGAAAATTCTTTTCAGAATCAGTGGTCCTAATGATGTCATACTCCCCCCTGGTCTCCTGGGTAGTGAGATTAGATGCCTAGCCTTCTCGGATAAGGGCGAAAAAATAGGCCCCATGTGCAAGTTGCACACGTTTAAAATCCCACGGCAGTTGGAAATCGTAAAATCATAAAGACCATAAGGCCGCTGCCAAGCAAAATTTAAAAATTAGAAACCTACCCACCACAAAAATATTTATAGAATGTGTGATTCTGTTACATATTGTGATTCTCACCAATGCTACAGAGTTTGTGCGCTGTGCTGAGATCCTCCTTGTGTTATCTAAAGGAGAAGATCAGAGCACTCAGTTTTGAGCAATGAGATTGAATTACCAGCAAACGAAACCAATCTACAAGGAAAATATGCAGATTTGAGAAGTGTGCTGGAGACATAAATAAAGGGATAAAGACGACATGGAAAGACCCTGAGCAGATGACAAAGAACAGAAGGACTTGGCACAAACTTGTAAAAAGTAATAAAGAGGCCTAAGGGTAATGATGATGAAGGAGAGAAATGGTGACAAGAAGCATCCCTACCACACTCCAGTTCACATATAAAAAGACTGTAAAATGTCTCCATTATCAGGTTTAATGAACCTATTGGAGAATCAAGAGCACCTGATCAGTTTCAAATACGATTCTCTGCCCTAATTGCTGAAGGCCTTGTCATAGTCTACAAATCAGATTTATAGTAGGAAGCTTAATTCCACGCTCTGTTCTACTTGTACGCACAGTAAGGATTACATGGTCTAAACAGACTATGTTTTGTAAAAAACCTGCTCGTTTTTTCTCAAAATTTATAAAATCTGTGTTTCTCTGTAGCTCTTCCCCTTGAGTATCAGAAATTCTTCTTTGTCTCCTAAGAAAACCCCCGAAAACTGAACAGGATAGGGAAATGAACTGCTACATAAGACAATGGGGGGGGGGGAGGCTAACAGACACACAAATGCACATAAACTAGCTAGCGTAGTGGCTACCACACTGCGCTGGCGACCGGGTGACCCAGGATCAAACTCGGCCGAGAACATTTGAAGATTTTTCGTCAACTGGGATTTGGACTGGATTAACTCGAGCCCTGGCGACGACATTTGAAGGAGCGTCGTCGACCAGGGACTGGCGGCTCCTGAGCTGACTAAGCTCTAATGGGTACCTCTGAAATCATCGAGTATCTGCCTGAATGGCGAGGGACACCTGTCTCTGTGCAAGAAAAAAGGGATACTCACGTAAAATCAGTCTCAGGTTGGACATACTAACCTGAGATTTCATCTCGAGTAAGGGAGCCGCGCTAGCGTAGTGGTTACAACACCGCTCTGGTCTTATACACCACACATGATGACAATGACATTGTCTTCTCTTAATGTAGTTACCACAACAACAACCTGAAAACTACCCTTTATAATCCATAAACATGAAAAAGTCTTATAATGATATATCTGTCCAAAGTATGTAATAATAATAATAATAATAGCCCCTTCAGTAATAACTAACTATGGGAATGTGACCCCTGAGGTGACAGCCCTCAGCTGCTTGTTTTCCCTGGTGTTCTTTTTGACGTTTTCTTTTCTCCCATGCAGCGGACATGGCCAAGCCAGCATAGTCTGGGCTGTCTAAGCAGTGCATACATGCTTTGAAGGCCAGCACCTCGCCTTTTGTCACTTTGCCCTTTTTTGAAATACCAAGGATGTGGCGTAGACAGTGTAGATGGATGGTACTGAGCTTTCTTTCTTGCCAAAGTATGTAGTATGTTCTAACAAAACTTTGAGGAAAATGTAAAAACGTAGTTCCATAGCAAATACTGCCATAGTGGAGTAATGTGTTAGAGACTTCACTATCCTAGGTCCAGCTATATAAGGTAGAGTAATCAGTTCCCTTCCTTGCTACCTTTGCCTTTCTCTAACTCAACTGCAGTTATGTATCCATTTACAGCTGGGTCGACTGAAGCTAATCTCCACCAGGTTTCAATCCTGGAACCTGGTAACTAGGTTATGAGTGGCAAGCACTCTAACCACTCTGCCAATCAAACGTTCCTCGAAAATGTACAAAATGCAAACATGACTTGACATTTTTTAAATAGGATTGTTTCTCAGATATCTGAAATTTCAAACTACCAGAATGATTCCTGATGTGTAAAAATAGTAATGTTAAGTTACAATTTCGCGGGGGATTAAATTGTTTGAGATCCTCACATGTGAGTCTAGTATTTTATAGACGCACATCTAAGTTTATTGTATGTCTTATTATTTGCATGCCGCCATGCACGATATTTGAATGGGATGGCACGGTTTGTTGCGTCGATCTGTTGCCATCCAGCAATGATGCTTGGGGCAAAGCCGGATATTAGCCATCTATGATAGACTTGATTTTGTATACTTGCCCTAAGTCAAGGGAAGATACGCGGACGATAATGTTATACACTGGCTAACAAAAAAAAAATTTTTTTTTCTTTCTCTAACATTTCTATGTTTTTCTGGTCAATTTTAATGCGCTGTTTTTAAATCTGCAAACCGTTTTTCTCTATCAGGTCGGGATCTCGAGAAATACGCAATTGAAGTTTTTTAACAACGCATACAGTATTATAACATCATTCGTACAAGAAGTATAACAGTTATGTAGGCTTGAATTTCTTTGCAGTCGACTTTCGTCGGTGAATGGCATGTGGTACATCGCGATGAAACATCCAACAATAATCGGCAAGCATGGTCACACTCCACCGTCCTTGATAACGTGACTCCATTACGGCGATATCTTGATGGAATCGTTCTCCATGTTCATCGCTGACTTTGCCAAGGTTGTCAGGGAAAAAGTCAAGATGCGAATCGAGCAAATGGATTTTGAGGGACATGTTACAGCCCATAATTCTGTATGCATCTATGCACTGCTTAACAATATGCACATAGTCGACAGATTTGTGATTTCCCAGAAAGTTATCGACGATCGGTTTGAATGCCATCCATGCGTGAAGTTCACTACCATGTAACATTCTTTGAGTCGCGAACCGAGTAATTCCACTTGTCCTTTGGTAAGAGCGAGATCACGTATTAGATCTGAAAGGTTAATTAAGTGAACACCATCATTCACCGGTATATAATCCGAGGCAGAATTAGTTTCTGAAGCAGGTAAACTATCACTTTCTGATGGTTCATTGACGTCCAACGGATATTGTTCTGGTGGAACTGGGATCGGACACGTGATTGGATCACGAGACACTGGTTTCGAAACCGATTCAATATTTGGATAAACCACAGACTTTCTAGTTTTAAAAGTGAAACCATGGATATTTGTCAAGCAGAAGTAACAATCAGTAGCGTGATTTGTCTTGTTCATGCCATATTACTGGCACTCCAAAAGGCATCGACTTATGCTTCGGCGATTTTCGTAACCAACCTGCCAATGTATTTGCACAAAGTCGAACAAACTGCATTTGGCTTCCAAGATTTATTTGCATCATCAACTTTCGAATCGAAATAAAGTTCATATGCTTTCTTTAGTAATGGTGTAAAGTTTTTCTGGTGAACACGATCGGTAAAATATCCGCACACGTAACAGAACAGATCAGCTGAATTTCTACAACTTCTAGAAGCCATATTTCGCTCAGAATTATTTCAAAATACAGTAACTATTGGAAAAATAGCGTAACATATGTCATGCATCTTTTAGCAGTATAAAAAGTGGAATTATTTTGCATTTTATTAATTTTTAATAAGTTATGTAGTAAAAATGAAACGGAGCACATAACGGTTTCCCAAAAATATATGTATTCACAAATATCTTAAAAACCTGACGTGATAGAGATAAACGGATTTCAAATTTGAAATCAGCGCAAAAAACTGACATAAGAACACTTATTCTTATATAAGAAAGAAAAATGTTGTTTGTCAGTGATATTTAACTGAAAGTTGAGGAGGCCATTTCTTGAAGAACCGTACCAAGAATCCTTCCAGTATGAATATTTTGGCCAGCAAAACGGCTCGTATCCCGTCTCGGATAATTGAGTTCCTACGGCATTATGGCAGAGCTTCGGCTGGACCAGATGTGTCCTTCCGTTAGTGTGTCCCTCTAATGCCAGGAGCAGATTATTATTGAAATTAAGATGTATACGAAAAGATCAACATGGTCCATTTGTCAGAGCCATGTATTCTGCCAAGACGGTGACCTTGATGATGTAACGGCCAGTGCAGTCAATCAAAGGCCATATCAATGCTTACTTAATGATGTATGATGTCCACCACATGATCGTGTATTTATGGACCATGTTCATCTTTTCATATACATCTTAATTTCAATAATAATCTGCTCCTGGCATTAGAGGGACACACTAACGGAAGGACACATCTGGTCCAGCCGAAGCTCTGCCATAATGCCGTAGGAACTTAAGTATCCGAGAAGGGATACCAGCCGTTTTGCTGGCCAAAATATTCATACTGGAAGGATTCTTGGTACGGTTCTTCAAGAAATGGCCTCCTCAACTTTCAGTTAAATATAACATTATCGTCCGCGTATCTTCCCTTGACTTAGGGCAAGTATACAAAATGACGTCTATCATAGACAGCTAATATCCGGCTCTGCCCCAAGCATCATTGCTGGATGGCAACAGATTGACGCAACAAACCGCGCCATCCCATTCAAATATCGTGCACGGCGGCACGCAAATAATAAGACATACAATAAACTTAGATGTGCTCACATGTGCGTCTATAAAATACTAGACTCACATGTGAGGATCTCAAACAATTTAATCCCCCACGAAGTTGTAACTTAACAAGTGCATATATCAGATTTGAGTGGAATAATAACACTGAAAAGAGAATTAAAGATAGACATGAAGGGGATGAATAAGGCATGGCAAGACCTTGAGCTGATGGCACAGGACAGGAAGACTTGGCATAAGTTTGTTGAAGGCCCATGCTCCTTTGGGAGTTTGAAGTTGAATAGTACAATAATGGTATGGGACATGTTAACAGAAACATTTTATCAGCCATAATACCAAAAATCAAGGAATACACTAAACAATTATATCCAAGAACTATTAAAACAAGATATTACAAAACAACATATAAAAATACTTAACAAAACAGACTTAAACTGATATGGTGTGGCCACAGACCAAGTGTTATGGGACAAGTCAAGGCTGCTGTTAAATGCTGAATCTCTCACCCGATAAACTAAAACTGTTTCCTTTATGCTGAATATGGAAAACTGTACATACCTGAAAATAGTCAAAGAAAGATTCAGGCTTCTTTTTCAGCAGCCTGAAATCTGTCTGAAACTGGAAGGATGTCTGTGGTATGTTGAACCCCTCGCCCGACAAACCACTGCTGTTTCCTTCATTTGTGACTCTTGATGCCAAATTCCTCTGGTTATGCCCTGAATCAGATTTTGGAGAGAGATTATTCTCTACATTTGAAGCAGCATTCCAAGAGGGCCTTTTCTGAGTTTTCAAAACATTTGAAGGAATGGAAGATGTAGAGAAGCTTGGGTGTTCAATTCTTGAATCCACTGAAAGTTTATTGCCGTTTTCCTGCATTTGGATTTCTGAATTCCCGGATATCAAATTTACAGATCCCAGTTGCGAGTTTTCAGAAACAGATTGTAAGCTACTTTCACTGGCACCAGAAACTGGCGGTGTTGGTTGCTGAAGGTTGCTATGTGACACAAAAAGTTTATCAAAGTTCTCTTTATCTTTTGCTGCTATTTTCTTTGCAATACCACTGTGTCCTGGCTCCACTAGATGTTGCTGATTACTTGATTCTATGCCAATTTCTTCAATGAAGACTCGTTTGAGTGGTGCCTGTCACAGAGAAATAAAAATTATGTTTAATTTGTTATGTCTGAATAAAGTTAAAAACACTCCACATGTGCTTCATCTGTGATTTGTGCTAACTTTAAAGATGTCTCTGTTGGATCATCTTCTTCGTCCTTGTTCACCATCAGCCTTCCACATTAACGACTCAAATAAAGACGGAGTCAGCTCAAGGTCCCTGACATCTCCAAACAGTTTTTTGTGTAGGTTGTGGCCATCTGAGCCGCAGTAGCACAGTGGTTAGTGCACTGGCTTCCTAGCTCGGTGGTCCATGGTTCGATCCCCAGTTGAGGTGTGATTTTTTAGACCTCAAACAGCTCCGGGGTCGACCCAGCCTCATGAATTGGGTACCAGAGCAACTCTGGGAAGGTTAAGGTGGTCGGCATGATTCTGACCACATCACCCCTAGTGTGCTGTTGGTCAAGAAAATATGGGCCTAACACCATATTCCCAATATGCCTCAATGGGCGTGTAACGGGATCCTTTACCTTTTTTTACCTTGTGGCCATCTGATGAGTGTTTATTAAAACCAGGATTCAATCACATATAATTTTTATGCAAGACAAGTTATCACTGTTTGGATTATTAAAACTATCTGGATTATAAGAACTATCAATGTCCAGATATTTTAATGACTATCAACGTTTCAATTATAAGAACTATCTGGATTATAAGGACTATAACTATCTGGATTATAAGGGCTATAACTATCTAGATTATAAGAACTATTAACTATCTGAATTATAAGGACTATAAATGCTTAGATTATAAGAACTATTTCGATTATCAGAACTATCAATATTTGCATTATAATGACCACAAATGTTTGGATTCTGAGAGCTTTTAATTGACAATTATTTGGAAACATTTCAAGAAATTTTACAATACTCACCTTTGACCTCTCCTCAGGTTGTTTGTAAATTGGTTTTACTATTCCCTTTCCTTCCTCTGTCAGCGTAGACAGCACAGGACCTTCCTTCTCTCTCTTGAGTTCCTGTGAAAGTAGAGGAACCCCAAAAATAAAAAACATGAATGGCATTCAAAACATGAATACAGTGATCTCTAATGTTACGTACATTATAATTCAGAAGTTGCCTACCATGGTAGCCAAAAGCCACATACAGCAAACTGTTTTTACAACTGTGGCAACATCTTTTTCTCAGAGCTATAGCAAACAATGGGAGTCGTGGTAGCGCAGTGGTTAGTGCACTGGTTTCCTCGTTCGGTGGTCCATGGTTCGATCCCCAGTTGATGCAGAATTTTTTAGACTGCAAACGACTCCAGGGTCAACCAAGCCTCATGAATTGGGTACCACAGCAACTCTGGGAAGGATAAAGGCGGCCGGTGTGATGCTGACCATATCACTCCTAGTGTGAAGATGGTCAAGAAAATATGGGCCTAACACCATATTCCCAATATGCCTCAATGGCAGATCCTTTACTCTGTACCTACAAGGGGCGGTCGAAAAGTTTTGCACTTTAGTATGAAGGAGTCAAGGCACGTACCTGGAAATTGGTGTGAACTTTAGTCCTTCTCTATGTATTCACCCCTCAAGGCAATGCACTTCTCCCATCTCTTTTTCACCTTCCTGATGCCTTGATTGTAGAACACCCCCGTCTGGGCCCGGAACCACGTCTCCAGTTCAGTAATCAAGTCCTGGTCGTTAGAAAAACGACGTCCACGAAGTGGATTCTTCATGTTTGGAAACAGGAAGAAGTCACTCGGTGCCAAGTCCGGTGAGTATGGTGAATGGGGCATGATTTCATACCCGCACTGCTGGGCAAGGACGATGGAGCCATGAGCTGCATGAGCCGGCGCATTGTCCTGAAGCAGACGAACGCCTCTGGACAGCATCCCGCGTCTTGTGCGCTTCATTTCTTCTCGTAACTTCTGGAGAAGGCTTTGGTAGTACATGGAGTTGATAGTACGGCCACGAGGAAGGTAGTCGGTGAGTATTACCCAGCGGCAGTCCCAAAAGACGGTGAGCATGACCTTTCCCGCAGAGGGTACCGTCTTTGCTTTCTTTGGTGGTGGCGAACAGGAATGTTTCCATTGTTTGCTCTGGTTTTTAGTCTCGGGGTCATAGAAATGCACCCAACATTCGTCCACAGTAACCAGTCTACGAAAAAAATCATTTTCGTCAGCATTGCAAATGTCCAACATCTGTGCGGATGTTTCGGCTCGATGCTCCTTTTGGAATGGCTTGAGAAGGCGGGGAACCCACCTGGCAGACACCTTTGACATGTGAAGCTGCTCATGCAAAATCTTCAATGTGGTCCCATGACTTAGTCCCAACTCAGCCATGATTTCCTCGACGGTTATGCGCCTGTCTGAGAGGACTAGGGCCTCCACTCTTGCAACGTTGCTTGCATCATCTGCAATGGATGGCCTGCCACTCCTTGGTTCATCTTGAACGCTGCTGTGTCCCGTTTGAAAGTGACTTTTCCAACGCTTCACAGTGTCATACGAAGGGTAGACATCCTTATAAATGGCAAAAATCTCATCATGAATTTGCTTTGCGGATTTGCCCTACAGGTGCAGGAATTCGATTACGCAATGAGCCTCCGTTTTGTCCATGACACCGCTTCATACACAACTGAACCAGTTTCCCACCAATTTCTCTTTCACACGGCACCCCGCGCGCGCCATGTACGCGCGGGAAATGTAAACCAATAGTGTGTCTTTACAATGATACACAGCAATCCCGCCTGTCTTAACGCTTTCTTAGTAAAGTGCAAAACTTTTCAACCGCCCCCGTATATCAAACAATACAAGAAAGTGTTAACCGTTTTACCTTTTTTGGATTTACCAAAGCAAACATAAGTCCCATTCATAAAATACCATGATGGTTGGCATTCACATTAATATCTCTCTAATCCCTACAATTTCTGATGTCTTGAATTAACTATGTTTCATGGACAGGAATCCACAAACTGGATATTCTGGAGTTGATTTTTGTAAGTGCTGATATTACATCCTCGTATTTTGTGTGCAATGTTATAGCTCACTTGAATGAATTGAGTGTGAAGCTTCAAGGTGGTAGGAAACTAATTTGTGATCAAGCCTAAACTATTTGAGAATCAGGTACCCATTTACAAATGGGTAGATTGGCGTTTGACGCTACCTGGATTCAA
The DNA here is from genome assembly GCA_024509875.1 of Oreohelix idahoensis. Taxonomy (NCBI): domain Eukaryota; kingdom Metazoa; phylum Mollusca; class Gastropoda; order Stylommatophora; family Oreohelicidae; genus Oreohelix; species Oreohelix idahoensis. Next base: position 313,957 of record JAMPIV010023029.1, on the reverse strand, counting down.
ACTTTGCCTTGAGAGGCAAGCACTCGAATCATTCAACCCATTGACCCACTAGGGCAAAGAATCATTAGATATGCTCACCTTCTGTAATCTTTCAATTTCTGACTTTGCCTGCTTATTGCTGGGCTCTAAATCCAACACTCGACTGTAATCAGTAACAGCATCATCAAACTTTCCCATGCTTGCCCTAGCTGTTGCTCGCCTGAGGTATGCTTTCACATATAGGGGGTCCAGGAAGATGGACAATGTACAGTCAAGCTCAGCAGCTGCAAACCTGGTTATGAAAGGAATCATGAATTCTTTACATCGACAGAAATTACAAGATCTATCTGAGTTTTAACTTCAAGGCAGGTCACAAGGAATAACATGAGCTGCAAGATTAATGTAAATTTTAGCTTCAAAGCAAATCCTTTGAGAAATGAAATAAACACAAACTTTTTGGTTCTACGAATCCTCTTCTTCTACAAGTACTATGACTTGTGGCATAGGCAATAATATCTCTCCACAACTTTGTGTCCCTAGTACTATTTATCAATTCTGTTGTTATTTCTTTCCATGCCATAATGTGAAAGTGTAGAGTATTTCTCTCTTTGTTATCCTCTGTTTTTCCTTTGATCTTTCCCGTTGTCATAATATATTCCAGCTTTCTTCCTCTCATAACATGCCCAAAGAAAGTGTACTGCTTTCATCTAACATGTTGAATAGACTTCCTTTACACAACTGGCCTCTTTCCGGACATACTCATTATTCTTTTTAGCTGCCCATGGTATATTTAAGAATCTTCTGTAAAACCACATCTTTGTGGCCTCTAGTGCATTTCTGCTGTTTATGCATTATTAAAAATGGTCAAACTTTGCAAAATATTTTTAACACTTCAATTGGTAAGAGGGGGGGGAACCAGTTTCTCACCAGCACACACAGGAGGACAACCCAGAGGACTGGTAGATTCAGTTGTGATTTCGAATATGTTCAATATATTGTTACAAAAACATCATTATTACCGTATTACAGATGCAACCATCTTCAAAAGAAAAAACAAAGCTATAATCTAACATTCCTTCAAGCATTTAATCTAAAGAAAACCACTGCTGCTTGCAAGACCTCAGTGTGTAATTAAACGTCAAAACAAGTTCAAACTTTCACAATTTTCATTCACCCAATAAAATCTGAAGGATGAGTATGTACATCTCAAGCATCAGCAGGAACAAAAAAAAAAGGGGGTATATGAATAGTTATGCCCCTTATGGTCAAAGAGTTTTAAACACTGAAATTTTTTAAGAGAAAAAAGAGAAAGGGGCTGGGGGAGAAATAATATTTCAATCATAAATTGACAAGTGTCTGTTTTTTTAAAAAAGGAAACAATCAATTCTGACCTGATGATTTCTAAAGGTACTGTAGTCTGAATTAACAGTGTGATGAAGAAACATTTTAACTCTTAGTATACGAGCTAATTTCATGACTACCATTACAGATTTTGCAATAAATAATTTATTTATAAAGATAACATAAAGTGTTATATATCAAAATGTGAAGAAATGAAACCCCTATATCATGCATGTAACTAAATTGTTCAGTGGTTTTAAACATGCATTCAGCTATAAATTTTCGCTATTGACGGGGATCGATCATCGGCCTCTCTAGAAGGCCGCTCGTATACTAAGAGTTAATGCAAGTGTCAACGAATATTTTAACACAAATGTTTGACTAACTTTTGCTGTTTTAGGAGTGTCATAGCTCTGTTGGCTGGGAGGACAGCATTTGTACCATCAAACTCAATTCCTCTGGTGTAGGCTTCAACTGCTTTATCGTAATCCCCAATCTTTAGAAATTCATTTCCCTAGATAATGCAAAGAAAAATTACAGCATTGTTATTTAAAAAAAAGGAAAAACTGAAAATGGGCCAGTCATCTGAAAGAATTAGCATAATAATATATTTGCACTATAAATTTAACTCAGATCACCAATGCTGAGCTGATGAACAACAACAACAAAACGACAACAGTATTACAAGGAAGTCCTTGTTTTCGAACCCCCAGGGTTAAAGAAATTAAAGAATGGAAATGAAAACACATTAAAAGCAGACAAAGATGACATGGAGAGAACATGAATGGATGGCACAGGACAAGCAAGCTTGCTATGAGCTCACTGAATACCTATATTCCATAGATAGCTGAAGATTAATGACAATGATGAACTGTTAAAAACTATATTCAGTGCTTTCTCAAGAGAAACTAGGCACAAATGACTGAACCCAAAGTCATCTTTATCTTTAAACGATACATCACCAAACTGTTATTAATTATTACAATGACAATTATCAAGACAATAATAGAAAATGTAAGTTAATTCACTATTGAAGAATGGACATGCTTTATACATAATGATGGCAATCATTTTTTGTTATTTATGATTGAAATAAGAAGAAGTGTTTCTATACTTTTTTGCTGAAGCATTCATGGAGAACAACAAAAATCACAAAAATAAATTTAGACTTTTATAAATGAGTGCTTACGCAGAATAGAAGACTGTATGGGAAGATCATCAATGTGGAATTTATTGAAAGAACCCAGACAAATACCAGTGGAACAAAAGGTGAGGAGACAATGATGACATTGGATAGGACATACACTGAAAAAAGCAGCTGATATACAGTAGATTCCGGTTAAGTAGATTCAAGTTAACCGGGCCTTCGGTTAACTGGGGTAGCCGTTTATTGGGGACAAATCTCAAATTAAAAAATCAATAAAATAGCCAGAATTGGCTTCGCTTATTTGGGACATCACTTCGTTTAATCAGGACAGATAGCGTAGATTTAACATTAGTGTGCAGTATGTATAGTATTGTAAGATTTATTGTTACCATATTCAGACAGTGTAGTAATTTTATTTGTATAAATTCAGACCCCTGCCAAGATGCGACGGAAAGATTTGACACTAGCTAACAGAATTGCCTTACTTGACCAAATCAAAAGCCAGTCTCCTAACACCATAAATTGCCAGCTGACGGAGATAGCTGGAGTGTCAAAATGGAGAACCGCGCGCTTGATACAGCAGCAAGATAAAATGCGAGAGGAATGGGGATTACACGAAGGAAAACAGGGAACATCCCAAAAAGGGAAGCGCGAAGGCAAGGATACAGACGTTGAGGAGGCCCTCAATGAATGGTTATGTATTGGGTGTCAGTGGCCCAATGCCAAAAAGTAAGTCAGAGCAGTTAAGCTAAAAAGCTGGCGCATAAGGATTTCAAAGCAACAGGCGGTTGGTTGTCTCGATGGAAGTCTAGGCATGAGATTAAATTCAAGAAAGCATACGGCGAGAAGGACAGTGCTGATGCCGTAAGTGCTGAACAATGGGTATCCACAAAACTGCCCAACTTGCTTCAGAAATTTTGTGCAGATGATATCTACAATGCCGATGAAACAGGCCAGGTTTATTATGACACCCTGAGGGTTCCCTGAGCTACAAACACACAACACTATTTGGTTAAAAGAAAGCAACGAATCGCGTTCAGAACTGCTTCGCTCATTGTGATTTTAAGCATTCAGATTTTGTGATGCCAGATACGATCAAAAGTGAAAATGACGCCAGTTTGGAATAGCAACACATCCAAAACCATGAAGAGTTTGCATGCTTCAGCGATAGACTTCAATGTTATGATGAAAATGAACATTTTGAGGATACAATTGTTCAACAAATTGCAACAACACATCAAAAGACGTCAGAAAACCAGGAAACTGATGAGGATGACACACTGGAGATTGAGCGAGTGACTAACAAGGATGCCACAAAATCTGTTGATGGATTACGATGCTACTTCATGCAGGAAGGTAAAGAAGGCAGTTATATATCTGCATTTGATTCCTGAGCTGATTTTTTCCAGTGACAGTAAATCAAGAGAAAACGGCAGAGTACACTCGATAAATTTCTCCAACAAGATTAGATGTTCAAAACTAAATGCGCAAATGGCGTAAATATTTTTCTCTGGTCTGTACCATTAGTTCCAGTATACAATTAAAATACAGGTATTTTTGTTACTCAATAAACAGTAGTTTCTTTTGTTTTATGCTGTATCTCTTAACCATTTACGTGGAACTTCGCATAATTGGGCGGCCGCTTAAATGGGCCGAGGTGTTCTAGTCCTGATGTGTCCCAATCAACTGGAATCCACCGTAATTACAAGACAATCCTTGTGAAATCCTCAGGATCAGATAATTAGAGGGAAAGCAAAAAACACATAAGTAGGGAAACAGACGAAAGGGATAAATAGGACATGGAAAGACCCTTGAATGGATGGCACAGGACGGGAAGAATTGTTGTGAATTTACTGAAGGCCTGTGCTCCAGGTCGTATCACACTCTAGTCTACCCAGCTGCAAAAGTTGATACCTGATTCTGTTCCTGAGTTAGGGAAGGCAAAGGCAGCAAGGAAAGGTATCCCCACCTAAAAAAGAACTGAGATCTAGTATAGGCCAATTCTCTAACACTTCACTCCCCTATGGCAGTAACTTCTATGAGACTACCTTTTGTTTTGTTTTTATTTAACAATGGGGAGATATACTTCATTTGACATAGCAATGTAGGTATATGCTATGACTACCAGCAATGTAGGTATATGCTATGACTTGCAGCAATGTATGTATATGCTATGACTTGCAGCAATGTATGTATATGCTATGACTTGCAGCAATATACAAGTATGTATATGCTATGACTTGCAGCAATGTAGGTATATGCTATGACTTGCAGCAATGTAGGTATATGCTATGACTTGCAGCAATGTAGGTATATGCTATGACTAGCAGCAATGTAGGTATATGCTATGACTTGCAGCAATGTAGGTATATGCTATGACTTGCAGCAATGTAGGTATATGCTATGACTTGCAGCAATTTAGGTATATGCTATGACTTGCAGCAATGTAGGTATATGCTATGACTTGCAGCAATGTAGGTATATGCTATGACTTGCAGCAATGTAGGTATATGCTATGACTTGCAGCAATGTAGGTATATGCTATGACTTGCAGCATTGTAGGTATACGCTATGACTTGCAGCAATGTAGGTATATGCTATGACTAGCAGCAATGTAGGTATATGCTAAGACTTGCAGCAATGTAGGTATATGCTATGACTTGCAGCAATGTAGGTATATGCTATGACTTGCAGCAATGTAGGTATATGCTATGACTTGCAGCAATGTAGGTATATGCTATGACTAGCAGCACTGTATGTATATGCTATGACTAGCAGCAATGTGGGTATATGCTATGACTAGCAGCAATGTAGGTATATGCTATGACTTGCAGCAATGTAGGTATATGCTATGACTAGCAAGGTATTTTGGTAGGAGAAAAAATCCCAGTCTCCTGTTTGACAGGTAAGGATCCTAACCACTATAATACCAAGGAATGAGCCCATATATTAACAAAAACAAGCAACGATGGTTTACTAATTACTTTGTCTTTCTCCACGTTTGCCAGGTGCTTCTTTCTCTCCATCTCCCATTCTTCATCTGTCTCGTACTCTGAGGACGATGTTTTGTCTTCCGTCTTATCAACTTCTTCTAAAGCTTTGTCCTGAAATGAAAATATAACTATATTATTTACTTGAAGAATGAAATAACTAGTCTATTCTTCAAAAATGTGCAGTTTCAAACAGCAATTTAGTATTAAGCTATAAATGAAGTAGCTACTGTTTAGTTACCAGGGAACAGCTAGACGAAGACAAAATAAGACTGTTACTGCATCAGGCATGTCGTAATAGGTGACTAATAATAGGTTTGTGCATCAGGCTGACACTCTCACCATGTAAAGAAACCACCTAGGCTTCCTCAAGAGGGCCATCTGCAGCTGCGGTTCCATGCTTCATAAGAAGCAAAACAACAAGATGATGACGAATGACTTGTCCAGCAAGACAACTTTTTACACCAGAGTAAGTACTTCAGAAACTTCAACAATTTCTGTTTCCTCGTCCATCATCTCTAGTTAAGGTAGACTGTCAAAAGTTTGTTAGCTCCTTATCTACTGCTTTTTGTAATCTTTCACTTGTTTAGACTTAGGATTTCAGATTATTTTCTTATCGTAAAATACATAAGTTTGTTCCAGGCTTCCGTTAACCCATTTTCCATATAAATATCAGAGAGGCCAAGAGGTATGGCATCCGCTTCTAATTCGAAAGGTACTGGGTTCACTCCCTGTACAGGGAATATAATTGATGCAATTTTGTTTCAGAACCAGTGGTTCCTAATGATGTCATACTCCTCCCCTGATCTCCTGGGTAGTGAGACTGAATGCCTTGCCTTTTCGGATAAGGGTGAAAAAATAGGAGGTCCCATGGTCGATTAGCGCACATTAAAAATCCCTCTGCAGCTGAAAATTGTAAAAAATGTAAAAATAAGGAAACCCACCCACCAAAATATTTATAGAATGTGTGATTCCTGTATAAACACACTGGGACTGTCGCCGGTGCTACAGAGTTTGTGCAATGTGCTGAGATCCTCCTTGTGTGATCCAAGTGAGGAGATAGGAGCACTGATGGAGTTTTCCATGTGCAATGAAGATGGTCCTTAAAGTCAAAACCAAATCATATAAAGATCAAAGTATTTGAAGACTATGACTTCCTAGAGCGTGAGATGTCACAGGAATGCATCCACTGCATTATGGTAGAACTATGAGGCAAAATCAGCTAACCTATAATACAGGAAGCGATAAACCAAATGAAACAGAATAATATGACATGGCATACACATTGATCAAATACACTCTACTGAGTTTTTCAAAGTATCACTGCACTGTTTTTAATATGGAATCCACAGTTCCTGTAGAAAATAATGAAGGTCATGTAATCATTCTGACCTTTATTAACACTCTTCTTTCTTATACTGGATAACTAGCAACATACAGCCAGATAAACAAATTCTCCAGTGTAAGAATTATGGAAAATAACAATTAACACTTACTAACAGTACAATCACACTCTGAAGGAGGTGGACATGACCCATTCTATACTGGGGACACCCACTTAGTCAGTCAGACATTGTAGTGAAACCCCTAGGGTAAGCAGTGAAGATGACTATTTACAATATGATAGAAAACTAAGGACATCTAATTCAAGCCCATTGGAAAGAAAAGTGGGAAAGGAAAGAGTGAAACAACTGGCTAAAACCTGGAGAACTGCAGTGAAGATTATGTACTCTTAAAAGAGTGGACAGGCCAATGTAAAACAAATATACAGTCACACAGGTGACACCTGACATAAAAAGAATAACTTTATGGAAGACAGACACGACCAAGACAGGACATGCTGAGAGCTAATGGTCAAAATATGCTCCCAAAAAAAAAAAGGTTTCTATTATCACCACTTCCTTATTTGCTCCATATGGAGCATGCAGCCACCACTTCAAGTGGCCCCATGCAAAACCTCATATCAGTCACTTCTTAAGACATGTCAGAGCAGGGGTCGGCAAACAAGTTGATCCGATCTATTGGTAGATTCCATTGCATGATTTGGTAGATCTTTAGGCGACAGCGTTTGGGTGGTTGGGGGGGGGGGGGGGGTTTAAAAGAAAAAGAAAAGACTTTAAACTAGGTAATTTGCAGACTAGACCTCTCCCAACAGCTTTTAAAATTGCTGTTTCCCGCTCTCCACATGTAAGCCTACCTTGCCGTGGTTGGAGAGCTTGAGCGCCTCAATGATCCCGGGAGCTATGCCGGCGGGAGTTTTACTCCTGGCAGGGTCACCCAAGCCGGACAGGTCCTGGGTGAGGGGCCAGACTAAATGGGCTGAGGAGTGGGTGGAACCCTATAGGTGTAGATGCAGAACCCACCGGCGAGTGGTACATGCTCTGGTCTGCACCAATCCACCCCCACTTCATGGGTTAAATGCTTTCTTGCCTCATTCTTCACTGTTTGTCGTCTATCACGCCCATGGCGACCGTTGCCTCAATTGGCTGTGTGTGGTGTACCCGGAAACGGGGCCTCCCAGTACTGAGGCAAAGTTAAGTCCCCGATGTCACTTATCGGTGCAGAATTGAGAGAGATGGCTGAGCATCACAATCCCTCCTGTGTTGCAGCATGATGCACACTGAGCTTGGGGGGATCACTTGGGCACCAGACTTAATACTGGCTCTTGACTGGATGGCCGCATGCAGGAGATTTCTACAATGGAGGGTTGGCAGGTGGTGGGTATCGGGAAGTGGCTCTGTGCAGGACGTGAGGATTCCTTGGGAGAGCCCCGAACCAGAGCACAGCATTGTGCAAGCTCTGCATAGTTGGAGAGCCCCCTGGATGACGGGGAATGCACAGTGTGCTACCCCACCTATCCCCAACTGCTAACTTAGAACCAGAAGTGGGGTCCTCTGTATGCGTGCCAGGCCAGGATAAAATGCCTGGGAAAGAGACTGGAGCTCAGAACTCCCTAACTCAAAGTTGCAGGATGGCAGAAAAGCCACGGGAAAGACAGGGCTATTTTGAAGATAACGCAACCATATTTTCACCATACGAGCTCGGACGCCGCCTCGGTAAACAAGGTCCGCGCAGAGCAGTGACACCCCCAGGCTGCTTGCGAATAGTCTACTACTGGGAACATAAACAGATTAGGGATGAGCCCACTCTCCCGTTGAACAGGTGCTAAAGTCGTAGATACTGGGCCAGAAGGCGCACCGGAAACCACAGTATCATGCAACTCGCTTTTTTTTTTCTATGGAGAGTACACCGTCAAATAAATCTCGTTCTGGTGCTCGCCCTGTGGAGCTCCACCAGGCAGGTGCAGTGCCGGGCTCTGAGCCTCGACAGAGCCCACCCTCAGCTACTGGAGGACCCTCTAGACCATCTTGTGGAGTCAACAGACGGCGGAGGAGAACTACTGACCAAAACAAAACAGAAAAAGAGAAACCCAGAGTGCCACTTGTCATGATGCACTGGAATGCAGAGGGAGTGAACAGCAAGCAGGCTGGATACAGCAAAAAGACAGAGCTGGAAAACATCTTGTATGAGAAGCAAGTCAGTGTTTGCTGTATCCAAGAGACTCACTTGAAAGCAGATCAAACCTTTAAAATAAGGGGATATCAATGCTTCAGATCCGACAGACAAGATAGACGAAAAGGAGGAGTACTTACTCTTGTAAGGAATAACATTCCTGCACACGAAAGGAAAACCTTCATGGATGGAGCAGAATATCAGCTGCTGCAGATAAAGGTAGACAAGATGGAAATAGAACTCCTGAACTATTACTGTCCGAACAACAAACCCCTGAGTCTCAGCTCTATACAGGTACCAGCCACCAACTTTATAGCAGTTGGAGACTTTAATAGCCACTCCCAGAGCTGGGGCTATAACCATCTGGATCACAGAGGTGAAGAGGTTGAAACTTGGCAAGATGATCACTCCCTAATCCTAGTCAATAATGCCCCAGATACTCCTACCTTCTACTCCAGAGGATGGCACACAACCTCAACACCAGATCTTGCCTTCTCCACACCAGATATAGCTGGATCTATTAGTAGAGAAGTAGGAGACCAACTAGGGGGGAAGCGACCATCGCCCAATCTTTCTTACTGTCCAGAGTGCAACTCTCAGTACAGGCCCAGCCATGACAAGATGGAACTACAAAAAAGCCAACTGGGGTTTATTCAGGCATCAGGTGAACACGCTGCTGTCTACCCTCAAGGTACAGAACAGAGACATTAATGAAGTGGTAAAAGACTTCAACAGATGCATACTACAAGCTGCAAAAGAAACCATTCCCAAAGGATGCCGGCGTAACTACATACCATACTGGTCCAGCACACTCCAAGAACGTCAGGAAGCTATGGACAAGGCTAGAAAGGACGCAGAGTCTCAGCCTTCACTTGAAACTCACAACAAATGGAAAAAGGCTGTAGCAGAGTTTCAGAGAACAAAGCTAGAAGAAAAGCGGAAAAGCTGGAGAACTAAAAACGGCATCGCTGAACCTTGAGAAAGACGGCAGGAAACTTTGGAGATTAGTCAAGTCTCTAAATGAAGAGCATTCCTCACCAAGGCAGACTATCACATTGGATGAAGGTGGCAAACTTTTCAGAGGAAAACAAGCTGCAGACTTGTTTGCTAGAAGATACAGTTCAGAAAGCAACTTACCCATTAACATAGACCATCAGAGAGAGATAAGAAAAGAAATACTGGCAACCATGGGACAGACAGATACTCCTGCCCAATGAGGGAACCCATCACACTAGGAGAACTACAGAAGGCTATTTCCAAGCTTAAGTTTCAAAAGTCACCCGGCCCAGACAAAATCAGCAACGAAATGCTAGTAAATCTGAGCTCATCAGCAAAGACAAAACTGCTTGAGATATTCAACCACAGCTGGTTGAAAGGAACGGTACCCCAAGTATGGAGAGAAGCCATCACAATACCCATACTAAAGAAAGGGAAATGTAAGACCGAGGCTGCAAGTTACCGGCCAATCAGTCTCACAATCTGTGTTGGGAAGACTATGGAGCGAATAGTCAACCACAGATTGAAATGGTATTTAGAGTCTGAGCAGATCCTGGTGCCGGAACAAGCTGGATTTAGAGAATGCTACAGTATAGAAGACCAAGTTACTTACTTGTCTCAAGCAATAGAAGATGCCTTCCAGGAGAAGAAAAAGGTCCTAACGATCTGGGTCGACTTCAAGCAGGCCTTTGACAAGGTGTGGAAAGATGGCCTCATTGCAAAACTTAGGAGAAGTGGAATCCAAGGCAACATGATGAAATGGATCCAGTCATACTTGCATAACAGGAGAACTAGAGTCACTCTTGACGGTCTGCAGAGCAGAAAAGTGTTGCTCCATCAGGGGGTACCTCAAGGAGGAGTAATTTCCCCAACACTCTTCCTTGTTTACATCAATGACCTGGTGAAAGATCTCCCTGCAGGAGTTAAAGCTGCCTTATATGCAGATGACCTAGTACTCTGGTGCGCTGATGAAAATGTCACCACAGCAAATTATAGAATGCAGCGGGCAGCAGACATGCTAGTGTCATGGGCAGAGAAATGGCTTATCACAATAAACACAGACAAAACCTCCACAACACTGTTCTCCCTCGCCCCCAAGGACAAATCAGCTAACATACACCTAGGGACAACCGTGATCAAGGAAGAAAGCTACCCCACCTATCTTGGGGTGACATTTGACCAAAGGCTTACATGGAATAAGCATATTGAAAATGCAAAAGGAAAGGCCCGAAGACGACTAGGCATACTCAGAAAATTAGCAGGTACCAACTGGGGAGCAAATGAACGAAATCTAAAGAAGATTTATAATGGAGTAATAAGACCACACTTAGAGTTTAGCTCAGCAGCATGGTCATCAGCTGCTAACTCACATCTGCAGTCTTTGGACAGGTGCAAAATCAAGCTCTCAGGCTCATTACAGGAGCCATGAAAACTACACCAATAACAGAGACACAAAAACCATGATCCAGATGGAAAAGTACAACAGTATGCCAATGCACCCAATGAAGGCAAGACTAGATGATCTGGCATTGGGACGTCTAAAGCGTAGCAGCTTTGTGCATCGGGGGAAAAGACTTATAAGACAGCATCAAGAAGACCTATCCATGAAGACAACACCACTGAAGCCCACCCTATACCCTGTACCATGGGAGCAGGCCAGCAGTGCCCTCCAAATTAATACAACAGTCAGTGGTCTCACAAGTGGATGTGAGTATAATGATCTGCAAAAACGAACTGCTACATTGAGTATGATCCAAGAAAGCTATCCCGATCAATCATGGATACATGCCTATACAGATGGATCAGCAACTAATGCTGTTAGGAATGGAGGTGCCGGTATCTTTATCTCATATCCTGACAACCACTATGAGACTAGGCACATTCCCACTGGTAAATTCTGTTCCAACTATACAGCTGAGGTTCAAGCTCTAGAGCAAGCTGCAAATATGATTTATAACACCAACTCTGACTGCCACCAGGTAGTCATCCTCACAGATGCACTGTCTGTCCTGCAAGCTCTCAAGGGTGGTAAACTCCCGCATCTGAGAAATGAACTAAACAAGGTAGCTGCCAAAAAGAGAACCATACTTCAGTGGGTACCATCTCATTGTGGTGTACCCGGAAATGAAAAGGCAGATAAACTTGCAAAAAAGGGAGGAGAATGTGAACAAGAAGATAATGAAGTCACATACTTTGAGAAAAAGAGAGCTATCCAGACTATCAGAAGAGAACAGAACCAACCCAAAGACGACTATCACACTCTCGACCGGCAGGGACAGACAACTATTTTTCGACTCAGGACAGGGCATAACAAACTGAATAAACACATGCACAAGCTACGATTGTCTGCTTCACCACTGTGCACATGTGGATTAAACGAACAAACTGCTGAGCATGTTCTACAGGACTGTCCTCTGTATGACCAGTTAAGAAAGATATACTGGCCCAATGACTCAACACTAAACTCAAAGCTATATGGAGTTAAAGAGGAACTTCAAACAACAGTCGAATTCATCATGAGAACTCGTCTGACGGTGTAATCATCAAAGATGCGATCGCAAGAAGAAGAAGAAGAAGAAGCTGTTTCCCGGATCAAAGGTAATTTTCCCGCATTCCCAATGAAAACTCAAGCTGGCTACTAAAATATATTGATGAACTGCATGTGAAAGGAACGCTATTTTTTCTTTGTAAGGTTCATCATCCCCCCCTCCCTGACTTAAAATCTCACACACACATATACGGTACATCTTTAGAGAGCTCAGCGTTTCTAAAGCAGACCCCCAAAGGCTCCAGCGTTCCCAACCCCTGTGCCAGAGGGAGCTGCAGTTCTATTCTTTCTTTGTCTCTTATGAGACTCCATGAACTATACTGGGCAGTTTCTCCCACAGCATGTGTTTTTATAATAAAGGCTAGAAGAGAGACAGGCATGTATGTTAGTTTTAGATATTTGTAAGAGCAGACAACATACACTTCAATGAAACACCTTCACCATCAAAGCAGTCATGTGCTCTTGCAGTGGTGATTTCTGCAGCAATTACTTTTACATCAGGAGGATGCCAGCCTCAAGCAAGGCAGTCAGGCAAACAAGTGAAACAAATTGATATACAAAACAGTGGCAATTCTGCACAGAACAAAACCAGATATGGGCATGTTTGTATTAGAGCAATGGGAAAACACTTACCACATCAAACTTGTCCCATGCTCGAAAGTCATTGCCGCTGATCTTCTTAGGCTTACATAGGTCTGCATCTTTCTTTTGCTTTTTCTTCTTTTTCAACTTCTTTTTCTCTATAGTGTTGCGAACTGGGGGTAAATCTTCACCCTAAACATATAAGAACGAAGGTCCAACAGGAATAAATTTTTTACACTTGGAAACTAAACATTAAAAAAAAATTATTATAATACTGTAACAATTATAAATTTACATATTAGCTTTACATTTTATCACCTGTCTGTTACCAGGGCCCGAAAGGGGAGCAAAGAATAGTAACACTGTACCCTACCATGCATGTCATAAAAAGCGACTAAGGAGGGTTGGGCATGGGGGCTGGTTACCTAATCCCGTAAAAAACTTTTTACCAAAAAAGCTTCAACAAACATGGACAAGTTAAATAAAGAATATAAATCAACTCAGCTGCCCAAGACAGAAGAATGTCCTCTGGAAAGGAGGCACAAGAAGCAACCTAGAGAAAGCCGAAATGAGTCTGGGTTGCCAACGAACCTTTTTTCATCTAGGAAAATCTCCAGGATTGGCACCTGGAATAAGCAGAGGTAGACCAAAAAACACATGGAGAAGAGAACTGGACACAGAGGTGAAAATGATGAGGAAAACATGGAAAGAACTTGAGTGGATGGCACAGGACAGGAAGACTTGGCATGTGTTTGTTGAAGGCCTATGCTCCTTGGGGAGCTAAAGGGTATTGATTGATTTACATTTTATAAATGTGCATACAAGTAATTAGGACATTTTATGGAAATAAAAGTGAAGAAGTCATTGTATTATTAAAAATCAAAGAGAGATAATGGAAGGTAAAAATCAGACATAACTAAAATATTTTAAATTTATTTAACTACACATCACTACAGAGAACCACAGGTGCAAACACATCCCCTTCCTCTGGCTCAGACAGACTGTTGCTGTCATATCACACAGCCCAGAAGAAACACGGCTGCCTTCTTAAACAATTACAAATATATTCCTCTATATCTCATACGTTCCCGCTCAACTTTCGAAGTACCTTTTTAACTATCACTCAGTTGTTTAACTTTTCATCTAGGACACTATCACGAACATTCACCATAATACATTGGCAAAAAGAACATTTTCTGAAAGAAAAAACACACAAACCTTAAACTCAGCTCATATTTATACAATCCAAACAAGCAGCCTAGTTCCCTGTGCAGCATAAGTTACAGACACCCCTATGTTTGTGACAATAATGGCTGAACCTTCTGATCATGTAATTGAATTATTTACATGGGTTGTGTTCTTTGATGTCATACAAATAAGTTGCCAATGTCGTTAGGGTTCAGATTAAAGTTAAGGTTTAGCTTAGGATTCTTAAACCTAGCCCTAACCCCTTATTACTGCGCCTCTGAATTCTTTTTACAGGTCGTAATAAACACACGACTCACTGTTATTCTTCTTCTTCTTCTTCTTCGTACACTCTCAGACGTCCACTTGAATGTTCTCAAAGAAAGCAGCAGTCAGTTTGAGGCTATTTGAATCCCCGTAAAGCTTTTCCACGAAAGGAGCTGGCGTCGGCCATATGCACTTTCTCTGTACCACATATAAGGGGCAACTTTGAAGCAGATGTTCAGCAGTCATTTTATCAGTGCCACAGTTACACTGATCGGTAGTTCCTATCTTTAGCTTGTTGAATAGATGGTATCTCAATCTGTTGTGGCCAGTGCGGAGTCTGAAGATTACCACTTGTTCTCTTCTGTGGAGCTGGTAGTAAGCATCATTCTGTGTGTGCCTTGGATGTTCTACATTCCATTTGTTTCTGTAACTGATTCTGATAAAACTCTTTGCCTCCTCAAAAGTTATGCTTGCATCAGGCTGAGGTAGATGTGAACCTTCTTTTGCCATTCTGTCAGCCTCTTCATTGCCGGCGATGTTACAATGAGATGGGATCCACTGGATCACAACACTTTTGAATCGTTGACAAAGTTTGTGGAGCACTACTCTGAGTTATTCATTTCAACCCTATTTTCTATCTCTGCCTCCTAAACCTAAACTAAATACTAATGCTAAACCCCTAACTGTAACCTTGTTTGAAATCACACTTTAGGCCTAGGCCTATAGGCTACAATTTGATATAGGCCTACCTTTCCAGTTTTCCCCGATTTCAGCTGCTCCTCTTTTTGTTTGATATCTTTCTCCCAGTTGTCAAGGTCTGCTAGATAATCCTGCAGTTCGGATTGGTTCTGCTGCATCTGAACGCGCAAGTTAACCATTCTCTCCTCATGTTTGGAAATAGGCATTTTTCTTGCTTTATTAGCTACTCACTCGAGTCACAGCAGACTTGACACAGCACAGTCACCCTGTTTGGAAACGAGTCACTACCAACGTCTGGTTTTCATCAACTCTGACATGAAAAAAAGTATTGTTTTTCACAGACTATACCATAGTCTTAAAACATAACGCCTCTGTGTGTTTTAGTACACCCTGACGTCAATAAATAAATAGAGAAGAAGCTACGAGTCTTGTTTATGAAGATTGTAATGCTAAGACGAAAAAAAGCAGAAGCGGAAGCGGAAATACAGTATGTTGCCAAGGATTCGTATTTAAAACAATTAAATTTTATCATTGATGATTACCTCTTTCCATTATTGCAGCTGAATAGAATTTGTCCAGTTTTACCACCCTGATTTGCTGTTTTCTTTTAATGTAAAAGACAAATGTCCTAATATATATGGCTAGACTGTTTAGTTATTTAACACTGTGAACTCATATAAAATGATAATGAATTTCTAATGTTTCGATTGTTTTGCAGAATATGAAAGAGGTAACTTCCTGTTAGCACTATGGCGCAAATGCACAATTTTCTAAAATATGAAAACGCGCACATAAAATAACAGTAGCGTTGATGAAAGAGATTTTCTGAACACTCTTTAAGCTGAACTTCAATTCATAAAAGTCTTATTCTTGTTTGTAAACAGATGCCGATTTTAACATACATAGCAATAGGACAAAGAAGACGCCGATCCAGTAAAAGTGCTTGATGAGCCAGATCACTGTGAAGGTAAATCACAAAAGTAGACACAGGCCGCCAAGTGGCTATCGATACGTCCGCCGTGTCGTCTTAATTAATTAACAAGTAGCCTCAGTTGCTAACACTTTAACCTTACCAAACCCCTGCTTCGAGCTTTTTCGTATTAAGACACCCTGTTCTGAGCTTTTTTTTTATTTTTTGAAATCACGTTCAGCAGACATTGACGCCGTAGCGATAGCCTCGATAGCAGCATAATGGCGTCTACTAATCTAGTTTTCAGCGAATTGAAAAACACTATATATCCTAATTATAACCCATCAGAGGTTGAACCCACATCTGTAGAATCGCACACATATCTTGGCAGTAATATAGCTTAGACAGAGTTGGAGGGACAGACAATATCAAAATAAGATTACAAAAAGCAAGAGGAGCTTTCATTGCATTGGGAAACATATGGAGAACAAGAGAAATCAAGTCCAACACGAAAATAAGAATCTTCAACTCAAATGTCAAGTCAGTCCTATTGTATGGCTCTGAGACATGGAGATCAACAAAAACAACAACCAAAAAGCTACAGACTTTTATAAACGGGTGCTTGCGTAGAATAGGACTGAAATGGTAAGACAAAGTCACAAATGTGGAATTGATGACAAGTGCCAGTGGAACAAGAGATGAGAAGAAGACGCTGGCGATGGATAGGACACACTGAGGAGACCTGTTGATAGCATTACAAGGCAGTCCTTTTTTCTGGAATCCACAGGGAATGAGAGGCAGAGGTAGACCAAAAAACACGGAGAAGAGAACTGGATACAGAGGTGAAAATGATGAGGAAAACATGGAAAGAACTTGAGCCAATGGCACAGGACAGGAAGACTTGGCATGTGTTTGTTGAAGGCCTATGCTCCTTGGGGAGCTAAAGGGTATTGATGAGAGGTTGAATGGGATATTTTTCATTATTAAAAAAAAATAGCTATAGAACAAAGAGTCTCTTAAGCCAATCAAATAAAAGTAGGGCCTAAACCTACTCGGTGACTGCCAGATCACTGATTGTGACAGAATTTGATGGGTAGGAAAGGCATTTATAATGACTCGGAGACCGATCATCTGTGGCATAACTACCACCTAGGGCCAGGCACATCTGAGGGACTTTGCACTGGGTGGGTCCCAGAAAGGAGGGAAAATTCAAATTTATGCATGTATTTGCAAACACATTGAGATGATGCTGGCGTTGTTGATGTTGTATCACTATACTCTTCTGTCTCTCTCACCCGTGCTGTAGTAAGAACCTTCTGGTTAATGAGAAGGTTCATTTCATAATTTGAGCAGATGACATCACAAATTATTTGATTTTTAATCCCCTTTTTTTTTTTTTAAACAAAGAGGCAAAAGAGCATGGATACATTGACTTTACGAATAATTTACTGCAGTATTACAAAACAGTAAAGAAAGAACTGGATTTAAAACTTGTTGATGCAAAGCTAGCTAAAGAGAACAATCCGACTTATCTAGGGATACAGCTAGATACCAGACTCACATACAAAACACATGTTGAGTCCCTAACTGCTAAGGCCTCTAGAAGGCTAAACCTCATAAAGCGTTTGGCAAGCACTGATTGGGGATCCAATCAGAGCACCCTACGACAACTGTACTTGGGATACGTGCGCTCAGTTATGGATTACTCTCTACCCCTGCAAGCCACTGCTAGCCCAACACTCAGACTGAAACTAGATCTCATACAAAACCAGGCACTCAGATTCATCTGTGGAGGCTTGCGAACTACTCCGACCAGCGCATGTGAGATTTCCGCCAATGTGGAACCCCTAGAACTAAGGAGAGAGAAATCAGGTGACCTCAACTCCAGGTACCAAATTAAAAAGACATCTTTCACTAGAAGGTACCAAGAGCTTTCAGGGAAGCACTACATACCAGAGACTAGACTACCTACTCAAGTTGTGCCTGACCTACCACCTCACGTAGAACTAAAAAGACCAATAATACGTACAAACCTTCTACAACCCGCAAATAAAAGCCTCATACCTACGCTGCTGAAAACACTTGCTAATGGAAACCATCTGTCAGTTCGATGAAGACATTATCCATGCCTATACAGACGGGTCAGCTTTCAAAGCAGTAATAAATGCTGGATACGGGGCCATAATCATCCCACCCAGTACTGAAGAACCTGTCAAAATTGCAGGTCCCTGTGGTATCTGGTATACAAACTACGAAGCCGAAGTAGTCGCCATCCAGAAAACCCTAACTAGAATTTTTGAAATCTTTGAATCAGACGAAATGGAACCAAATGATGTTGTAGTGTTCTCAGACTCGCAGGCTGCCCTCTTGGCAATAGGAAACTGGAAAACCAACTCAATCACTACTATCCAGAAAGTCCAAGAAACATGCCACAAAATTATGAACTTGTACGGAACAGAAATATACATGCAATGGATACCTGGCCACATAAACATCACATTAAATGAAGTTGCTGATAGACTGGCAAAGAAGGGAGCAAAAATGCCACAGATTGATCACCCACTGAGTATGTTAACAGTTAAACAAATAGTCAAAAACAACTGTAAAGAAGTTTGGCTGAACACGTGGGCACAGGCTAAAACAGGAAGAAGACTCTTCATTCACCAAACAGCCCCAAATAAGAAAGATGCTATGAACGATATCGAACGAAGGTACCAAACCAAAATCTTCAGATTGAGAACAGGCCACTCTACACTAAATGGCCACAGAAACAGACTAAGTTCACAAAATATAGCAAAATGTAGACACTGCCCTAACCCGTTGGAGACAGTAGAACACCACCTACTACAGTGCCCTGCACTTCAGGGACTGAGACAACAACTGCTACCACACAACCCATCCATAGACAATACACTGTATGGCAGCTCAGAACAGCTTATACGAACTGCGCAGTACCATATAATGGCATCAAGGTCACCAAGAGCCGACACTCAGTGACAGTGGATCAAAGAAGAAGAAGACTGCAGTATTAATACATTGTCAAAAAACAGTTTCATGTGGGTGAATGTTGAAGTGACTGTGATTAAGGGTCACTGAGGTTGTTAACAATTATTTAAGTTTAACTCAGCGATTGAGTTCATGTCTGACTGAGAGTCAGGGATTTGTGACAGGTAAGATTCTACACCGCACTTCATAGTTAGCTTCAAGGCGGGAAAGATTCAGCGAACTAACAGGTTCTTCACTTGTATAAAGTTACTCCAGGAATGCTTCTAGGCGAGAAAGTCATCGCCTGTACGAAAATAGGAAGGACCTATAATATCACACAAATCATAATAAAAAAAGCGCATACTTTTGTTATTGCTTTTGTATTCAACAATAATAAAAGCATGCGCCTGAATGGTGGATTTACTGGTGTGAGGTTAGATGCTGCACCTAGAGACGTTGTACTGTCATTGTATGTCAGTGAAGACTGTAGGTAAGTTATTTCCTTCAGGCAATGCCTGAGTCTTATGTCAGTGTGCTTGACAATGTAAGTGATATTCAGGACTTTTGTAACAGTGTAAATAAAATGTCCATGGAACAGTTACCAGTGATGTTTAGTTATTTCATAAGTATACGAGTCAGTGATCACAGCCCATATGCATCGTGCATCTACTTACTTACTTACTTAGTCATTCCCCTTCTACCGTGAGGTGTAGAGGTTTGGAAGAGAGAGCGCCAGACCATTCTATCAGCTGTCTTCTTCCTGGCCTGGTTCCATTCTAGTCCTCGGTCCTTCAAAGATTGTCTAATGTTGTCCTCCCAGCGGACTCTGGGTCATCCTGGAGGTCTGGATCCCTGGCTCTTTGTTTCCCATGCTTGTCGTGGTAGCCGATCTTCTCCCATTCTGCAGACATGGCCAAACCATCTTAGTTGGGACTGTTCTATTTGGGTCTGCAGCGGATGGGATTTTAGGCCTTGACGGATCGTCTGGTTGCGGACCATGTCTCTTCTTGTTACTTCAACCACTTTCCTCAGATACCTCATTTCTGAGGTTTGGATCTGGCTTTTGTGGGTTGTAGTCATTGCCCACGACTCGCATCCATATGTCAAGATCGTGCATCTACACCACTGTATAACAGTTTCTTGAGATAAATAATAACATTTTATCTGGGTTATTAGGGATGTGTTAGAAGATAATAAGTGCTCAAGTCAGAAAGGTATTTTAAATATTTCCTTGATTTCAGCCGGAATAAACCTGATATCCTGTGTTGAATTGCGAAACAGATAAAATGGAGAAACTTCATAAGCAGCTTATGGCATGGGCCACAGATGAGATGAGGTTTCAGACCACTGCTTATAGTTCAAGCAGTTTCTCTGAGTTGCCCTCGGAGCAAGATTTTGAACAGTAAGTTCTGGTTTTATATTCTGATATTTCAGCATCACAATCATTGAAGGTTTTCCCATTTTCATTTCATAATGTCAGTACTGATTGTCTAAGCGGTTAGAACACTTGCTTCTCACGGCAGAGTTACTGGGTTTAAGGATTGAAACCTGGTAGTGTCAAGCTCCTGTCTACCCGGCTGTAAACTCTGCTCTTGAGTTAAAGAAGGCGGAGGCGCAAGGAAGGGTACTGGTCATCCCACCCTATGAAGCTAAAGCTGGTATAGTGAAGTCTGTAGCAGGTCACTGCCCTATGCCTGTAAAAAAAAAGGTAAAGGATCCCGTTACACGCCCATTGAGGCATATTGGGAATATGGTGTTAGGCCCATATTTTCTTGACCATCGGCACACTAGGGGTGATGTGGTCAGCATCACGCCGGCCGCCGTAACCTTCCCAGAAGTTGCTCTGGTACCCAGTTTGGACTGGGTCGACCCAGGAGCAGTTTGCGGCCTAAAAAAATCCCAACTCATCTGGGGATCGAACCATAGACCACTGAGCTAGGAAGCCAGTGCACTAACCACTATGCTACCGCGGCTCCCCCTATGTCTGTACTATAGGTAATAAAAGTAGTCTCCTTACACATCAGCTCCCTAAATAGCATAGGCTTTCAACAGAATCATGCCATGCCTTCCTGTCTTGTGCCATCTGTTCATACAAGATCTTTCCATGTCTTATTTTTTCCCTTTCATGTCTGCCTCGAGTTCCTTTGTTCCATATGTGTCAATTTCATGTGCATTGTTTCAATGCTTAACTGTTAAATCATTGATACTGTCATGCTTATATTTTCTCTATTTAGATTATGCAAGAAACCCTTAGATGATGTTTGGAAATATGTAGTAAAACATGTGAGGTCAAAACAGTAAGTAATCATATAATGTGTATTATCAATTGTACCAATGGTATTGTTGCTCCATATAGTTCCCGGGGAGTCTATAAAAAGAGAAAGATTGATTGGACTATACTGCGCTCTCAGGCATGCCATACACTGTGACTAATATGAGGTTGTGCAGGGGGGCGGGCAACCTGATGATGTAAAACAAAATTGCCAAATAAACCACTACTGCAAGAGCATGTGAGTGCTTCAAGTTTCCTGCTAGGGGGACCTGTCGCAGTTGTGGCTCCATGCTTCGTAAGGAGCGCAAAGGAAAATGATGAAGGTTATTTGAGATAGTAATCAAAATATCATGACATTTTTTCAACTGATATTTTATAAGATCAGACCAGAGTTGGTCATTTGCATAGTAGTAGTGTTGTTGCTGTTGTTTAACAAGAGCTACTTAGCCTATCGTTCGTTTGCAACCAATGCCAAGTTGATTTCCTTGGCATTATTTATAATGCAGATATAGGGTTTTCCTGTGGCTTTCCTGCCATTCCGCAGTTTGAGCTGTAGTCATGAGTTCAAGCTTCAGTTCTGGGTATTCCATCCTGGCTCAGCATGCATTTAAAGAATCCTCACATCTGGATTCAGAGGGAAGAGCTATGGGCTGCATACTCAGCTATATAGGTGGACTTTCCAAATATGCAAGGCTAAAATACTGTTCTTTAATTCTGGGCTGTCCCAATGAGTCATCACTTTCACCGCAGAGCCCCTGCGCAACTCTTCTCACCTGTCACCTATCCATTGTGGGATCCTGCAGCCGGCCATGTAAAAGCTTGAGTAATTTTTTTTTTTGCATCTGACAGTGATAGAAAACTATAGGGAAACATTATACACAAGAGTAAATTTAATCATAAGACAACATCCCTTGTCAGACAAATGTTTTGGTCCTCTAGATTCATGACTACCAAGTGTCATCTTCCTATTTTGACGTTCTCAAAATTTAGCTATTTGTAATTGATGCGTGCCATCTATAAAATATATTGTTCGGAGAAGTATCCGAGGTTAAAGTGAAACTTAGGGGTACTTGACAGACACGTATCAATATAAAGTCAATTACTTGCCAACACCTCTTGAACATTTGACGATACACAATGCCAACACCTCTTGAACTTTTGACGATACACAATTTAATGACATTGGTTATACAGCTCCATGAAATCTGTTCTAGCCCAAAGGCAAATGAAGTATTATGCAGTCTTCCAAAAGTCATCAGGCAGTCCGTCCACTATGGCAACGCTGTCCTGGCATTCTCACAATATTTAATATATTCATACAATAGACATCGTCGTCAAAATATATTTCCTGACTTAGAGTAAACTAGGGACACCTCAACATAGTATCTTGATGCCCTAGTGATGGTACAATGCAGGAAAAACACAGTAGACTGCAGGAGCTCACACACATGCGTCCGCTCACATTAAAACACAAGCTGCATCTCCTCTAGCAGACGATCACCCAACTTCTGCTTCAAAATTCGCGTCTGCTTCCACACCATATCGGTATGACGTCACTTCCTTTATTATTGAGTAATTCCGTATAAAATTATCAGAAATGAAGCCCTGTCGAGCTTACTATAATACGTACATAATCGTTATGAATTTTAATCATAACAGTAATAAACTACACTATTTAGCTATCTGTAAAAAATTTGACTGATAAATAAATGATAAGTTCTAGAAGTTGTTTGCATATTCTTTGTTAACAAGGTTACTTTGATGAGGCTTGTTGATAGCATTCCAGGTTGTTATTCTGGAATCCCCAGTGTAAGATAGGTCATGGGAGACGATAAACACGTGGAGAAAACAACTGGAGACAGAAATGAAAGGGATGCGGAAGACGTGGAAAGACCATGAGCTGATGGGACAGAAGGACTTAGCATGAATGTGTTGAAGGCCTATGCTCCTGATGGGACAGAAGGACTTAGCATGAATGTGTTGAAGGCCTATGCTTCTGATGGGACAGAAGGACTTAGCATGAATGTGTTGAAGGCCTATGCTCCTGATGGGACAGAAGGACTTAGCATGAATGTGTTGAAGGCCTATGCTCCTGATGGGACAGAAGGACTTAGCATGAATGTGTTGAAGGCCTATGCTCCTGATGGGACAGAAGGACTTAGCATGAATGTGTTGAAGGTAATCCTTGGTAATCTGTAGGGAAATAATGATAATGAAATATTGTTTTCTTGTTACTTTCAGGATGGTAAAGGAGCTAAAGGGGAATATTGAGTTGTATCTTTTGCTTGAATATTTATGCTAAAAACATTGCCCAGACAAGATCATGAATCAAATCTCTAGAGGCAAACACAGAACAAAGCTGATACATCAATTACATCTAAGGAAAGAAAAATGGAGGTGGAGTGGTCACACACTTAGACAAATAAGTATCATCTTGTGTGACAATCACGTACTTTAAACCTCCAGGGTGAGAAGAGGAAAGGATAACCTTTGAGTACACAGAGAGAGGAGATTGGGTACGAACTGAATCTCAGTAGAGATATTATCATCATCAAGTGCCATGCCTGATGTCCCAGGCAATTGTTTCATTCCATAATCCCCTGTCTGTGAATGGATAGGAGGAAACTTTTTGATAGTATTACAAGGCAGTCTTTGTTCTGAAATCCCCATGGCAAGAGAGCTAGAGACTGACAAACACATGGAGAAAAGAACTAGGGACATAAATGAAAGGTATAAAGAAGGCATGACAAGACCACGAGCGGATGGCACAGGACATGAGGACAAGCATGAATTTGTTGGCACAGGACATGAGGACAGGCATGAATTTGTTGAAGGTCTGTGGTCGTTAGGGGGGGGGCTGAAGGATAATGAGTGAATGAAAGAACAGCCTTGCAATACCAACTGATGACTGCCTAAATTTATGTCTCATCCAGCTCCAACATATTTTCAAAATACAACTTACTCCACTTGCATTAGTCTGTTTGTTTACCCCAGTTTCCATAACGATGATGGAGTATTCATTTTTGTATAATCTGAGCGAGAGCTCGACTTGCTAAGCAGTTAAAAGCCCTTGCATCTCTGTGAAAAAATTTGCTGGGTTTCGAGATCAAACATTGCTGCTTCGGTCTACTAAGCTGTAAATGGGTGGTACCTGCTCTTGAGTTAGGGAAGGCAAATGCAGCAAAGAAAGGAAATGATCTCCCCCAACCTCATAAAGCTGGACCTAGTATAGTGAAATCTTTAACACTCCACTGCAGTATCTGCTATGAAATTACCGTTACCTTTGTTTTTTAATAATCTGAGCAACAGATATGTAAATATTTGAACACTAAGTACAAAACTTTGGCCACAAAGTCAATCATTTTTGGATATTTTGAGGTGGTTTCTTTTTTTTTTTTTTTCTTCTCTCTAACCAGCGGCACTCGAGCTTTCCAGCCCTTTTGGCCCAATGACATGTCATTGCGAGGCTGGGGGGTCAGTGGACTTTCCTTCTAAACCGGTCAGGAGCTATGCCCCTTCCCATCCACAGAGGGTTTATGTGCAGGAGCCGTTCAGGTTATTCAGTCAAATTCCCGGTCGTAAACATTCCTTCAAACGCCGACGCCCGGGCTTGAAAACCTGGTCGCCAGTACAACGTTGTAGCCATTACGCCAGGGTGGCTCTATGTTTCTTTAGTTAATGTACCGTTTTCAACCACCTCAAAATACTGCAGTAGGGCAGTGGAGTGTTAAAGATTTCACTATACTAGGTCCAGCTTTATGAGGTGGGGGGAGATCATTTCCTTTCTTTGCTGCATTTGCCTTCCCTAACTCAAGAGCAGGTACCACCCATTTACAGCTTAGTAGACCGAAGCAGCAATGTTTGATCTCGAAACCCAGCAAATTTTTTCACAGAGATGCAAGGGCTTTTAACTGCTTAGCAAGTCG
This sequence comes from Oreohelix idahoensis, assembly GCA_024509875.1. Taxonomy (NCBI): domain Eukaryota; kingdom Metazoa; phylum Mollusca; class Gastropoda; order Stylommatophora; family Oreohelicidae; genus Oreohelix; species Oreohelix idahoensis. Next base: position 288,617 of record JAMPIV010023029.1, on the reverse strand, counting down.
AGCTCTCGCTCAGATTATACAAAAATGAATACTCCATCATCGTTATGGAAACTGGGGTAAACAAACAGACTGATGCAAGTGGAGTAAGTTGTATTTTGAAAATATGTTGGAGCTGGATGAGACATAAATTTAGGCAGTCATCAGCTGGTATTGCAAGGCTGTTCTTGCTGAAGAACACTGAGGGTTGAAAAAAATATAGGAAACTTCAAAACACAGGGAGATGAGAGTGTGAGTGGAAATAAAAAGGACAAGGAAAGAATTGGAGCAAAATGCAGAGGAAAGAAAGGTTTCGAGAAATGAATAAGCTTTGAAGTGAAGCATCATTTATAATTTCCCGAATGAATGTCCACGTGGAACTGGAATTCAAACCCCAGAACACATTCTTCAAAACTGCCCAGCCCACAATAACCCGTGACGTCAAACCTGGCCGGAGGGTTCGGAGCTTAGACAAACTTTTGGCCTGCCACACAGGCCTGGAAAAGACTGTAGACTTTGTCGTAGCGAGAGGCTTACAAATTTAGCATGACTAACAAACTGAATGCAGAAGATGATAATTTCCTGCTCAGCTTTTATCGCACATTGCTGTCTTCTGTTTAACCCTGTTTCCTACCTTTCTGTCCTGCTGGAATCTTGTTCTGAGAATGAGTGTTATTGCTTTTTTGTTTAACCCTGTTTCCCACCTTTCTGTCCTGTTTGGGATCTTGTTCTGAGAATGAGTGTTATTGCTTTTTTGTTTAACCCTGTTTCCCACCTTTCTTTCCTGTTTGGGATCTTGTTCTGAGAATGAGTTATAGACTTGCTGCTGCGTTTGTTCATTAATTGAGTCCTTGACTTTCAAAAGAAATAAGAAACTGAGTAATCACAAAGATCAGCAGAAGTCAGCAGTGACGTCTGATGGTGAGAAAACCCTTCAGCAAAAGAGAGCTGAACTGGCCAGCTGTGAGTCTGACATCCTGCATCTGCACAAAGAGATGAACCATCTCACAAAAGAGGTATTGGATGCAGGTTGGTTTACACAGTATGCTATATCAGATTTTTTTTTTGTTAATATCTTACTTACTTACTTAGTTGTTCCCCTTCTACCGTGAGGTGTAGAGGTTTGGAAGAGAGAGCGCCAGACTATCCTATCGGCTGTCTTCCTCCTGGCCTGGTTCCATTCTAGTCCTCGGTCCTTCAAAGATTGTCTAATGTTGTCCTCACAGCGGACTCTGGGTCGTCCTGAAGGTCTGGATCGCTAGCTCTTTGTTTCCCATGCTTGTCATGGTAGCCGATCTTCTCCCATTCTGAAGACATGGCCAAACCATCTTAGTTGGGACTGTTCTACTTGGGTCTGCAGGGGGTGGGATTTTAGGCCTTGACGTATCGTCTGATTGCGGACCATGTCTCTTCTTGTTACTTCAACCACCTTCCTCAGATACCTCATTTCTGAGGTTTGGATCTGGCTTTTGTGGGTTGTAGTCATTGCCCATGACTCGCATCCATATGTCAAGTGGAGCGGTATACAGCCATCTTCGTTTTCTTACCAACCTCTCTCTTGCTGAGGAATCCTCGATTTATGGCCTGAAAAAGTCTCCCAGCTGCTGCTTTTCGAGTGGCCAACTCTTCTTTGATGCCTTCCTTTCGGTCTATAATAGCTCAGGTATTTAAAGTGGTTGACCTGCTCCAGGACCTGTTCTCCCAGCTTAATCTGATGTCTTCTTTCTTCTCGTGATATCACCATGGATTTTGTTTTAGAGCTGCTTATGACCATCCCTCTCTTCTCCAGCTCTTCCTTGCAGGTTGCATTGGAGATGTGCTTCAGATTTAGCAATCAGGGCAACATCATCAGCAAATGCCAGCTCTGAAATACAGACCTGTTTCAACTTCCAGTACCCCACTGAATACATTCTTGTTCTCTCCTTACATGCCTTGATGACATCATCCATGAGGAGTATGAAAAGATAAGGTGACAGGATAACTGTATCCATTTTCTCAGCATTTGTTAATATTACAGAAATTAATTTCATTTATTGTCCATCCTTAAAATGGTGTGTGCATAGAATAGGTTTGAAATGGTACAAGATCACCAATATGGAAGTGATGACAAGAACCAGACAAGTGCCAGTGGAACAAGAGATAAGAAGCATACGCTTGCTATGGATAGGACACACATTGAGGAAACCTGGTGATATCATTACAAGGCAGTCCTTATTCTGGAATCCCCATGGTAAGAGGTTGAGGGAGGCCGAAAAAATACGTGGAGAAGAAAACTTGGGACAGAAATGATTGTGATGAGGATAGCTTGGAAGGACCTTGCTCCTTGACCATTTATGAAAGTCTGAAAGGTCTTGTAACAGAAGAGCAACCAAAAAAAGAAAGAAAATTAAAACCTTCCTCATTGCATAACAAACATGAATATTGTAAGGTAAAGGTAGTTCCATTTCTGCCATAGCAAATGAAGGGTTAATAGACAATTGACGGAGTGGTTAGAGCACTGGCCTCTTGCAGCAAAGGTGTGTGGCTCAATTCATGGGATCGACATGCTGTAAATTGGTACCTGACTTCGCTCTTGAGTTAGGGAAGGAAAAGACAGCAAGGAAGGGAACTAGTCAACTCACCACCTCTGGATGCTAGGCTAGTATAGTAAAGTCTCTAACACTTCACTCCCATACGTCAGTATCTGCTATTGGACTATCTTTACCTTTTATGTACTGTATCCAGCTTTATGTGGTGGGATGACCAGTTCCTTTCCTTGATGCCTTTGCCTTCCCTAGCTCAAGAGCAGAGTCAGGTATCCATTTACAGCTGGGTAGACTGAAGCGTGACACTGCCTGGTTTCAAAACTGCTCTAACCACTCTGTCGCTGTTTAGATGTTGTAGACATGTATAAAAAGATTAAAGTGGAAAGCTAAGGTAGATAGGACACTTTAGGGAAATCGCTGCTGTTCTGCAATGTGGAAGGAAGAGAGGAAGGCCACATACTGAAATATAAAGATGGGAGACAAAAGCCTAAAGGATTTAAAGAACCTAGTGAGAACTTGAGTAGGAAGCCAGGTCACAGCTTGGCTTATAGCAGGGTTTCTTAACTGTGGTCCATGAACCTCTAGGTGTCCATGAATGGATTCTACAGACTCTGTGTACATAACCCAAAATTTGAAAAGTTTTTTATTATTCTTTTGTGTACATTTTTTTTCTAAAAAGGGGTCCAGAGCCTTCATTGGATAATTGCAGGCACAAAAAAATGTTAAGAAACCTGGCTTAGAGAGGTTTTGTACAAGACAAATGCCCCACAAGAAGCTGCTGCACAAAAAATGTTAAGAAACCTGGCTTAGAGAGGTTTTGTACAAGACAAATGCCCCACAAGAAGCTGCTGCACAAAAATGTTAAGAAACCTGGCTTAGAGAGGTTTTGTACAAGACAAATGCCCCACAAGAAGCTGCTGCACAAAAAATGTTAAGAAACCTGGCTTAGAGAGGTTTTGTACAAGACAAATGCCCCACAAGAAGCTGCTGCACAAAAAAGGTTAAGAAACCTGGCTTAGAGAGGTTTTATACAAGACAAATGCCCCACAAGAAGCTGCTGCACAAAAAAGGTTAAGAAACCTGGCTTAGAGAGGTTTTGTACAAGACAAATGCCCCACAAGAAGCTGCTGCACAAAAAATGTTAAGAAACCTGGCTTAGAGAGGTTTTGTACAAGACAAATGCCCCACAAGAAGCTACTGCACAAAAAAATGTTAAGAAACCTGGCTTAGAGAGGTTTTGTACAAGACAAATGCCCCACAAGAAGCTGCTGCACAAAAAAGGTTAAGAAACCTGGCTTAGAGAGGTTTTGTACAAGACAAATGCCCCACAAGAAGCTACTGCACAAAAAATGTTAAGAAACCTGGCTTAGAGAGGTTTTGTACAAGACAAATGCCCCACAAGAAGCTACTGCACAAAAAAGGTTAAGAAACCTGGCTTAGAGAGGTTTTGTACAAGACAAATGCCCCACAAGAAGCTGCTGCACAAAAAATGTTAAGAAACCTGGCTTAGAGAGGTTTTGTACAAGACAAATGCCCCACAAGAAGCTGCTGCACAAAAAAGGTTAAGAAACCTGGCTTAGAGAGGTTTTGTACAAGACAAATGCCCCACAAGAAGCTGCTGTACAAAAAATGTTAAGAAACCTGGCTTAGAGAGGTTTTGTACAAGACAAATGCCCCACAAGAAGCTGCTGCACAAAAAAGGTTAAGAAACCTGGCTTAGAGAGGTTTTGTACAAGACAAATGCCCCACAAGAAGCTGCTGCACAAAAAATGTTAAGAAACCTGGCTTAGAGAGGTTTTGTACAAGACAAATGCCCCACAAGAAGCTGCTGCACAAAAAATGTTAAGAAACCTGGCTTAGAGAGGTTTTGTACAAGACAAATGCCCCACAAGAAGCTGCTGCACAAAAAATGTTAAGAAACCTGGCTTAGAGAGGTTTTGTACAAGACAAATGCCCCACAAGAAGCTGCTGCACAAAAAAATATTTTGTAATGTTTTGTTTTTTTCAGAATATATTTTAATACTTTTTTAAAAATTTTCCTTTGCAGAATTAACCTATCAGAGTGTTCGTCAGCGAGTACGAGATCTGCAGAAACGACAGAGCATTATAGAAGTAGTGAGCAAATGTGGGGAGGCAAAGGTAGCCAAATACTCAGAGTACGAAGAGCGAGTGATAAAACGTGTTCAGAACTTGGTCAAGAAAAGGTGAGACATGAAAATGAATTTCTTTAAGTAATAAATAAATTCTTCATTTCCTCTTTTGCTCCTGATGGAGCATGAAGCCACCATTGCAGCTGTCCTCCTTGCAGGAAGCCTGCACCAAAGCATTCATGAGCTCTTGCAGTGTTTGTTTCTGTAGCTGTATGTTTATGTGATGAGGTTGCTAGCACCTCATAATAGTTACCTCTTACAAAATCAGTAGTCCTATTCTTTCTGTCTCCATAGACATCCGCGGGAACTACAAGGGGCAATAAATAAATTGGTACAGATTTAAGTTCCGTATCAACTCCAAGTTTCTAGTTTGATATTTCTTACTTCTTGAATCTTTTTATTTTTCTTTAACAATTTAGACTGACCTGACCTTTTCCCCTTTGTTCCCATTGGTGTTTGAGCCAGTCATGTTAGCTCTTCCTCAGGTTTGAAGTTATATCAGTTCCATATTTTTCTGAGGTGGCTAACTAAAATTCAATTATCCAGGGTAGTTATTGAGACAGACTCAGTCCATGCTTTGGAAGGTCCAAAGTGGCAGGGCCAGAGGATGAATGGAAAACTTCCATAGAAGCCTCAGACCTGCAGGAACTGGTGTGGGTCTACTGCCATGGTCATGCAAGAGTTTGCGGCAATGGGCGAACTGACAGACTAGCTTAGAGAGCACCCATAGTGGGGGACATTTGATAAGGATAAGGGAGAGATACTAAGGACAATTGATGATTGCCTGTGAGAGAACGACACTACAATTGATGTATCAGCAAGGCTAAGACTGCTGGAATCAGCCATCAAATGTAAGACTAGTAGGGATGAATGTATGAGAGGATACATCCATCATGTATATGTGCTTTTTTTTTTTTTATATATATAATTTAAAATGTTTGCTACTTTCCTTTTTGTAGCACACTCTTTCAACCATATACATGGAACTGTTGGTTATATCAGGAAATTTTTTTTCTTCATTGTGTTTATTAAACGTTCTGTACTGTATTATTCCTCACGAAGGGGTTTTTACATTTTGGTTAAAAGTTCAATTTGTTGTGTTGCTCAGAAGCATACTTGTATCTATACCGGCATGAATTTAATATTGGTTTGGGGTTTATTTATGAACTTTTTCTACTAGGTTATGTTATTTCTTTCTGATGACATAGCCTTGTTACTACTGTTAATGTTGGAAGATAATTGTGAGTTTATACCAGCGTGCTATAGGAACAGTTAGCATTTATTTCCTATGAAATTTGCCGAGGGAAACTGAGCATCTGTGGGTTTTCACAGAGTGCAATGATGTCGATTCTGAATAACAATAACAGTAGTTCCCTCTTTTACTTCTTATAGAGCCACTTCTTACAGGAAGCTGGTCCACTTACAGGAAGCTGGTCCACTTACAGTAAGCTGGTCCACTTACAGGAAGCTGGTCCACTTACAGGAAGCTAAGCTGGTCCACTTACAGGAAGCTGGTCCCCTTTCAGGTAGCTGGTCCACTTACAGGAAGCTAAGCTGGTCCACTTACAGGAAGCTGGTCCCCTTACAGGAAGCTGGTCCACTTACAGGAAGCTGGTCCACTTACAGGAAGCTAAGCTGGTCCACTTACAGGAAGCTGGTCCACTTACAGGAAGCTGGTCCACTTACAGGAAGCTGGTCCACTTACAGGAAGCTGGTCCACTTACAGGAAGCTGGTCTCCTTACAGGAAGCTAAGCTGGTCCACTTACAGGAAGCTGGTCCACTTACAGGAAGCTGGTCCCCTTACAGGAAGCTAAGCTGGTCCACTTACAGGAAGCTGGTCCCCTTACAGGAGCTGGTCCACTTACAGGAAGCTGGTCCACTTACAGGAAGCTAAGCTGGTCCACTTACAGGAAGCTGGTCCACTTACAGGAAGCTGGTCCCCTTTCAGGTAGCTGGTCCACTTACAGGAAGCTAAGCTGGTCCACTTACAGGAAGCTGGTCCACTTACAGGAAGCTGGTCCCCTTACAGGAAGCTGGTCCACTTACAGGAAGCTAAGCTGGTCCACTTACAGGAAGCTGGTCCCCTTACAGGAAGCTGGTCCCCTTACAGGAAGCTGGTCCCCTTACAGGAAGCTGGTCCACTTACAGGAAGCTGGTCCACTTACAGGAAGCTGATCCACTTACAGGAAGCTGGTCCCCTTACAGGAAGCTGGTCCACTTACAGGAAGCTAAGCTGGTCCACTTACAGGAAGCTGGTCCACTTACAGGAAGCTGGTCCACTTACAGGAAGCTGGTCCCCTTACAGGAAGCTGGTCCACTTACAGGAAGCTAAGCTGGTCCACTTACAGGAAGCTAAGCTGGTCCACTTACAGGAAGCTGGTCCACTTACAGGAAGCTGGTCCACTTACAGGAAGCTGGTCCACTTACAGTAAGCTGGTCCACTTACAGGAAGCTGGTCCACTTACAGGAAGCTAAGCTGGTCCACTTACAGGAAGCTAAGCTGGTCCACTTACAGGAAGCTGGTCCACTTACAGGAAGCTGGTCCACTTACAGTAAGCTGGTCCACTTACAGGAAGCCTGCATCCAAGCATTCATATACTCTCTGTAGTTATTTATTTTATATCATGAGGTTGCCAGTTCCAGGCACAACCTCTTATTAGTTGCCTCTTATAGTTTACATGTAGGGAAAAGTCACTGGTATGACGTGCCTGAGATAGTAAGTAGTTCTGTCCTGTCTTTGTCTCCTGATAGCATTGTTAGATAAATAATGTTACAGGTCAAGCTAGTCCCATAACAGATACTACCATAGGGGAGTGAGGTGTTAGAGACTTCAAGAGGTGGGGGTGACCAGTTTCCTTCCTCACTGCCTTTTCCTTCCCTAACTCACCAGCTGTCTTGTACCTATCTACAGCTGGGTAGACTGGGGTGTGACGCCACCATATTTCAAACCCGCTACCTTCATCTTAAAGACCAGCACTCTAACTACTCTGTTGATCGGATGCTCTTCATAAATATAGGGTAGCTGATTCAAAAAATTATCCACACATACACACACACAAGCTTGAGTAATTAGAGAAAAATAAAGCAGTTTAAACACGGAGGACAGACAGTGATAATGAAATATGAATGCATAGGACAGGAGCAGCTTTCATCGTAACTCTAAATTTATGGAAATCAGGAAAGGTCACAAAAATCGGTATCCCATGTAAAAATCAATCCCATTGTGTGACTGAGACATGGAGAACAGCAAGGGAGACAGCCTAGAGGTTGCAGACTTTCGTAGGTGTTTTATTACATAGAATAGATTTAAATGGTATGACAAGATTTCCAATGTGGAACTGATGATGAGAACCAAACAAGTGCCAGTGGAACAAGAAATAAGAATATGCTGGCGATGGATAAGACATATTGAGGAAACCTGTAGATGGCATTTCAAGGTAGTCCTTGTTCTGGAATCCCCAGGGTAAGGGAGGTTGAGAGAGACAAAAAAAACATGACGAGAACTGGAGACAGAAGTGAATGGGATCAGGATGGCACAGACAGACCTTAAACAGATGGCATAGACAGACCTTAAACAGATGGCACAGACAGACCTTAAACAGATGGCACAGACAGACCTTAAACAGATGGCATAGACAGACCTTAAACAGATGGCATAGACAGACCTTAAACAGATGGCATAGACAGACCTTAAACAGATGGCATAGACAGACCTTAAACAGATGGCATAGACAGACCTTAAACAGATGGCACAGACAGACCTTAAACAGATGGCACAGACAGACCTTAAACAGATGGCACAGACAGACCTTAAACAGATGGCACAGACATACCTTAAACAGATGGCATAGACAGACCTTAAACAGATGGCATAGACAGACCTTAAACAGATGGCGCGGAACATGAGGACCTGGCATGAGTTTTCATAATGGAACCTCCAGTATAGGATAATCTTCTTCAAGAACCAAACATGGTGGCACCAGACAAACTACATCATCCAGTAGAGAGCATCATGTGCTACAGTTGATAGCCAGTTGTCATCAAGCTGCTATCAGCAACATTAGAATTATGGAATAATATATTTATGTATTCTATGGAATATTATATGTTGGTACTCTTTCATGAAGCTTCAGCATAGGAAAAATCTTTATGGGTGTTCTTTCGTGAAATTTCCGTATGGAAACATATATACTGTTAATCTCTAATTCAGTTTGAAAAAATATTTGAGGATAATCTTTCACCCAACTCCAATTTCTGAATCACCCTCAGTGAAAGTCACGGAAACAACTTTGTGACGAGAGGTTTGAAGAACAAAACTGCAGATCTTGAGACAGAATGCTGCGTAAGTAAACCTGTTTTTATGCTAGTGTGGCCTGGTGATGGCGTGTACTAGGATTTGTGTCTTTCATAGATATGAGTTTATAAAGGCTTGTATATAGACTTATACTGGTTGTGTGCTAATACAGGTTTACGAAGGGTTGTAGAATTTGTATTGTTTATGTGTTAGTGTAGTTAATGAAGACATCACCCTTGGGGCCCAAAAGAAGAGTGAAGAATAGTAGTTTTATTAATAAGTTTCTTTGTTGCTTTGTCATTATGAGAATTGTTAAAGTAAAAAGGTAAAGGATCCCATTACTCGGCAGTTGAGGCATATTGGGAATATTGTGTTAGGCCCATATTTTCTTGACCATCGTCACACTAGGGGTGATGTGGTCAGCATCACGCCGGCCGCCTTAACCTTCCCAGAGTTGCTCTGGTACCCAATTCATGAGGCTGGATCAGCCCTGAAACTGTTTGCGGTCTAAAAAATCTCACTTCAACTGGGGATCGAACCATGGACCACTGAGCTAGGAAGCCAGTGCACTAACCACTGCACAACCGTGGCTCCCTTATTAAAGTTTAAAAATGATTAAAGTGCCAGTGTGTTATCAGGATGTGCAAAGGGAGCAAAGATTTGTGGCCTTCTACTGTATAAAGCATGCCACATTGGGTGGCAAAAGAGAGTTGGGCATGGGGGCCAGCTACCCCATCCTGTGGAAACATGCAAAAAAAAAAGTTTTAACAGCATTAAAAGTCATCCAAGGGGAGTAATTCAGGTAATACAACCCAGTCGTCCAAGAGACGAGAAGGTCCTGCATAAAGGAGGTTTATTATATGGCCCACAGAAAGCTGAAAGGAGTGTGAGCTGCTGACTCACTTCCTTTCCGTAAAACTGACACCTTAGGACTGCGAAACTAGCAAGGTGGAAAGGAATAGAAAGGAGAAAATTGTGCTATCAACAGAATGTGGGGGTGTGCACTAATGCTGTTACAGGAGATGCCGAGGGCAACTACAGAAAGGGAAGCAGTGGGGTCCAGGCTAACACCAGCAACATTTAAAACTGCCATAAGGAAAATAAAGATGAGTATCATCCAGTGTTATGAGTCAACAATTGACAAAGAAGAGTCGGTAAAAGAATTTCAGACCAGACTGCAAAATATCATAGATAACACTAGTCAACAAATTTTCAAAAGTTATTTGTACCAGAAATTAAATATACCATTTCTTATTGATTTTGACATGCTGGTTTCAAATATCATAATGAAAATTCACCAATTGGCTCTGGGTTTTTTTTTAAATGATGAATTTACATTACAGTAATACAAATAATGTATGCTTGTTTAATTCTCTGGGGTGAACAGCTAGTCTTTCTACTTTAGCATTATAAAAATTGTGGTTACCTACTCAATTAATTGATATTTCAACATAAAATGATAGAAAAAATAAAAACATTATTTAAAGTTCACATATCATGTTTTAAAAAGGCACATTTGAACCCATTCCATCATTATTCAGTCGCTGTTCGAGCTCTCTTTGCTTGCTTCTTGTAGTCAATCGATGAGGTGTCTCTTGTCACAGTCCAACAATAATCAGCAAGCATTGAAGGGCTCCAATTGCCTTGATACCTTGTCTCCATAGCAGCAATGTCCTGGTGAAATCGTTCACCATGCTCATCACTGACCGCTCCACAGTTTGACGTAAAGAAATCCAGATGAGAATCCAGAAAATGAATTTTCAAAGACATGTTACAGCCAAGACTCTTATACTTCAGAAGGAGATTTTCTACAATTTCATTGTAATTATCAGATCTGTTATTTCCAAGAAAATTGTCCACCACTGACTTAAATGCTAGCTAGCCATGCTGCTTTTTCCTTGCCATGCAACACGCAAAGAAACTCGTCATCATGAAGAAGTTTTCGAAGTTGCGGACCAACAAATACTCCCTCTCTTATTTTAGCTTCACTCAGTCTTGGAAATTTTCTGATGAGGTATTTGAAAGCCTCATCTGTTTTCTCCATTGCCTTGACAAAGTTTTTCATGAGACCCAGCTTAATGTGCAAGGGTGGCAACAAAATCTTGCTGGTGTCGACAAGTGCTGGGTTCTCAACGTTCTTACTGCCAGGCTGCAATGACTGCCTGATTGGCCAATGTCTTCTGATGTAATGGTCACTTCATGCACGGCTATCCCACTCACAGAGAAAGCAACAGTACTTGGTGTATCCACCCTGTAGTCCAAGCAAAAGAGCGACCACTTTTAAGTCACCGCAAAGTGACCAATGATGATGATCGTAGTTTATACACTTCAAAAGCTGCTTAATGTTTTCATAAGTTTCTTTCATATGAACTGCGTGACCAACTGGAATTGACGGTAACACATTACCATTATTCATCAAAACAGCTTTAAGACTCGTCTTGGATGAGTCAATGAAAAGCCTCCACTCTTCCGGTATGTAATTGATTTTGAGGGCTGTCATTAAACCAGAAATGTTGTGGCACGCAGAAAGGTCACCCTCTTTGAAAAAGAATGTAATAAGCGGCTTCTGGTGGTTCCTATACACAGAAATTGTAACATCTTCTGCCAGGAGATTCCACTGTTGCAATCTGGAACCCAAAAGCTCCGCCTTGTTCTTCGGTAAATTCAGATCTCTTACAAGATCATTCAGTTCACCTTGGGTTATTAAGTGTGGTTTAGTGGATGTAGTTTGCTCAAAATCTGGGTCGCTTGAGGTTGATGGTTCAGGACCACCAGTGTCCTCTTCTTCATCAGTGGAAGCAGCTGAAAATAATTCTGGCACTTTGGGAACTGGTAGGTCATCGTCATGTGGTACCGGACGTATTGCAGAGGGGATGTTTGGATATTCCAGAGTCCATTTTTTCTTCTTTGATATGCCTTTCCCAATTGGAGGGACCATGCAAAAGTAACAGTTGTTGAGATGATCAGTGGGCTATATCCAAATCATTGGGACTGCAAAAGGCATAGCTTGCCTTTTGCCAGTCAACCACAGTTTAAGATGTGCTGCACATGTATTGCAGCATATGTGTGGTGCCCAGCTCTTATCTTGATCTCCTATTCTGCAGCCAAAATACAAACTGTACGCCTTCTTAATCACTTTAGTTATATTTCGTTTTTGTGATAGAAATATCACCTCACCACATATATAACAGAAATTATTAGGACTGTTCACATATGTCCTAGGCATTTCTAACTGTGATACTTTTGATAAGGACAAATGCACTAACTAATGGCAAAATTTTATCAGAGATAAGATATTTATACACAAAGGTGATGTAATCATAGGTAGGATTGCATCATCAACTTCTAGTTACATTTTTATTGGTCATTAGAAAAAATTATGCAATCGCCCACAACAGTTGCGTCATATATATAAATTGACCGTAATTAAATAAACTAGTAGCATATATCTTGAAAACTAGAGCCAATCAACATTTTTTAATGTCATTTTCAGCACACCAAAATTAGTTAAGATCAGCTATTTTCATTTCTGGTACATTTTGGTTGTTGACTAGTGATTAGAGAAGAAAAGACATTACAATCTAAATGCAAAGATAGAAATAGGGAAAAGAAAGGAATATACAACAGTAACTTTGAAATGATCATGGGAAAACATGAGGACAATGAACAGAATTAGAGAAATATTCATAAATGTCTGTACTTCAGATCAACTTCCTTAAGTAGGAAGCATGTTTCCACATACAAGAATACATAACGTGACATAGATATCACCAGACCACAGGACAGAACATTGGATTGGTCCTTTATATACTTTATCATTAAATGATGTACAATATGAGGAGGAACAGATGGGCCATTAGATCGCCATGTTCTGTTGGCTGAAATAAAGATGAAGCTCAGATGATGTACAACACATATCTGCAGGATCACCATCTACTGTTGGCTGAAATAAAGATGATGTACAACACATATCTACAGACAGCAGTTTAATGTGAAATATCTCAGAAATCAAGAAATTAAAGAAAAATTGTTCAATTATATTATCCAGTATGTACCAAGTGCTTCAGCAACTATAAGGCAACTCAGACAAGAAGGCTAGAGGCAAGCAACAGATTAAAAAGAAATAAAAATATGGACTTGAGAAGGTATTCTGGGAAAAAAGAGAGCACCAACACAAAGCATAGGTAACAACATAAACATTAATATGATAAGGAAAGAAAACTTAAGGAAGCAGATTTAAACTGAAGCAAAACCATAAGTCCCAGAGCCAAAGCTCATGAAATGTGTGTAGAAGAAGACAGGAGAAGAAGAAGCACCAGAAAAGACATGAAGAAGTGTAAAATGAGAAGTCATATTTTTGTTGCTTCCTGTGTCAACATGACATTTGATGATTATTATAATATGAAAAGATTAACGGCTTACAAAATGAAACAGCAAAGTGTAACACACTAGAGGCTTATCGGGACTTAGAAAAAGATGATGTTTGTCCACTGTGGAAAAATTGGGACCTCAATATATATATATATATATATATCCTGAAGATAGTAATGGACCTACAATACAAAGAAGAGATTGGAGAAATGTTGCAGGTGACCTTTGATGCGAATGTGACAGTTGGTCAAGATCAGTATAATTTTTTTTAAAACCACTTTTGTCTTTTTGATAGCTTGCATTTTTTTATTACACTTGCATTTGGGATCTTTTAAGCAGTGCATACATTTTGTTTTTTTCTATTATTCTGACAGCGAGATGTGCGATTAGCATGTGAAGCCATTGGAGATTTTCTTCACAGAATTGTGGATGGCTCTCTTGCAGACAAAGTTAGCCTGTAAGTTGTTACATTATAACCTATTTCCTCACTTTATGAGTTTACGATTCATGACACTCATATTGTCATTATATCTGCTTACAAGATCCTGAATCACGAGATTCACCAACACCTAATGTCAAGTGGGATTAGCTAGTCAGAGAATAATCACTAAAAGATAATGCACAGAAGCAACTGTCAGATCAAATAGAGAAAGCTCCGATTTGTAATGTGGTTTTCAAATGTCTGTAAGAGAGAATTCCCAAAAGCAGCTGTGAAATCAAATAGAGAAAGCTGTGATTTGTAATGTGGTTTTCACAAGTTTCTCACTAGAGAGAAAACCCAGAACCAACCGTGAGATCAAATAGAGAAAGCTCCAATTCGTAATGTGGTTTTCATATGTCTGTCTCTAAGAGAGAATGCCCAGAAGCAACTGAGATCAAATAAAGTACGATATATAATGTGATTTTTATATGTCTCTCACTTGAGAGAAAACCCAGAAGCAACTGTGAGATCAAATAGAGAAACTACTGAAAGCTCCAGTTTATAATATGGTTTTCATGTCTCACACTAGTTAGAATGCATTGAAGCAGCGTGAGATAAAATATAGCAAACACAGAAAGTTGCAGTGGATAATGTTCTTTTCAAATGGCTCTCACTACAGTAGAGAGAATGCCCAGAAGCAGCTATGAGATAAAATAAAGTACTGAAAGTTGCAGTTTGTAATGCGGTTTTGTATGTTTATTACTAGAGAGAATGCCCAGAAGCAGCTGTGATATAACATTTCTTTTAATGCTACAGTTTGTAATGTGGTTTTCATATATCTTTCACTACAGCAAATGCACTATAGTAGATGTGAGAAAAGGTACTGAAAGCTACAGTTTGTAATGTGGTTTTCATATGTCTCTCACTAGAGAGATTTCCCAGAAGCAGCTATGAGATCAGATAGAGACAGTACTGAAATGTCCAGTTTGTAACATGGTTTTCATGTCTTACTAGAGAAAATGCCCAGAAGCAACTGTGGAAGAAGATAGAGGAAACAACATCAGTTCACAGTGTCAGCTGTCTTGTTTCAGCACTAGTAGCCAACACAGAATATGCTGCCAAGGATCTGAGGGAGAAAACTCTGCATGTCAACATCAGCAAAGATGCAGAGGCGCTTAGGTGAGTTCTTAGATTTTGTAGAATGCTTGTTATTTTTTTCAGGTGAAGCAATGATGCTGAACTACCTGTTTGTGGTTCTTCTTCTTCTTTCGTTCGCTTGAAATATATTGTCTATATATGCAATGTTGTTTCTTGTATAAACTTCACTGTCTTTTGTAGTTCATACAGAGGTCCAAATAGTTTTGCTTCCAGAGTTGTTTCTCTGGGCCAGTGGGTTTGCCTCAATATATCATATTCTGAGCAGTCTTGAAGTATGTGCTCTGCAGTCTGGGGTGCCTGTCCACATGTACACATGGCTGAATTGCCAATCTTAAATTTTTTATACATGTGGCTGCGGATTCGGTTGTGTCTGTTCTGAGGCGCAGAATGACAATTTGTTCTGATCTGTTCATAGCTTGGTAGTCATCCTGCGTTGGTGTTGGTGGCTTTCTGATTGATTTGACCATCTTTTTCTTCTGATGGTACGTAACTGGTACATCCGGTTGCTCGTCTGCAGCACCTTCTTTAGCCAGTCGGTCTGCTCTCTCGTTTCCTGGTATTTCACAGTGAGACGGTATCCACTGCATGGCGACCTTGCGCTGGTTGCACAGTTCAGACAGTAAGGCTTGTATACCTGGTCCTGTTTATGGTATTTCTTGCTTTCCATTAGTTAAAAACGCCTGTGTGTTAGAGGAAATAGGATTGAAATGATATGACAAGATCACTAATGTATCCCAATCCAAGGTGCCCCACCTTGTAGTGGTGGGTCGGCCTGAGTGCCTTGAGGAAATTTTGAGCTATATCAGTGGGAGCTTTTGCTCCTGGTAGGTTCAATCAAGCTGAGTAGGACAAAATGGAAAGGACAGACAAAGTGGGCACATCCTTTCCTTCAGGTTAATGGAGGTTGGGAACAGGGCTGACAACCCTGCTGTAAAAAAACAATTTGTCACAGAAACGGAAACAGTTGAAGAAAGAAACATAAGCCAGAGTCAGGAAGAATCCTCGCAAGAGAAACATATGACGCAGACACTGATGAAAGCCAGTCAGTGGAAGTCAGGCTGCTGTCACCTCTTCTAACGAAGGCAAAAACCAGAATAGGCACCTGAAACATACGAACAATGCAGGAAGCCGGAAGGACAGCACAGGTAGCTGGAGAGATGAGACGATACAAAATTAAACTCTTAGGACTAGCAGAAACGAGAATAAATGGAACTGGTGAATTCATGACGCATACAGGGGAAAGCCGCGGTAGCATAGTGGTTAGTGCACTGGCTTCCTAGCTCAGTGGTCTATGGTTCGATCCCCAGATGAGGTGGGATTTTTTTAGGCTGCAAACGGCTCCTGAGTCGACCCAGCCCCAATTGGGTACCAGAGCAACTCTGGGAAGGTTAAGGCGGCCGGCGTGATGCTGACCACATCACCCCTAGTGTGCCGATGGTAAAGAAAATATGGGCCTAACACCATATTCCCAATATGCCTCAATGGGCATGTAACGGAATCCTTTACCTTTACCTTACAGGGGAAAGTATCATATATTCAGGACACAAGGATGAAGACCATGTACACACAGAAAGGGTTGCTATTATGATGTCCCAGGAAGCCAGAAAAGCTTTAATAGAATGGGAACCAATATCACCCAGGATAATAACAGCAAGATTCCAGGGAAAGGGAAGGAAAATCACCATTATTCAGTGTTATGCCCCTACTAACAATGCAGATGATGATAAGAAGCAAGATTTATATGATGAACTCCAAGGAGCACTGGATAAAACACACAGGAGAGACATTAACCTTTAGCACGCTGCATTCTTTGGCGAAAATTTTCGCCTGCAGCTGCATTCTTTTTCACAGCGTCCCGTTTCTATAGTGGGTGACCCTTAATGTCTATAGTTTTTGTGTTTCTTGGTCAATTGCTATCATTTTTGGAATTTATATAAATAAATGAATGGTGAATCTGATGATATAAAATTTGTTTGTGTACATATTAGATGTGATAGGAAGAGAGGAAAGGAAAGATGAAAAAACGAAAAAAAAATTTAAAATAATAAAAAAATATTTTTTTTTAATTTTAAAATTAAAAAAAAAATTTTTAAAAATAACCAGCAAACGAAGGGTCCATATCCCTTGCATCTCAATGAAAGTCATTTGACCAATAGACCAATACAAATCAAATGACGATCTTTTCGTTACACCCATCATCAGTAGCAAAACAACAAACGCTCTCGTCAGCTGTGACATTCGGCCGAAATTCTAAATCTTTCCGATATTCCTAGTCCTAACCCCTAACATTATACATACTTGAAAGGCCATTTTACTTTCGTTTCCATCTCAGCCATCAAACATATTCTGAGAAACGATATCAGCGCTTATAAAGACAAAAATCTTATCCCCACCGCATGGCGTCAGAATCCAATAAAATTAGAGCAAAATGGCTGCATGTTGATGCCGATTCATTTCGATTTAAAAAATTTACAAAAAATAAATGCGGATACTCCCATCGCTTTTTTAAGATCGGAAACGGAAGCTAGCTCTCTTGAAAATAACATTAGAACTTAACATCCAGGGCTGAAATCACGTGTACACAAGTCCTCATGCTAGAAACGATGAAATCCGTAAGGCGACACACGGTGCCTCCAGCTGTCAGAACAATGTTTTTTTTGGCGACACATGTCGCCCGCAGCGTGCTAAAGGTTAAGATAGTAATGGGAGATTTTAATGCAAAAGTAGGAGTAGACAACAAACACTGGGAACTAATCATGGGAAAGAATGGCATAGGAAACAGAAATGAGAATGGAGAGCTTTTTGTAACCTTTAAGATTTAAATAATCTGGTCATTGGAGGGACTATCTTCCCACACAAAGACATACACAAGACTACATGGAACTCCCCAGATGGGCACATGCAAAATCAGATAGACCACCTCACCATAGAAAGAAAATGGAGACATTGCCCACAAAATGTTAGAGTAAAGAGAGGAGCTGACGTAGCATCATACCATCACCTTCTCCTGGCGTCACTGAGGATTAAATTGAGGGCGCACAAAGACAGAGCAGAAAGATCAAGCCCGAAGTATAATACCCAGAACATTATGAACAAAGACACAAGAGTTCAGTTCAACCTAAAGTTGAGAAATAGATTTGAAGCACTGGAGAACCTTGAAGAGGAAAGTATAGATAACCATTGGTGCAAAATTCAGGAAGCATACAGAAATACAAGTGAAGAAGTTCTTGGCAAAAGAAATAAACAAAAGAAGGAATGGCTCACAGAAAACACATGGAACCTCATAAGAGAAAGGAAAGACATCAAACAGCAAGTAAACAACTGTACAGATGCAGAAGAGAAAACACAACTGCTCAAAATATACTGGGAGATAAACAGGAAAGGGGAAAAAAAGTGCCAGACTAGATAAAAGAGAATTTATTGAAAAACCAACAGAGGAAGCCGAGACTGCGACCAAAAAAGGAGACTAAAAACATTATATAATATTACTAGAACTTTATCTAAGAAACAGCAGCTACACTAAACAAGAGATCTCTCGGGCAATAAAACAGCTGAAAAATGGGAAGGCCAGCGGACCAGATGGAATACCACCAGAAGCCCTGAAGGCAGATATACCATACACTACAGAGTTGCTACACCAGCTCTTCAAGAAAATCTGGGAACAAGAGGCCATCCCAAAGAGCTGGAAGGAAGGCCACATTATCAAGCTGCCAAAGAAAGGAAACCTGACTGTATGTAGCAACTGGAGGGGTATAAAACTACTAGCAGTGGCTGGAAAAATTGTGACCAGAATTTTGTTAGACCGTATTAAAAAGGCGGTAGGTGACAAACTTAGAGAAGAACAGGCAGGATTTTGTGCAGGAAGATCGTGCACAGAGCAGATAGCAGCACTCAAAATCATCATAGAACAATTCATTAAAATCATCCAAGATTTCTATCATGTAAAGTAGTATACAAAGGAAAGCTATCAGAGCCCTTCACAGTACAAAGTGGCGTCAGACAGGGATGTCTGCTATCACCAACAATTTTCTCATGGTCATAGACTGGGTTATGAGAAAGACAACAGAGGGAGAGAAAACTGGAATACAGTGGACATTTAACACACAGCTGGAGGATCTAGACTGCAGATGATTTGTGCCTTCTGTCACACAGACAGCAAGATATGCAGGAGAAAACAAATAGATTAGTAACAGAGGCAGCAAAGATGGGACTGCACATAAATGTAAATAAAACAAAAGAAATGAGAATAAATAATAGGCAGACGAACTCGATGAAGATCAATGATCATGTCATTGAAGAAGTAGAAAACTTTACATATCTAGGGAGCAGCATTGACAAAGGAGGGGGAACTGCTGGTGACGTCTGCTCTAAGATAAATAAAGCCAGATGTGTTTTTAATGCCCTTCGACCAATATGGAACTCCTCAGCGATATCCAGAGGGAACAAAATTAGAATCTTTAACTCAAATGTGAAGTCAGTCTTGCTGTATGGCTCAGAGGTCTCAAAGAGTATCACCGCCAAGCAACAGACATTTGTAAATAGATGTCTCCGATGGATCCTTCGTATAAGATGGCCAGATGTAATAACAAATATAGAGCTAAGGAAAAGATGTGGACAACACCCAATACAGACAGAAATTAATGTAAGAAGGTGGGGATGAATAGGACATACACTCAGAAGAGAAAAATCAAGCATAGCCAGAGTTGCCCTTGACTAGAACCCACAGGGGAAAAGAAGAGTCGGGAGGCCAAAGAGAACTTGGAGAAGAACTGTTAAAGGGGAGGCTAGGGAAATTGGAATGACTTGGGCACAGATGAAAAAAGACAGCCCAAAATAGAAATCGATGGAGAGCAACTGTTTCTGCCCTATGTTCCACAGGGAACGAAGGGGAATGATGATGATGACTAATGTAGCACTGATGACAAGAATCAGACAAGTGTCTGTGGAAATAGAGACGACAAGTAGACACTGGTGATGGATAGGGTATACATTGAGGAAATCTGTTGATAGTATTACAAGGCAGTTCTTGTTGTGGAATCTCCTGTGTAAGATAGGGAGACTGAAAACACAAGGAGAAGAGGACTGGAGGCTGAAATGAAAGGGAAAGAGAACATATGGAGGGGTATTGAGCACTTACCCGTAGGGACTTGGCATTGATTTGTTGAAGGCTTATGCTTCTTGTGGAGCTAAAGTGTAATGAGGAAATGAATTAATTTCTGAAATCAACAGTGCATGTAACATTTTAAGAAAACATTAGTTTATAATATCCAGAGATTTTCTATTATTTTTTCTTGTGTGTGAGAAATTATAAATATAGAAGCACCAAGATAGGCGATGTAAAAAAAATAAAAGTATATTACACAGTGCACTGATTATAGTTTTTGTTGTTGTTGTTTTTTTTTTTTCAAATAATCACATTTGTTAATTGAATTTTTAAATATTTTTGATTGTTTTTATCTGTCTTATTATAATGAAAAGTAATGGTTAATCACATATTTCTTGAAATGGTATGAAGGCCATCTTTAAAACACCATATGAATTGTTATTGGTGTTGTTGTTTAACTAGGGCTGCTGAGCTTCTCGCTCTTTAGCAGCCAATACCAAGTTGAAGACTCCTTGGTAGATCTAGGCTTTTCCTCTGACTTTTCTGTCATTCCGAAACATGTTGAGCTGAAGTCATGAGCTCCAGTTTCTCCAACTTGGCTTGCATTTAAAGGATCATCACATCTGGTCCCAAGATAGGAGTAAGAAATGCATGGCATACTGTGCATTCCTCGCCATCCAAGGGGGCTCTCCAACTATGCAGAGCTAAAATACTGTACTCTGGTTCTGGGCTCTCCCAAAGAATTGTCACGTCCTGCACAGAGCCACTTCTCAGCTTCCCCTGCCTATCACTGGGTCCATAGTGAGATCCTTCTGCATGCAGTCAACCAAGTCAATGTGACTTCTCCATGCTTAGTGTGCAATGCTGGGTTCTCATCATGTTTCACCACAGGGAGAATGCCCGGGAAGTGCGTGAATGATTTCAAGAGTCATTGAGGATGTAATTAGCCTCACAGACATAGGTTCACTTCCACGTACATATATTGTAGCATTGTGCATAACTGGTGGTCATATAAGGATGACTCCAGAGCCTGCATGCATAACACTAAATGAATAGAATATGTGGTATTTTTCTTATTTTCTTGTGAAACTGCTGCAGACTTCACCATACTATGTCCAGTATCGCGATGTGGGGTGACCAGTTCCATTCCCCGCTGCCTTTGCCTTACCTAGCTGAAGAGCAGAGTCAGGTCCCATTTACAGCTGGGTAGACATGAGCGTGATGCCACCCTGTTTTTAACCTAGTACCTTTGTTGGAAGAGACCAGCGCTCTAACCACTATGCCAATCAGTCGGACGCTCATTTCACTATTGTCCAACAGACTTGCAGTAGTGGCTGCTAAACATTTAGCATATTTTATATCTAATTTTACTTTTTTCGGTATAAAGAACCAACCGCTGGCTTAGAATAACCATCATCATTTCCTTTAGCCAGAGATTTGAAGTGATCACTACCTGCTTACAATCAAAAGAACAACTGAAAGAGTTGCTCAGCCTAGGAACTGCCCAACATCACGCAAGAAACTAAGTAAACAAACGGGAGAAATGAGCATTAAGACCTACAAGCTGAGAGAGCCAGA
This sequence comes from Oreohelix idahoensis, assembly GCA_024509875.1. Lineage (NCBI taxonomy): Eukaryota > Metazoa > Mollusca > Gastropoda > Stylommatophora > Oreohelicidae > Oreohelix > Oreohelix idahoensis. The sequence goes on along the minus strand of JAMPIV010023029.1, from coordinate 267,039 downwards.
AATTAAGACCAGATATCAGGGGCTTATTGCTGCAGCGGTGAGCAACACAGAAGAACAACCTGATGACTTGGAAACCCTCTGGCTCAAATTCAAGGACATCATAAAGACAGCTGCTGCAGAAGCATGTGGTGAAGTCTGACTTGGGAACAAGAGAAAGAGGACACCTTGGTGGACAGAGGAAGTCAAAGAGAAAATAAAAGAGAAGAAAATGGCATGGAAACAATACTTAGGAGTTAAAAACACAACAGGACAAATGGAGAAATATAGAGAATATCTGACACTCAGAACAGAAGCAAAGAACAAGGTGCTAGCAGCAAAACAGAAGTCCTGGGAAGAATTTGGAGAAAAGCTAGAAAGAGATGCGCAAGTAAACCATAAATTGTTCTATAAGACCCTAAAGAACACTAGGAAGGAAAACCAGTGCCCTCTTAAATTTATAAAGTACTTCTTCTTCTTCTTCCGTCCTTAGCCACCGACCGTCAAAGCAGTCAGTGGCCATTACGCCTAGTGGCGTCTTAGGGCAACAGCAGATAGGTTTTCTTTGCCATTGTTTCCCATCACGCCTATTGGCGTCTTTAGGGCAACGGCAAATCAATCCATCTGCTGTTGTTTCCGTAATCGAAGTGACTGGCAAACGGGTGATCAGCCCGTTGGTTTATAAAGTACAAGCAAGGCAAATTGATTACTGCCCCGAAGGAAGTAATGGAAAGATGGAAAGAATATTTCTCAGATCTCCTTGATGGTGAGCAAGGTCAAGCGTCAGAAATGATAACCACTAGCACAGAAGAGAAAACCAATGGTGGTGAAGATAACATAAAGATGGGAGAACTGAAGGCAGCACTGGAGAAAATCAAGATGGGCAAAGCAGCAGGGCATGATGGTATAACACCAGTGTCGTGAAATATTCTAATCCACATATATAAATTAAAACGTAAATATAAAGCCTAACAATAAACTTCAATAACAGGAAAGAGAAAAGGTAAAAGAGAACAGTGCTGTCACAATGGCGTACAAAAATCCCCCTTTTTCTGCTTCGTCTGCTTCTTCTTCTTCTTGCGATCGCATCTTTGATGATTACACCGTCAGACGAGTTCTCATGATGAATTCGACTGTTGTTTGAAGTTCCTCTTTAACTCCATATAGCTTTGAGTTTAGTGTTGAGTCATTGGGCCAGTATATCTTTCTTAACTGGTCATACAGAGGACAGTCCTGTAGAACATGCTCAGCAGTTTGTTCGTTTAATCCACATGTGCACAGTGGTGAAGCAGACAATCGTAGCTTGTGCATGTGTTTATTCAGTTTGTTATGCCCTGTCCTGAGTCGAAAAATAGTTATCTGTCCCTGCCGGTCGAGAGTGTGATAGTCGTCTTTGGGTTGGTTCTGTTCTCTTCTGATAGTCTGGATAGCTCTCTTTTTCTCAAAGTATGTGACTTCATTATCTTCTTGTTCACATTCTCCTCCCTTTTTTGCAAGTTTATCTGCCTTTTCATTTCCGGGTACACCACAATGAGATGGTACCCACTGAAGTATGGTTCTCTTTTTGGCAGCTACCTTGTTTAGTTCATTTCTCAGATGCGGGAGTTTACCACCCTTGAGAGCTTGCAGGACAGACAGTGCAGCTGTGAGGATGACTACCTGGTGGCAGTCAGAGTTGGTGTTATAAATCATATTTGCAGCTTGCTCTAGAGCTTGAACCTCAGCTGTATAGTTGGAACAGAATTTACCAGTGGGAATGTGCCTATTCTCATAGTGGTTGTCAGGATATGAGATAAAGATACCGGCACCTCCATTCCTAACAGCATTAGTTGCTGATCCATCTGTATAGGCATGTATCCATGATTGATCGGGATAGCTTTCTTGGATCATACTCAATGTCGCAGTTCGTTTTTGCAGATCATTATACTCACATCCACTTGTGAGACCACTGACTGATGTATTAATTTGGAGGGCACTGCTGGCCTGCTCCCATGGTACAGGGTATAGGGTGGGCTTCAGTGGTGTTGTCTTCATGGATAGGTCTTCTTGATGCTGTCTTATAAGTCTTTTTCCCCGATGCACAAAGCTGCTACGCTTTAGACGTCCCAATGCCAGATCATCTAGTCTTGCCTTCATTGGGTGCATTGGCATACTGTTGTACTTTTCCATCTGGATCATGGTTTTTGTGTCTCTTCTATGGGACAATGTCTGTAATCCAGCAACCTTCTGCATCTCTGTTATTGGTGTAGTTTTCATGGCTCCTGTAATGAGCCTGAGAGCTTGATTTTGCACCTTGTCCAAAGACTGCAGATGTGAGTTAGCAGCTGATGACCATGCTGCTGAGCTAAACTCTAAGTGTGGTCTTATTACTCCATTATAAATCTTCTTTAGATTTCGTTCATTTGCTCCCCAGTTGGTACCTGCTAATTTTCTGAGTATGCCTAGTCGTCTTCGGGCCTTTCCTTCTGCGTTTTCAATATGCTTATTCCATGTAAGCCTTTGGTCAAATGTCACCCCAAGATAGGTGGGGTAGCTTTCTTCCTTGATCACGGTTGTCCCTAGGTGTATGTTAGCTGATTTGTCCTTGGGGGCGAGGGAGAACAGTGTTGTGGAGGTTTTGTCTGTGTTTATTGTGATAAGCCATTTCTCTGCCCATGACACTAGCATGTCTGCTGCCCGCTGCATTCTATAATTTGCTGTGGTGACATTTTCATCAGCGCACCAGAGTACTAGGTCATCTGCATATAAGGCAGCTTTCACTCCTGCAGGGAGATCTTTCACCAGGTCATTGATGTAAACAAGGAAGAGTGTTGGGGAAATTACTCCTCCTTGAGGTACCCCCCTGATGGAGCAACACTTTTTCTGCTCTGCAGACCGTCAAGAGTGACTCTAGTTCTCCTGTTATGCAAGTATGACTGGATCCATTTCATCATGTTGCCTTGGATTCCACTTCTCCTAAGTTTTGCAAAAGGCCATCTTTCCACACCTTGTCAAAGGTCTACTTGAAGTCGATCCAGATCGTTAGGACCTTTTTCTTCTCTTGGAAGGCATCTTCTACTGCTTGAGATTAGTACGTAACTTGGTTTTCTATACTGTAGCATTCTCTAAATCCAGCTTGTTCCGGCACCAGGATCTGCTCAGACTCTAAATACCATTTCAATCTGTGGTTGACTATTCGCTCCATAGTCGTCCCAACACAGCTTGTGAGACTGATTGGCCGGTAACTTGCAGCCTCGGTCTTACATTTCCCTTTCTTTAGTATGGGTATTGTGATGGCTTCTCTCCATACTTGGGGTACCGTTCCTTTCAACCAGCTGTGGTTGAATATCTCAAGCAGTTTTGTCTTTGCTGCTGAGCTCAGATTTACTAGCATTTCGTTGCTGATTTTGTCTGGGCCGGGTGACTTTTGAAACTTAAGCTTGGAAATAGCCTTCTGTAGTTCTCCTAGTGTGATGGGTTCCCTCATTGGGGCAGGAGTATCTGTCTGTCCCATGGTTGCCAGTATTTCTTTTCTTATCTCTCTCTGATGATCTATGTTAATGGGTAAGTTGCTTTCTGAACTGTATCTTCTAGCAAACAAGTCTGCAGCTTGTTTTCCTCTGAAAAGTTTGCCACCTTCATCCAATGTGATAGTCTGCCTAGGTGAGGAACGCTCTTCATTTAGAGACTTGACTAATCTCCAAAGTTTCCTGCCGTCTTTCTCAAGGTTCAGCGATGCCGTTTTAGTTCTCCAGCTTTTCCGTTTTTCTTCTAGCTTTGTTCTCTGAAACTCTGCTACTGCCTTTTTCCATTTGTTGTGAGTTTCAAGTGAAGGCTGAGACTCTGCGTCCTTTCTAGCCCTGTCCATAGCTTCCTGACGTTCTTGGAGTGTGCTGGACCAGTATGCTATGTAGTTACGCCGGCATCCTTTGGGAATGGTTTCTTTTGCAGCTTGTAGTATGCATCTGTTGAAGTCTTTTACCACTTCATTAATGTCTCTGTTCTGTACCTTGAGGGTAGACAGCAGCGTGTTCACCTGATGCCTGAATAAACCCCAGTTGGCTTTTTTGTAGTTCCATCTTGTAATGGCTGGGCCTGTACTGAGAGTTGCACTCTGGACAGTAAGAAAGATTGGGCGATGGTCACTTCCCCCTAGTTGGTCTCCTACTTCTCTACTAATAGATCCAGCTATATCTGGTGTGGAGAAGGCAAGATCTGGTGTTGAAGTTGTGTGCCATCCTCTGGAGTAGAAGGTAGGAGTATCTGTGGCATTATTGACTAGGATTAGGGAGTGATCATCTTGCCAAGTTTCAACCTCTTCACCTCTGTGATCCAGATGGTTATAGCCCCAGCTCTGGGAGTGGCTATTGAAGTCTCCAACTGCTATAAAGTTGGTGGCTGGTACCTGTATAGAGCTGAGACTCAGGGGTTTGTTGTTCGGACAGTAATAGTTCAGGAGTTCTATTTCCATCTTGTCTACCTTTATCTGCAACAGCTGATATTCTGCTCCATCCATGAAGGTTTTCCTTTCGTGTGCAGGAATGTTATTCCTTACAAGAGTAAGTACTCCTCCTTTTCGTCTATCTTTTCTGTCGGATCTGAAGCATTGATATCCCCTTATTTTAAAGGTTTGATCTGCTTTCAAGTGAGTCTCTTGGATACAGCAAACACTGACTTGCTTCTCATACAAGATGTTTTCCAGCTCTGTCTTTTTGCTGTATCCAGCCTGCTTGCTGTTCACTCCCTCTGCATTCCAGTGCATCATGACAAGTGGCACTCTGGGTTTCTCTCTTTTTCTGTTTTGTTTTGGTCAGTAGTTCTCCTCCGCCGTCTGCTGACTCCACAAGACGGTCTAGAGGGTCCTCCAGTAGCTGAGGGTGGGCTCTGTCGAGGCTCAGAGCCCGGCACTGCACCTGCCTGGTGGAGCTCCACAGGGCGAGCACCAGTACGAGATTTATTTGACGGTGTACTCTCCATAGAAAAAAAAAAAAAAAAAAAAAGCGAGTTGCGTGATACTGTGGTTTCCGGTGCGCCTTCTGGCCCAGTATCTATGACTTTAGCACCTGTTCAACGGGAGAGTGGGCTCATCCCTAATCTGTTTATGTTCCCAGTAGTAGACTATTCGCAAGCAGCCTGGGGGTGTCACTGCTCTGCGCGGACCTTGTTTACCGAGGCGGCGTCCGAGCTCGTATGGTGAAAATATGGTTGCATTATCTTCAAAATAGCCCTGTCTTTCCTGCCATCCTGCAACTTTGAGTTAGGGAGTTCTGAGCTCCAGTCTCTTTCCCAGGCATTTTATCCTGGCCTGGCACGCATACAGAGGACCCCACTTCTGGTTCTAAGTTAGCAGTTGGGGACAGGTGGGGTAGCACACTGTGCATTCCCCGTCATCCAGGGGGCTCTCCAACTATGCAGAGCTTGCACAATGCTGTGCTCTGGTTCTGGGCTCACCCAAGGAATCCTCACGTCCTGCACAGAGCCACTTCCAGATACCCACCACCTGCCAACCCCCCATTGTAGAAATCTCCTGCATGCGGCCATCCAGTCAAGAGCCAGTATTAAGTCTGGTGCCCAAGTGATCCCCCCCAAGCTCAGTGTGCAATTCTGGGTTCTCATCATGCTGCAACACAGGGGGGATTGTGATGCTCAGCCATCTCTCTCTACTCTGCACCGATAAGTGACATCGGGGACTTAACTGTGTCTCAGTACTGGGAGGCCCCGTTTCCGGGTACACCACACACAGCCAATTGAGGCAACGGTCGCCGTGGGCGTTGCTTCGTCTAAATAGTCAGTGATAAAAAACACTACTACTACAAGAATCAGGTTTAAAAACATAAAAAATGCTTATTAGGAAATATGAAATTCTACTGATTTACATCTAAGCTCCTGACTTTAGTATGACATAACAGTGGAAAAGGCAGGACAGGTGGCGGTTCTAAACAACGAAAAGGAATAAAGAACAAATATACGACTATCTTTGGAAAACACATATTTTGAACGCCGCCATGTAGCTCACTTTAACTTATATATTATTGTACGGCCGGACTTGCTAACCAAGAATATGTTATGTGTTACGCCTTTAGTCTGTTAATAAAATAGTTATGGCCAAAATACAATAGTGGGGGTGCCTGACAGCATGGAATCATTTCTGCTCATAAAATTTTTTTATAACGTGTTTGAAAAACATTACGTTACGGAAATAGCCTACCATGTTAACTCCTATTTGATTGGCGGGAATGAGATGTAAGACTAAACACGATTAGTTGGACTGCAAATACTAGTTTAGTTGTTAGGGGAAACGTGAGAAGGGTAATATTTTTTGAAAAGTAGGTAAACATGGCATGATTGGTTAGAGCTGCCAATATACTCAATTCAGGGCGTCTGTTCCGGGCCACATCTTGTAATAAACCTACTAAGAAACAGTGCGTTGAGCACCAGTGCATATTTTTTCTAAATAAAAGCCTGGGACAGAGGCAGATCGGAAGTTGTGCCTATTCATTGCCAGTCAACGAAACTGTTTATTTTCCATGAATTGTGGTAAGCTTGAAATATTTGATATCTTTTAATGAAAATTGAATGTAAATTGATAATTTATGTCTGTATATATGTGTGGTTCAGTAGCGAACATGAGGTAAAACCTCTATAGTGCTCCAGCCTGAACAGAAGGTGTCGGAGGAAAGTAAAACTACATGGAATTGCCAAGCAGTACACTGACACCTATATTATTGACTAGAAAGAAATAATGCTGGAATTGCAGAGGCGTAGTAATCATTAGGGAGGAATATACTGGTGTAAATTATTTCAGATGAAGCTGACAGTTGGCCTACAGCACTGAACGCAAGTGTTTGTTATGTATTGTGCTCAGTGTAGAAATAGAGTATAAATTAGTTCTGAAGTAGGAGGTACAACCTTCTTGTTTCAGGGACTGTGGTCCTAAAGTTATTGAGCAGCACCTGGTCAGAGCTTTGCTGAATCCAGAGAGGACAGCATACTCCTTGGTCCATATAGCAAACAGTGAGGTGTCTCCAGAACACAGGGGAGCAATCGAGCAGAGGAGTCTTTTCCTGCCGCCATCACGAAAGATAAGCCTATGTGGCCAGCGGAGCTCAACATTATGTACCCCCATCTTAAACTAACATTGTATAAAATTAAGAGGGGAAATTAATTGTTTTAATGAACGGAACTGAGAACATCTCCAATACTAGTTCCAACAGAAACAAACACTTGAAGTCATGATGACACATAACAACATAGCTTGAAAAAAACAAAACCAGTATTACCTCATATTACTACTACACAACTGACACACATAGGATAATATTAATAAAATATGTCACTACAAGATTCATATTGATAAATTCTGTACATATAACTTGTAATTAAAATTGATTGTGATTCCTGGTTCACTTTGTATTTGAATCAGGGCACATATATATTAGTGACAGTACTTAATACATATTTATATTTGAAAATTTACCAGTGCCTCATTTAAGAATAGTCTTATAGAGTGTTAAATGTGTGTGAGTGTCACAGTGTTGTCACGTGTGGTGGAATAAATTAAATTGTTTATCTGTCTGTTGTTGTTGTGACTTACACTTCATCATATACATACCCTAGACATTCAACGTAGTCATCACAATATTCCAGAATAATTCTGACTGAGGTATAAATATGTGGTAGCAAGTAAGGTCATCTGTAATACACTACCCTTATTAGATACAGATACCTTCACAGCTGATCTCAGTCAGTACACTAAGTCCCCTATAAATATTTATAACATCCCACTTTACCACAGCCAGAAATGGTTAAGTACATGGGAGCAGCAGGCGACCTATTACTATTAAGGGTCCTACAGGCAGCGTGGTGCAACAAGACCACACTAAAGGATTGGGAGATTGCCATCATAACACCAATTTTCAAAAAGGGTGACAATCGACAATGTGGAAACCATAGAGGCATATCCCTTCTCAGTGTCCCTGGTAAAATCTACTCTAGAATCCTAGAGCAGAGACTCCGACGCCTAGCTGAGCCACAGTTGGATGAGGTTCAGTACGGTACTCCTCATGGACGATGTCATAAGGCATGTAAGGAGAGAACAAGAAAGTATTCAGTGGGGTACTGATTGCTAAATCAGAGGCACATCTCCAATCCAACCTGCAAGTCTGGAAGGAAGAGCTGGAGAAGAGAGGGATGATCATAAGCAGCTCTAAAACAAAATCCATGGTGATATCACGAGAAGAAAGAAGACATCAGATAAAGCTGGGAGAACAGGTCCTGGAGCAGGTCAACCACTTTAAATACCTTGGAACTGTCATAGACCGGAAGGGTGGCATCAAAGAAGAGTTGGCTACCCGAAGAGCAGCAGCTAGGAGACTTTCTCAAGCCGTAAATTGAGGATTCCTCAGCAAAAGAGAAGTTGGTAAGAAGACGAAGATGGCTGTATACCACTCCACCTATGTCCCAGTCTTGACGTATGGATGCGAGTCATGGGCAATGACTACAACCCACAAAAGCCAGATCCAAACCTCAGAAATGAGGTATCTGAGGAAGGTGGTTGAAGTAACAAGAAGAGACATGGTACGCAACCAGACGATACGTCAAGGCCTAAAAACCCAACCACTGCCAAAGTAGAACAGTCCCAACTGAGATGGTTTGGCCATGTCTGCAGAATGGGAGAAGATCGGCTACCACAACAAGCATTGGAAACTAAGAGCCAGGGATCCAGACCTCCAGGACGACCCAAAGTCCACTGGGAGGACAACATTAGACAGTCTTTGAAGGACAGAGGACTAGAGTGGAACCAAGCCAGGAGGAAGACAGCCGATAGAATAGTATGGCGCTCTCTCTTCCAAACCTCTACACCTCACGGTAGAAGGGGAACGACTAAGGAAGTAGGTAAGTATTACCATTAGCTCCCTGCGGAGCACAGACCTTTAGGCAGTGCTCCAAGTCATCCTGTCCTGTGCCATCTGTTCAAGGTCTTTCTGTGTCTTCTTTATCCTTTTCCTGTGCCACAGCAGTTTTTCCTTGTAGTGTTAGGGCATTCCTGATGCCCTGTCGGGAGGTTCTCCTGGAAGAAGAAAGGTGAGTCAGCTGCCCAGACTTCTTTAAGCTTTCATCATCCTGCATCATGATCCTCACTACAGAGGCGTTCTTCCAACTTGGATGGCTGAGTTGAATTAATTGCTTATGGATAAGGGAGAGATACTGAGTACGATAAAAGATCACCTATTAGTGAATGACACTGCAATCGTTGAATCATCAAAGCTAAGATTGCTGGAATTTGGCATGAAACGTAAGACTAGCAGAGATGAACATATGAGAGGATGCATCCGGCGTGTATGCAATCAGCGTGCAACAGGAACTGTTAGCAGTCATACGTTTCAACATCTGCTGAGAGAGACTGAGCACCTATGCGTTTGCCCGGAGTGCAATGATGTAGATTCTGATCAACAGTAACAATTGTTTAGGATGACTTTTACATGTTTCTGGCTGACATTTTTGTGGATTAAGTTTTTACAGAATGAGAAAACTTAGAATAATAGTTGCTGTAAATAAAACAATGAGGCTTGATAGACCTAAAAATAGGATTATTTGTGAGATTTAAAAGTCAAACAATGGCATTCATTTCAGCACTAACCTACAAAATTGTACTTATTTCAGCTTTTCATATGACAGAAAGACTGGCTTGCGTGACCTGTCATCACCTCCTTCAGTACAGAAATGTATTCATGAACTCTTGCTGGTAAGGATGTTTATCTGTTCAGTCCATCTTCTGACAGTAGCTTTTTTTGGGAATCGTTCTGAAACTTCTAATAATTTCATGAAAGGTTTGAGAGAAAGGTGGAATAGTGTGATTTAAGTTTTAGTTAACAGAAATAAGGTGAAACAAGGGGGCTGGGATTAAGGAACACACTTGAAAAGATTAGTAGAATTGAGAATGAAAAGAAGACATATGGAATGAAGTGAAGAAGGCAGATTAGAGCACATTGGAAGAATGTTGCACAATTGTGATTCTTCAACTAGGTTTAAAGGGAATAATTCAGAAACAATTTAAATCTTATTGAAAACAGTTTTGAATGATAAACTATTCAAACCCTGACAAGGATTGACATAATAAGAGACAAGCTAGTCAGATTCTAAATATTGAGCAAAATAAATGATTGCCCTTTTTTTTCGCTCTTAGAAAAGTGTGACTAACTGTTCCCCTGCAGAAAGCTGGTGACAAAACACTTCCTGTTCTCTTGCAGTTGGAGTTTCGATAGTATTTTGTTTTACATGATGAGTTTGCTAGCCCTTTGCCTAGTACAAAGATTGATGGGGGACCACACACGCAGTGTTCAGCTGGCCAAGTAAGAGTATAAAGAAATATGCTGTAATATTTGGGACAGGTACGGAAGGCTTGGTGTGAAAATGTTGAAGACCGATGCTCCACTGGAAGATGATGATGATGAATGATTTGGGAAGTGCTGTAGAATAACTTGAAAATGTTGACTAGACAGTGAAATTCATTATGCAGAATTTAGGCTAGACAGTGAAATTCATTAAGTGGAATTTAGGCTAGGCAGTGAAATTCATTAGGCTAAACAATTAAATTCATTATGTAGAATATAGGCTAGACAGTGAAATTCATTATGTAGAATTTAAGCTGAACAATTAAATTCATTATGTAGAATTTTGGCTTGACAGTGAAAATCATTAAGTAGTAATCTTAATATCTTCTGAGCTAAACGGGCCATTATAGGTAGGGTTTAGATAGTGCAGTGGTCAGCAACTGGTGGTAAATTACTCGGCCTGGGTAGTTTTAAGTTTCCTGGGGGTAAAGATCATTAGTAAGAAGTTTCAGATTAGAGTTAGATTCTGTAGTTTTACCCAGTTTTTCTCATGTATAAATAAAGCAACCTGGTTTTTCATTATTTTTGTTCTCCATCAATATAACTAGTTCCTGTATGCCAAGGTAACAGCGATGCACCAAGCTTTTCACATTGGGTATTGGTCAGACATAGTTGCCGACCACTGCACTCATCCAAGGAGGAGAGTGTGTAGACATCACTTAGCAAAGCAAACTTATATTTGAAATAACAGTGGGAAAAGGATCAGTCTGTAAAATTCTCCTTCCCCCCCCCCCCCCCCCCACCCCCCCCCCCCCCGATAAACCCTGAAGCTAAAAGTGTATTGTTTTCATGTGTAGCAGCTACATTGATGCTCAAGTACAGCTTGCCGAGGAGAGATCAGTAGTGCCTTGTCTGAAAGCAGAAGCAGACAGCCTTGTGAACAGAATTCAGAGAGCCAAAAAAGAGAGAAATGAACTGCGATTAAAGTATGAGAAAATTCAGGACTTCAGGGCACTAGTGGTGAGACACCTTTTTTTTATTTTATTTTTTCTCCAAAGCTTTGAATCATCTTCTCAAACCCTGTTTACCCACACATTAATCTCCTTATTCTAGATAGCACCTTCTAATTCAGAATGGATCTTTTAAATCATCTTCAGTTCCCCATGGAGCATAAGCCTTCAACAAATGTATGCTAAGTCTTCCTGTCCAGTGCCATCAGCTCAAGGTCTGTCCATGTTTTCTTTATCCCCTTCATGTCTGTCTCCAATTCTCTTCTCCATGTGTTCCTAGATCTTTTTCATCTATTACCCAGGGTATTACAGAACAAGAACTGCCTTGTAATACTATCAGCAGGTTTCCTCAATATGTGTCTTTGTCACGAAGTGGCTTTATGTTAGAGTCTGTCTGAGTACAGAGACAAGACACTAGAACTGAGAAGATAGATTTAGATGAGAATGACAGTGAATGTGGAAAGATGAGACTTATAGCTTCAAGGGTGAGAACCGAGATTGACTCTCCCTCGCCACTTGTGACTTATGTAATAGCTACTGTCTCACCTCTGCCTACCAGAAAGGAGATAAGGTTTCACTAAATTCCACCAACCAACCCACTATCTTACAATGGCTCAATGGAATGCAGAAGGAGTGAGGAACAAGAAACCGGAGTTACAAGAATTCCTCAGGGAAAATAACATTGATATAATCTGCATCCAAGAAACTCACCTAAAAGATACCCAACGATTCTTTGTACGTGGATACCAATCCTTCCGCCAAGACAGGGTAAAAAGAACTAAGGGAGGAATCCTCACACTGATTAAAACCTCAATCCCAGCAGTAGAGACACACAGATCTGGTGAGGACGAACTTGAATACATAACAGTCCAACTACTGCTGCCCAGTGGAGACTTAATGATCACAAACTGCTACAGCCCTCCAACCACAACTCTGGAGCTACACAAAGTGAAGCTTGCAGCATCGAGACACCTCATTATGGGTGACTTCAATAGCCACTCACCCAGCTGGGGCTATGACGCAACAGATCCAAGAGGAGAAGAGGTGGAAGATTGGATGGTAGAGAATAAACTAATTCTAATAAACCAACCAGAGGATAAGCCCACCTTCTATTCCAGAGTATGGAAAACAACAAGCACACCAGATCTTGCTATGGCTACAGATGACATACATCGACTCACCACCAGAACAGTAAATACTCAACTTGGGGGAAGTGACCATGTACCAGTCACATTACAGATATCTGAGATAAGAAGTGCAGGAGAAATCAATATGTCTCCTAGCTGGAATTTCAAAAAAGCAAACGGGACTTTTTAAAGAACAAGCCGACAATTTCTGTCAGAACATTGCCCACTCAAATAACATCAATAAAAACATCTCCATCATCAGTGAGGCAATCATCCAAGCAGCAAAGAAGTCAATTCCACGAGGTAAACGACGAGACTACAAACCATACTGGAGTGACAACCTGGGAAAACTCCATAGTGAATTAAATAAAGCACGGGAAACTATGGAGCAAAATCCCACATTAGAGAACACACAGAGGCACAACAGCATAAAACAAGTTTTCAATGAACAAAAGAAAGCTGAAATCCAAAGGAGCTGGCACCAGAAGACCAGCAGTCTCAACATGGAAAAGGACTCAAGCAAGCTTTGGAATCTGACAAAAGTGCTAAATGAAGAAACAACAACCAGCTACTGTAAGACTGTCATCAAGGAAAATACCACACAGGAAAGATGGCAGCAAACATCCTGGCAGACTTCTACAAGGAAGAAAGCACCACATCACTTTCACATGCACGGATCCAAGAAGTACGTAAGGAAGTAAAAGAAAAACTGAAGCACCAAAACCCAGATATCTGCATGAAGTCACCCCTTACTATGAGAGAACTCAGTGCTGCCATAACAAAACTAAAGAACAGAAAAGCTCCAGGAAAAGATGGCATCACAAATGATATGATCAAGAACCTTGGACCTGTAGCCAGGCACAAGCTCCTCCTAATCTTCAGTCATGGAGTACTGGAAAATTTCCAGATCAATGGCGAGAAGCAATCATTGTTCCCATCAGAAAGAAACAAAAGGAGAAAACAAGCAAGTCCAGCTACCGACCAGTTAGCCTACTGAGCTGTCTGGGTAAGGTAATGGAAAGAATGGTGAACTCAAGATTACTGAAACATCTGGAAAAAAACCATCTGCTTGATAACACACAGTCAGCATTTAGGAAAAAATCGCAGCACCGAAGACCAACTAGTATATCTAGCCCAGGAAGTAGAAAATGCCTTTCAGGAGAAAAAGAAAGTACTGGCGGTTTTTGTAGACTTGACAAAAGCCTTTGATAAGGTATGGAAAGAAGGACTCCTCCTTAAGATGCTCAACAGCAAAATTGAAGGGAGAATGTTCAACTGGATACGGGACTTTCTTCGATACCGCACAGCAAGAGTAAAACTTGATGGGAAACTGAGCCATCGCGTCACTCTACAACAGGGTGTGCCACAAGGAGGAGTTATCTCCCCCACACTTTTTAATCATATATATAAATGATATTGCAGAGAAACTGTCCGGGCATATCTCCAGGGCTCTTCATGCTGACGATTTTGCTGCCTGGTGTGCTGCTGAACATTTGCCTACTGCGAAGTTCAGGATGCAAGCAGCGCTAAATACCATCGGTAAATGGGCATCAGATTGGGGAGTACAGATAAACCTCTCCAAGACAGTAGCAACCTGCTTCTCTCTGTCAAATCGCCGAGAAACGATCAAACTGCAGCTAAATGGAAGTGAGCTTCCAATCGAGGAAAACCCAACATACCTAGGAGTCAAGTTGGATAAGAGACTCACCTGGAAGCCGCACATAAAAGCAGTAGAACAGAGAGCAATAAGAAAGCTCTCTATTATGAAGAAACTGGCTGGCACAAGTTGGGGGGCAAATACCAACATACTTAAAAAAGTCTATACAGGCACAGTCAGACCTGTACTTGAATATGGCATGTCAGCCTGGGCCACAGCATCTAAAACAAACACAGAATGTCTAGGGAAAGTGCAAAATTCAGGCCTTAGACTAATCACTGGAGGGATGAAGACTTCTCCAATCCAGGCAATGGAGTGATACACCAACATCCGCTCTCTTGATGACAGACGTGAGGAAAAGGTATTCACTCACAGTGAGAAGCTTCTACGAATGCCAAGTCATCCAATGCATGCCAAACTCCATAATGTGACTAAGAACAGGCTGAAAAGAACCAGCTTCCTAAACATCTCCAAACATCTGCATCGATGCCATGAAGACCTCCTCCCAAATCGATCTACTGAGATTGAAATGTTAATTGATTACGAGGAGCCAGACGACTGCCATGGAAATATATCTATCATCACAGAAGTCCCTGAAATAAAAAAGAAAGGCCACCTGACCCCTCAACAACTAAAAACTTTGGCTCAAGAAATGATTGAAGAAAAGTACAAAAATCAGTGGAAGGAGGAAGGGGATATATACAGCAGAGATGACTGTGACAACTTGCCCAATCTTCTCTTCATTTTTTTTATTATTTACGTGACATCGTTTTTTTCTCATCCTCAATGCATGATCGCAAAGTCCCGGGAATTGTCACTGGCGGAAATTCTCCTAGCATTCAGTATTTTCTCCTCGCTATTTTTAGATACGACGTCATTGTTGACCAATGACCTCGGTAGCTAGGAACCTGTTTTAATTTAAGACTGCTTAAGCTGATAAAACCAGTTTATGCCACTTTAGGAAGACCCCACGTGACTTTTAACGCTATTGATTGGAGCGTTTATTTGACGCTAATGTCACATGATGCACGCTATGGATCACGTGTCCAAGCGGAAATGACCCGCTAAAAGGCGGCAACACGAGCATGCTTCACTTGCCCGGAACCCTTGAGACAGCTAGGTCTAACCCAATTATCGGCGAATTCTCGCATTAAAAGCACTGAAGCCACGTGTCTAATTGCGGGTTAGCGTCCATCTTTGAGTAGTCTATGGTGGAGCCTTGCACGACAGTCCAATCTCAGCGCAGAATACGGAGTCGAGCACAGAGAAGGCAAATCCGAACCATT
This sequence comes from Oreohelix idahoensis, assembly GCA_024509875.1. NCBI lineage: Eukaryota > Metazoa > Mollusca > Gastropoda > Stylommatophora > Oreohelicidae > Oreohelix > Oreohelix idahoensis. Next base: position 251,670 of record JAMPIV010023029.1, on the reverse strand, counting down.
CAAGACCTACCGGGGCAACGTCAGGAGACCGGAGAACTAACCACACTTCACTATCAGCCAGGGGCTGAAAAGCTAAGTCCACGAAAAAGGAACCTCACTACATCAATGCCTAGTTTAGTCATCCATGATGAAAAACACTTGAATTGTGAGACACATAATACATACAGCAGACACTAATTCCATCGACAATACTATCATTCACCATCTATTCACTTTATTGCAATAAACCAATTGGGTGTATATACTGTACCCCACGCTTTGTTCCTTCCATTAGATGTTGAATATTGTCTATGTTTATCTTCCTTTATAAGGGGAGGGGGGGCTCGTAAAATATAATATAATTTAAAGAATAATAATAATAGATAACTGAGAAGGGGACGACGGTAGCGAGAGACCAAATATCTCCTTACAATCTTTTCCAGACCTGTCGAGTTAGGAGAATTTACCCTCTTCGTCACCCTTCGGAAGTGGGAAAACCCAGCAGGGATTCCTTGAGCCAAATCTTCCACATCAGATCTATTATTTCCTCTAAATAATTCTCTTATCCTTTAAACGCTACGTGACACTGGTGTCTCGGTCCGGGATTTGAACTTATGTATTTTATCATACCTCTGGATAGTATCATCCATTCAGTCATTACAGTATACCATTTTAACACATGTATTTTCACACAGTGAGCTCTAGAAAGACAGAAAACATTTTTTCTAGAAATTCAGGCATTGATTGGTGAATCCCTTTATATATGTTGTGTTTAATTAAGTTAGTTCTTGATTTTGTATTTCATTGAATTACAGACCTTAAGTCTCCATAACTGTAGTAATTTCATTCTACAGCAGTCGGATAAATAATTAGTATTTACTTGTTGCTAGAAATACTATTGGAAGGTAGCACTAGCTTACTCAGTGTGGACTTTAACTGCAAAAGATGGCTGAAATAGTTAAGCTTAAGGCAGCACTAGGGGGGCCGGTCGAGATCTAGGTTATAGTGGGGTGGACCTTGCAAATTATGTCAGTGTCGAGACTGATAAGTATTACGCTCGAGAAACAGCGAAAGCTGAAAGAGCGAATAAAGTTAGCAGAAATAGATGAGAGGATAAAAGCTGTAGACGCTAGAGAAAGAAGCGAGAGAGATGAACGCGAGCATGCATTGAAGATGAAGCAGTTAGAGATGCAGGGACAAGCTCAAAGAGTTGAACCAGTAGCCGGTGCGACCGCATCTACCTCCTCAGGCAACCTATCGCCACGGTCAGATGATATGCCTTCCATGCACGTAGGGGGCACCGGACCTTTGCCATCCTCACTCATGTCAACTTTGGGACCTTTGACGTTTCCATTTGAAGCTTTCTCGGAACAAGCCGACTCGATCGATAGGTATCTCGACAAATTTGAGAAGTTTGCCACCACGTTTGGTTTGGAGAAGAGCAAATGGAACCTGAAACTGTCGCAAGGGCTTAGAGGAACTGCTTATGACGTGTATAGCAAGCTTCCTCCAGGTTTACAGGATGACTACGACTCTTTGAAAAAGGCACTATTGGTTCGTTATGAGCTACATGCTGACGCCTATAGGAAGAGGTTCCGTAACTCTAGGAGGGAAGTCGGAGAGAACTTTGCTCAGTTTGCTGCGAGACTGGATTCCTACGTGGAGAAGTGGGGTGCCCTAGGAAATTTTACTCATGATTGGGAAGGCCTGAAGGAAATGGTCATGATCGAACAACTGAAGGACACCATGACTTCCGACATGAGAAGATTCCTGACAGAGAATGGGGCCAGCACTTTAGAATCCATAGTCCAGTTAGCGGAACGATATCAGGCAGCACTATCAGAGAATCCACCACCCAGACGGAAACAACCAGATTACGTACCTAGACAGACCGCTCAGTCACACATGGACCCCCAAGTGAAACCACCGTATACTAACTTCAAAAAGCATGACAAGCCAGACTACAAGACTACTCAGAGATCTAATTTCCAGCAGCAGAGGCAAGGGGAAAAATGGTGTAAGCACTGTAGAACCATCACCCACAATACGCAGGAGTGCAACCGGAAAAACCCACCTCATCATGCTGCCTGCTTACGTAAAAGTGCCGCAAGGGGAAATGGACCGGAAGAACCTCTGGACAAACCCCGACATCCCCCGGTCGTTGAGACAGTCCTCGTAAATGACCAAGAGGTGACCTGCCTTTATGATACAGGCCTTGCATTCGACGCAGTTGTCTGTGCATCCCTAGTCAAGCCTGACCAGATGACAGAAGACACTATAGAAATACAAGGACCTACTAAAAGTGCAGCACCTATGCGTTTGGCCATAGCCAAGATTAAGGTCAAATCAAAATATGTGACTGGGGAAATCCGTGCAGCGATCTTGGACGACCCTATTTATCCCTTGATCTTAGGGTGTAGGTATGTGTTCTTGGGAGAACCCATTCACCCTCTGGTTGTGGCGGCTGTCACCACTAGAGGACAGGCCAAACGGAATACGGAGTTGGAATCCCCACCCAACATCCTTCCTGAGGAATTAAAAAAGGCACAAACGGAGGATCAATCTCTAGCACCCTGCTACAAAAAACTACCGAGAGCGCACACTCCTCTCCAAAAGGGAGACTTCTACAAGAAAAATGGGCTGTTGCATCGGAAAGCAGGAAATGGAGGACAGGAACATGGGCAACTTGTGGTTCCATCAGCATACCCGAGCCCAGGTCCTAGAAATGGGCCATGCCCTTCCGTTTAGTGGGCCACATGGGCATAAGTGCCACGATTCAGCGTATTTCATGTCATTATTATTGGCCAGGTATCAACGCCGATATCCAGAGATATGTGAAATCATGCCCGCAGTGCCAGAGGACAGCGCCGAAACACTGGACGGCCCCAGCCACTCTGGGAGAAATGCCAATCTTGGGCACACCCCTTCGAACGAGTAGCGGTGGATATTGTGGGTCCACTTACTCGTAGCAAAAAGAGAAACAGTTATATACTCACGTTAGTGGATTGTTGCTCCATGTGGGCAGAGGCAATTGCTATGCCCGCCTGTGATTCTAAGCATGTTGCTGAGGCTCTGCTCACCATATTTACTCGGCTAGGGTTTCCGTCACAGATCCTGACAGATAATGGTTCCCAATTCCGAGGAAAACTCACCGAGGAAGTGTTTAGGATATTTCAGGCCCGACATATCCACACCTCTCCCTACCACCCCCAGGCAAATGGCCAGGTGGAGCGGTTGAACGGGACCCTTATTTCCATCCTTCGGAAACTTGCGCAGGAAAAACCAGAGAGCTGGGATCAATACTTACCCGCAGCACTATTTGCTTACCGCGAAGTACCCCACAATTCTACTGGGATGCCTCCTCCCACATTGCTGTTTGGTAGACCTATAAAAGGACCTTTAGAGGCACTGTTACGTACTTGGACAGATGATAAAGCTGATGAGACGGTCACCTCTGCATCCCAATACGTGAAGGAGTTGACCCAACGCCTTAAAACAGGATGGGAACTGGCAAAGGAAAATGTACGCCGTGCCCGTCGTAAACATGCGCGTTACTACAACCGCACTGCGAAGGATAGGGAGCTAGAAGTAGGAGAACAGGTATTATTACTCCTGCCCAGTAGCAATAATAAATTGCAAATCGGGTGGAGAGGTCCATATAAAATTGTTGAGAAAATGTCGCGCACCAATTACAAGATTGCCATAAAGGGGAAGCAGAAAATTTACCACATAAACCTGCTGAAGCGATATTATGAAAGACCAGGTGCAGAACCAGCACATTTCCTGACACTGGCTATTGCGACGGAAACTGAGGCAGAACCCCTGACCTCCTGTGAATACCCTCTTCGTCAGTGCGAAACTCATCAAGATGTTCAGATTAGTTCAACTTTAACGGAGGATCAGCAGGCACGGGTTCAACAGTTGTTGAGAAAACACCCTAGTACACTCACGGATAAACCTGGCATGACCAACCTGATAGAATTTGATATGAAGCTAACAGACCTCGCCCCGGTACGAGTTAAGAACTATCCTGTTCCTTATGCTAAAGCAAAGGCATTGAGTGAGGAAATCGAGTACCTGCTTAAGGAAAATATTATCTCAAAATCAGAGTCGCCTTATAGTGCGAGTGTAGTGTTGCTTAGAAAATCCACAGGAGAACATCGCCTCTGCATAGACTACCGAAGGCTCAACGCTGTAACGGAATTTCAAGCGGAGCCCTTACCGGATCAGAATCAGCTTTTCACCAAGCTGAGTAGAGCACGATACTTTTCGAAGATAGACCTTAGCAAAGGGTACTACCAGATCCCGGTAAAAGAGGAAATTCGACATATGTTAGCATTTAGTACTTCTGAAGGCCATTACGAGTTTAATGTATTGCCATTTGGGCTAAGCAACGCCCCAAGCGTCTTTACTCGTATGATGAGGAAGCTACTGGAACCCCTGAACCACCCTGGGATAAGTAATTTCATGGACGACATACTTATTGCCACGAAAACCTTTGAGGAGCACCTGGACGCAGTTTCCCTACTCTTCGAAAGACTTAGAGAAACAGGACTCACCGCTCGCCCTACAAAATGTCAAATTGCCTGCGAGCAACTAGAATTCCTGGGACACACTATCTCGCATGGATGCATGTTCCCAGATGCGCGTAATATTGAGAAGTTACAGCGGGCCCCACGACCCCAGACTAAAAAAGGATGTAAGGTCATTTGTGTCTCTATGTGGCTTCTACCAGAGATATATTAAAGATTTTAATACCCTGAGTGCGCCATTGACCGCATTAACCAAGAATGGGAACCCGGACAAAGTAACCTGGACAGCGGAGTGCGAAAATGCCTACACGCTGCTGAAGGAGAAACTCACAGCTAGGCCAATTCTGCGACTGCCTGACTTAACTCTGAACTTTACGCTGCGAACAGATGCTAGCAATATAGGGATAGGAGCCACTCTCCTGCAGCCTAGTGATAGACCTTCTGCAACTCTATTCCCCATCGCATATGCTAGTAGGAAATTGAACCCTGCTGAACAGAACTACTCTACCATCGAACGAGAATGTCTGTCGCTAATATGGGCTGTGCAGAAGTTCAACCATATTTATACGGGAAAAAGTTCACGGTGCAGTGTGATCACCAACCGTTGATATTTCTTGCAGCGTCGAAGAACCTTAATGCCCGGCTTATGAGATGGTCACTCCTGTTGCAGCCATATTCCTTTCACATAGAATACATACCTGGGAAGAACAACGTAGGGGCAGATTTTTTGAGCAGACATCCGGACGCAACCGAGGAGATATGAGAAACTGGAAAAGAAGAGGAAGACAGGACAAGAGGAGTTGGACGGAACGTCAAACTTGAGGAGGGGCTTGTGTGACAACTTGCCCAATCTTCTCTTCATTTTTTTTATTATTTGCGGACATCGTTTTTTTTCTCATCCTCAATGCATGATCGCAAAGTCCCGGGAATTGTCACTGGCGGAAATTCTCCTAGCATTCAGTATTTTCTCCTCGCTATTTTTTAGATACGACGTCATTGTTGACCAATGACCTCGGTAGCTAGGAACCTGTTTTAATTTAAGACTGCTTAAGCTGATAAAACCAGTTTATGCCACTTTAGGAAGACCCCACGTGACTTTTAACGCTATTGATTGGAGCGTTATATTGACGCTAATGTCACATGATGCACGCTAATGGATCACGTGTCCAAGCGGAAATGTCCCGCTAAAAGTGCGCCAACACGAGCATTCTTCACTTGCCCGGAACCCTTGAGACAGCTAGGTCTAACCCAATTATCGGCGAATTCTCGCATTAAAAGCACTGAAGCCACGTGTCTAATTGCGGGTTAGCGTCCATCTTTGAGTAGTCTATGGTGGAGCCTTGCACGACAGTCCAATCTCAGCGCAGAATACGGAGTCGAGCACAGAGAAGGCAAATCCGAACCATTCAAGACCTACCGGGGCAACGTCAGGAGACCGGAGAACTAACCACACTTCACTATCAGCCAGGGGCTGAAAAGCTAAGTCCACGAAAAAGGAACCTCACTACATCAATGCCTAGTTTAGTCATCCATGATGAAAAACACTTGAATTGTGAGACACATAATACATACAGCAGACACTAATTCCATCGACAATACTATCATTCACCATCTATTCACTTTATTGCAATAAACCAATTGGGTGTATATACTGTACCCCACGCTTTGTTCCTTCCATTAGATGTTGAATATTGTCTATGTTTATCTTCCTTTATAAGGGAGGGGGGGCTCGTAAAATATAATATAATTTAAAGAATAATAATAATAGATAACTGAGAAGGGTGACGACGGTAGCGAGAGACCAAATATCTCCTTACAATCTTTTCCAGACCTGTCGAGTTAGGAGAATTTACCCTCTTCGTCACCCTTCGGAAGTGGGAAAACCCAGCAGGGATTCCTTGAGCCAAATCTTCCACATCAGATCTATTATTTCCTCTAAATAATTCTCTTATCCTTTAAACGCTACGTGACAATGACCCAATCCACCACCTAAACAGACACCAACAGACGACAATTTTCCGCCTGAGAACTGGTCACTGCAGATTACTTGGACATCTCTATCGCCTCAAGATATCCCACACGAATGAATGCCCATGTGGAACTGATATCCAGACTCCAGAACACATTCTCCAGAACTGTCCAACCCATGATAAATTGCGACGTGCGACCTGGCCAAAAGGTGATGAGCTCCAGCAGAAGCTATGGGGCTGCCGCGCCGACCTGGAAAAGACTGTGGACTTCGTCCTGGCGACAGGCCTGCAGATTTAGCATGACTACAAACCGAACGCAGAAGAAGAAGAAGACTAAATTCCACAGACACAACTATACAGACAAGCATATAAGTACAGTATAGTTAAAGATAAACTGATCCAGTATACATTTTATAGTTTATTTTTTTTTAAAAACACCAACCAAACCACAGAAAAAAATTAAATAAAGTGCGAGTACGCACAAACCTGGAAAAAGAACAATTCAAATGAAAGACAATATTTAAAAAATCCCCACTTTCTCTCACACCTGCATAAACAACTATGGATAACTAACTATACATGGTGGGGGTCTCTAAGTAAGAGCCACCACTCCTGACTACACTAAGGGTACTAACTAACACTCTGTCCCACTGAAGGTGGATACTAAATAACTACTGTTTCAAAGCGCTTTAGGCGATCCTGCGCAACTAACTAACACCACACGAATTTTTCTAGCAAATAGATTTTCCAGTGCTAACTCGGAGGCTGTCCTCTAAGTATTTCTATCTGAGTCTACAGTTCTTCTCTAAACTCCTTCCTTTCACCTCTGTCACGGTTCTGTGCCTCTCTGACGCTACTGTCTTTGTCTGAGGCTCGGATGAGTTGCTTCTCCGTCACACCCCTCCTCTCGTTAGCATTTGGGAAAGGTATGTTTTCCCTCTCTCCTTTCCTGAAAACTGATAAAGAGGGTCTGCTTCACTACAGCTATATGTTGTTGCCAAGGGCTGTAGTTGGTTTCACTGCTGATGACACTTCTTCAGATGCTGAGTTAACCCTCTTCGTGTTTAGGTTTTACTGCGTTATTGTGGCACTACTGTAAGCACCAGGCAACGCGCCTATTTGGTGTGCTTTAACGAGCTAAGAGCTCCTCATTTTAAGAACCCGTTCCCGCTGAGGTATGTGCCTCACTGCATGAGAACTTCTTTCTTGCCTCTCAGCGCTGCAGACATAACTGGGTGCTGGTACAGGCGCTTTCCCTAGTTTTCTTCACTTTCGGCTATGTCTCATGCCTCCTTCTTGTTAGAAGGCAACGTCCGTGGTAGGATTTGGGCTATCACTAAACTCCACCACCAACAAGCTGTGACTGCTGTAGAAACAAAAAAATAACCACATCTATACAACAAGTCAAAATTCCTAAGACACTAACCCATTAAACCCCCCCCCCCCCCCTCAACTTCATCTACACCCTGGGGTTCCCTAAGTTAAAAACTCTCTCCTACACACTAGAAATAAACAAATATTTCTGCCCAAGGGTCAAACTAATCTACAGTCCCACCTATCTCTCTCCCGCACCCACTTAACTGTCTGTCTGTTATGTGAACCCCAGACACGGTCTGACCTGAATCTTTTGTGTGCGTGTCTTGCCCCTTTGGTGTCATAACATTTGCTTCGTTGAAGCGAAAAATTCCCCGGTACAGGATAATTTCCCAGCCTTAACTTCTTATTAACAACTGATCCGGTAAGGTTATCAATTAACACAATTTTTAACCACTCTATTACTACACCAAGTATGAAAATATAAAATCCACTTCACCTCTGTCTCCTGACTACAAGACCAATTAACACAACAAATTAATACACAACCATACCCGCATATATACACTACAAATTATCAATAATCACATTGAGGTTACACAGACTTCATAATTACATTATTGGGCTTAGTACTGTCACAGTTAAACTATCTCAAAAGCTGCTACACAAATCATAGATACTGCTACTTATTCATAGAAAAATTATAGGCACAACTTACACTACCCTGGTTCTAGTCTCTGTATAAGATAGCAGTTGATGGCACTCCTGACTAATAAAAATTAAATTAAATCCCAGGAGAAAACTTACTCTAACGTGATAAGCTCTTATATAAAATGAACTTTCTACAACGCTAATTAAGTTATAGACATACCCAATAAATATAGAATATCTCGGACTGAGCAGACTATATGATGGCACTTGTGTCACGGCTGAATTTCTTGGGACCAGAGAGCGCTAAAAGATTTTGATGCTAAATATATAGTAGTAATATTACTTACTTACTTACTTAGTCGTTCCCCTTCTACCGTGAGGTGTAGAGGTTTGGAAGAGAGAGCGCCAGACCATTCTATCAGCTGTCTTCTTCCTGGCCTGGTTCCATTCTAGTCCTCGGTCCTTCAAAGATTGTCTAATGTTGTCCTCCCAGCAGACTCTGGGTCGTCCTGGAGGTCTGGATCCCTGGCTCTTTGTTTCCCATGCTTGTCGTGGTAGCCGATCTTCTCCCATTCTGCAGACATGGCCAAACCATCTTAGTTGGGACTGTTCTATTTGGGTCTGCAGCGGATGGGATTTTAGGCCTTGACGGATCGTCTGGTTGCGGACCATGTCTCTTCTTGTTACTTCAACCACTTTCCTCAGATACCTCATTTCTGAGGTTTGGATCTGGCTTTTGTGGGTTGTAGTCATTGCCCACGACTCGCATCCATATGTCAAGACTGGGACATAGGTGGAGCGGTATACAGCCATCTTTGTTTTCTTACCAACCTCTTTCTTGCTGAGGAATCCACGATTACTTACTTACTTACTTAGTCGTTCCCCTTCTACCGTGAGGTGTAGAGGTTTGGAAGAGAGAGCGCCAGACTATTCTATCGGCTGTCTTCCTCCTGGCCTGGTTCCATTCTAGTCCTCGGTCCTTCAAAGATTGTCTAATGTTGTCCTCCCAGCGGACTCTGGGTCGTCCTCGGGGTCTGGATCCTTGGCTCTTTGTTTCCCATGCTTGTCGTGGTAGCCGATCTTCTCCCATTCTGCAGACATGGCCAAACCATCTTAGTTGGGACTGTTCTACTTGGGTCTGTATGGGTGGCATTTTAGGCCTTGACGTATCGTCTGGTTGCGTACCATGTCTCTTCTTGTTACTTCAACCACCTTCCTCAGATACCTCATTTCTGAGGTTTGGATCTGGCTTTTATGGGTTGTAGTCATTGCCCATGACTCGCATCCATATGTTAAGACTGGGACATAGGTGGAGCGGTATACAGCCATCTTCGTTTTCTTACCAACCTCTCTCTTGCTGAGGAATCCACGATTTATGGCCTGAAAAAGTCTCCCAGCCGCTGCTTTTCGAGTGGCCAACTCTTCTTTGATGCCTCCCTTTCGGTCTATAATAGCTCCGAGATATTTAAGTGGTCGACCTGCTCCAGGACCTGTTCTCCCAACCTAATCTGATGTTTTCTTTCTTCTCGTGATATCACCATGGATTTTGTTTTAGAGCTGCTTATGACCATCCCTCTCTTCTCCAGCTCTTCCTTCCAGACTTGCAGGTTGGATTGGAGATGTGCCTCTGATTTAGCAATCAGGGCAACATCATCAGCAAATGCCAGCTCCGAAATATAGACTTGTCTCATCTTCCAGTACCCCACTGAATACTTTCTTGTTCTCTCCTTACATGCCTTGATGACATCGTCCATAAGGAGTATGAAGAGGTAAGGTGATAGGATATCACCATCACCTTGTCTTACACCAGTGGTGGTCCTGAACTCTTCTGACTTATGGTTTGCTGTCCTCACATAATTTCTGCAAGACTTGTAGAAGCTCTGTATAGCATGAATCAGAGGTGCTGGAATATTCTTCCTTGCCAAACAGTCCCAAAGTTTGCTCCAGGGGACCCTGTCAAATGCCTTTTCCAGATCTATGAAACAAAGATGGATCTCACTCTTATACTCAAGGGCCTTTTCACTCAGCTGTCTGAGTGTGAAGATTAGGTCTTGAGTACTTCGGTTCGCTCGGAATCCGCACTGGACCTCATCCAATTGTGGCTCAGCTAGGCGTCGGAGTCTCTGCTCTAGGATTCTAGAGTAGATTTTACCAGGGACACTGAGAAGGGATATGCCTCTATGGTCTCCACATTGTCGATTGTCACCCTTTTTGAAAATTGGTGTTATGATGGCAATCTCCCAATCCTTTGGTATGGTCTTGTTGCACCATGCTGCCTGTAGGACCTTTAAGAGTAATAGGTCGCCTGATGCTCCCATGTACTTAACCATTTCTGGTGTTATACCATCATGCCCTGCTGCTTTGCCCATCTTGATTTTCTCCAGTGCTGCCCTCAGTTCTTCCATCTTTATGTCATCTTCACCATCATTGGTTTTCTCTTCTGTGCTAGTGTTTATTATTTCTGATGCTTCATCATGCTCACCATCCAGGAGTTCTGAGAAATATTCTTTCCATCTTTCCATTACTTCCTTCGGGGCAGTAAGCAATTTGCCTTGCTTGTCCTTTATAAATTTGAGAGGGCATTGTTTTTCTTTCCTCATGTTCTTTAGGGTCTTATAGAACAATTTCTGGTTTTCTTGTGCATCTTTTTCTAGCTTTTCTCCAAATTCTTCCCAGGACTTCTGTTTTGCTGCTAGCACTTTGTTCTTTGCTTCTGTTCTGAGTGTCACATATTCTCTATATTTTTCCATTTGTCCTGTTGTGTTTTTAGCTCCTAAGTATTGTTTCCATGCCATTTTCTTCTCTCTTATTTTCTCTTTGACTTCCTCTGTCCACCAAGGTGTCCTCTTTCTCTGGTTCCCAAGTCGGACTTCACCGCATGCTTCTGCAGCAGCTGTCTTTATGATATCCTTGAATTTATTCCAGAGGGTTTCCAAGTCATCAGGTCGTTCTTCTGTGTTGCTCACTGCTGTAGCAATAAGCCCCTGATATCTGGTCTTAATTTCTGGCTGTCTCAGCTTGTAGGTCCTAATGCTCATTTCTCCTGCTCGTTTACTTGGTTTCTTGCGTGATGTTGGGCAGTTCCTAGGCTGAGCAACTCTTTCAGTTGTTCGTTTGATTGTTAGCAGGTAGTGATCACTTCCAATCTCTGGCCCCCTCCAGACTCTTGCATCTCGGACATATCTGAATGAGCTTCTCCGAACAATGGCATAGTCGATCACTGACTTCTCATTCTTGGTTGGTTCACATCTAGTGTATGCATGTATGCGCTTATGGGGGAACTTTGTGTTTGTAATGATCAGATTCTGCTCACTGCAGAATCTAAGGAGTCGCTTTCCATTGTCATTGAGAGTATCTTCTCCATATCTTCCGATAACTCCACCCCATCTAGCATGGTCATTTCCAACTCTGGCATTAAAATCTCCGAGCATAATAACTTCATCTAGGCAGTCATCCACTGTCCTTTGAAGCAGCTTGAAGAATTCCTCCTTGACCTCTGCTCTCTCATCCTCATTTGGCCCATACACTATGACCAGGTTGACTATGGTTTCTCCTTCTTTTAGTTTTACAACCATAATGCGCTCCGAGACAAAGTTCCATCCCTTGATACTATCTTTTTGATTTTGGGCCACAATGCAACCCACGCCCCCTTTAGCTCTTTCAGATATGGGTACACCACTGTAGAGCAACGTGTTGCCATCGAGATCCATGACTCCTTGTCCTTTTTTCTTCGTTTCCGTTATAGCCAGGATTTCTAGTTTTGCTTTCCTCGTCTCTTCCACCAGCTCCTCTTCCTTCCCATTTATACTTCTTGTGTTCCAAGTTCCATAAGTCGTAGTCCGTAGTCCGTTCCAGTTCGTCGCCTTTAGAATCAGTCCGGTTTTCTCTCTTGTAGTTCGCGTAATCATGATTTAAAGCAAACAGGTGATTGGCCTGTTGTGCCTTTGCATGGTGGAGGGGCTGCCTCCTTACGGCCTCCATGCAGGCCGCCCTCCTCCTTTTTCATCCGGGCTTGGGACCGGCATTGGCGGAGTTAGTAGTAATATTCTGATGTAATAACAGACACGGTGAGTCATCGCGTCTGATACTCGCTATCGAGAACCGCTTTAAACCAACCTTTGACCTATTTTGATGCCTGCACATAAATTAAATCTGACCTCAGCCAATGATATCGTAAACTAACTTATGACTCATCGTTTACCAAACAGAAATTGCAAATTTATTTTGCTCCCGCACAGAAATAATACATAATATTAAGTAACCCGCTGACCTTCTGCCTACCGGAATAATTTTATTGGTTACAGCGCTGAACCTGGGGTGTGCTTCTCCCCATCCCTATAAATAAACAGGGTGGGTGCCGGTGTTCGGATTTTCTCCTAACGTCCGAAAAATAACCCAGACTAATAATTATGCACTCGACCGCCTAATAACAATAAAAGAACGCACAAAATTTAGATGGAAAAGAAAAAATGGGGCGAGTTGAAAATAAAACTAACAGTAACTCCTCACAGTCTTATCCGTTTCCAGCATCTTCTTCTCATCTCTTATTCCACCATCACTTGTCTCGTTCTTCTCATCTCTTATTCCACCATCACTTGTCTCGTTCTTCTCATCTCTTATTCCACCATCACTTGTCTCGTTCTTCTCATCATTAGTGATCTTGTCATACCACTTCAATCCTTCTATTCTACCAAGCACATATTTATAAAAGTCTGTAGCTGTTTGATTGTTGTTCTTCATGTTTCAGAACCATACAGTAGATCTTTTAAATACCTGAGCATAATTTCTGACAGTAGAAACATATTACCCTTATGTTACCTTGTAAGTTGTTAACTTCATAAACTGTTCATGAAGATTGAAACTGGTAGTTTATGCGTTGATTTGATCGCTGTTGTAGCCTGGTGATCATGACAGTTACGTTTAATCACATATACTCTTATCAATCAGGAAAAGAAACAGAACATTATCAGCACCTTGGCCAGACAGAACTCAGGAGCTCCAGTCAGACTCGACTCCCAGAAAAAACAAGTAAGAACAGTATGCCAGGTGTTTAATGACTTTATAAAAATCTGTATCTTCCTGGTTGTAATTTTTGTTGTTCTTAACATTTCAGAGCCATACAATAGGACTGACTTGACATTTCAGTTGAAATTTTTGTGTGTGGAAAATGTACAGTATACAAAATGTGCTTAAATTGTTCAACTTAATATTTAAGATATACATGTTTATCCTCATGTGTAACATTTCATAGCTCGCTCCATGTTAACAATTTTTGTTTTACCTGTGCTAAGATGTTTGTATTTTTATTCAGTGCCAGTATATGTGACGCTACACTGTAATTCTGAATTCCAACCGGCCCGATTCTGTCGTCTATTTTTGTATTTCCGGCCCGATTCTGTGGTTCTAGTTTGAGTTTTCACCATTTCTCTTCTCTTTGTAATTATATGGGTTTGCCTTGTTTCTTCTCATGTGAATATATCGTGTTCGGTATTTTTGAGGAGGTAATTTTAATGGGGTCGTTTTACGACGGTAGATTTATTTTTCACTCGGCCAGTTTTACTTTCTTATGATTTTTTGCGATTCCCGTAGATTTCATTGTTTACGAAAATCGATATTTTCGGGCACTCCTGTATGACGCGTCAGTAGCACGAGGTTATCACGTAATGTGACGCAATTTTGCGGACACGCAGTATTTGATTTTCCTAGCGCTGCCATTGGTCCGCGATTTGCGTAGGAAGGGAAATCCACATGGGCGGTTTCTCTTGTATATAATGGGACAGAAAACGGGGATTCGGTCTCTATGAAAAATAAGTGTCAGCCGCAAGACTTCGCAATTATCGTCTCACTAATGTAATTTTACGGGGAAATCCCTGGTGTGTTCGCTAATTTTTCTGAGCCTTTAATGTGAGAAATATTGTCGGAGGGTTCAGATTTACGTTGTAAGTGAATTATACTGCTTAGGGGAGGAAACTATTCCTACGGCGAGATTTCATTTAAATTGGAGTAAGCCGGGAACCCTGTGTTAATGGGGGAAAGTAGGCCCGGGGTTCGGACAAAGGAATTCCCTAGTTTGAAATGTTTTGAACACGTGATCGGCCATGCGTAACGGCCATGTAACGCGTCAGACGGTATCGGGAGGTTTTGTTTATTTTACCTGGCAGATTTTAGTAGAAGGAGGGGGGATGAAGAGGCCACGTGGGATAGTGGTATTTTATGTATTGTGTGAAGAAGTGAGAATGAAGAGACACGTGTATAGAATTATTTTATGTATCGTATATGTTAGAGATAAGCGATTTTAGAGAGGGTGTACATTAGACGCTGTTTCTTTTAATTTCAGCGAGTCTCGGCAAAACAGTGGGGAGCATAATTTTGTCAAATAAAATTATCCACGGCAAAAGACATATCTCAGGGTCAGAGTACTCGAGTATCGTCAGGAGCAAAAGAAAATTACCCTATGGTCTCTGGCAGTGAAGTCCCTATGCTTCAGCTGGACCGAGGCTTATTTATCATACAGCCGAGAGCATCGCTATTATAGTCTCTAGCAACGGCAGGTGGCCGGGAGACTGGTTTCAATTTCATACAGCCAGAAATCAAGGCTGTGTTTTTCCTCTAACTCCGGAGTGGGAGAAAAGGGGAAAGTTTGCTCAGCAGCAGAGAAGCGTCTACAGTTAATCAAGTCCCTCATGCTTGATATCCGAACATCGTCATCACCAAAATCAGGAACAGGTGACAGGGTTACCATACCTAGGTCCTGATAGAAATTGAGAGAAAAGAGTAACGGAGACGCCGCATCATCAGCCCTCGAGTGTTAGAGAGACACTGAGACCACGAGAGAGACGGAGGGAGAAAATAGACAGGACCAGTAGGGTCTGTTCAGTATCCATTGGACGGATAGACACTGAGTCTGCGTTCAAAAAACCAAGTCTATTATTTTAGCATTTCTTGTGGTGTAGTTATCGGCGCATATCGCCTCACAAGTAGAAAGCTGTGTAGCGTTTCGTTGAGGAAGAGTCACCAG
This sequence comes from Oreohelix idahoensis, assembly GCA_024509875.1. Classification (NCBI taxonomy): domain Eukaryota; kingdom Metazoa; phylum Mollusca; class Gastropoda; order Stylommatophora; family Oreohelicidae; genus Oreohelix; species Oreohelix idahoensis. Next base: position 236,206 of record JAMPIV010023029.1, on the reverse strand, counting down.
GACTAAGGCAGTAGAAATTTATTAGTGTTAGAGAGTGGAGGCTAAAAGTTGTCAGCCCCACCAAAGTAGATTTGGTTTTAATCACTAACCAATTTTATTGTTCCTCAGCAGGGTGACAGAAAGAGTGAATGTGATTTGGGGTTTTTTTTATTGTCTCTCGAGTCTCTCAATTTAATTGTTACTTTGGTTTTTCCAGGCCGTGCAACAGTGCACGCTATCGACTGACTTGATGACGTAATATGCCATTTTATGTTTTTCTTGTATGTAAATAAATATATACATATATTATTTACTGGATCAGCTTCTATTCTTTACTATACTTACTCTATGTTGTCTGTATAGTGGTGTTTGTGGTCGTATTTATACACCTTATCTCCTTGTGTTTCAAGGCAGTCAGAGGTGGGGAGACTATAGCCATTTTTTTTAGTCACGAAGCGGCAGGGGGAGATTCAAATCCTGGGTCTATCTCTTGAGCCAATAGTCTCACCTGTCCACAGGCATGTCATTTTCCATCTAAATTCTATCTTCTCAGACTTTCTCATACTAGGGTCTTGCTTTCATTCAGGCACACTCTATAAAATTAAAACCACTTCGTGACAGTATATATGAATTACCTCAGATATTTTATAACTACCTTTGCTCTTTTTTGTTTTTATTTAATCGCACAAATGCATTGCACACTGGACTGAGGTGTCGTGCCCTCCCCCCCCCCCTTCCCCGATCTAATCATCAGTATTGCATAAGGAATTTTTAAATGTACTAATACAGTAAACAGTACTAAGATATACCTATTTTTTAACATTCTCCTTTTCTCTCTCTCTCTCTCTCTCTCTCTGTCTCTTCTTCCCCCCCCCCCCCCCCTCCTCTTCCCCATAGCTAATCAGCGCTGCTACATAAAGATGGTTATGGTAATACAGTGAACTAGGCTAAGATATAACCCTCTTCCCCCCTCTTTTTCCCAAGCTAATCATATTTCGGCTTTGTTACAGAAAGTATCTCCTGTCTCTCTCTCCCGCCTTTCTCCTTTTTCTTCTCTTTCTCCCCCCACCCACACAATGCCAATCAACATTATTACTTGAAGACGATATACCTCTTTTTTCTCCTCTACCCGCCATATTGTTGAATAAAGATATTTTTAATATGGTAATACAGTGAGCCAGATTAAAATCCGACCCCCAACTTCCCTCACAACTAATCAGCATTGTCACCTACTTATGTTTTTACTATGGTAATACAGTGAACTTTAGTGAATATATCTTCAGCATGGCTATTCACGTGTGTTACATAAAGATGTTGTTTTCTGTGATTAGGTAGTGATAACTAATGGTAGTGTATTTGTCATATCTCTGTGACCTGCTGTACACTTCAGGTGCTGAGTTACATCCTGTCTCGATCAATGAACTCCCATGCCACTGAAGTTCGTCGCTTGACGGACGATTTGAAGAACAGCCTAGTTACTGAGCTATTGAAGTTTGCCTCACTGGATCTGTCTTGTTTTGTAACAGTCCGTTTGGACAGGTGATCTAAAGATAAACTTCTTTAATGTCTCCTTCTATTTGTATAGCTTCTCTCTCATGTTCCTATCTTTCCTTTTCCCTTGCTTTTCCTCCACCACTTTCCCTGTCTCCATATCTTTCTTTTACCTTTTTTCACTCTCTTATAGTCACTTTTATACACTGTCTCTTCCCCTCTCATCCTATCACTTTCTCTTATTATTTCTCTTCTCCTAAATTCTTTCTTCCTGTCCTTTACTCACTTTGTTTCATCCCTCTCTTCCCCTCACTTATTATCTGCTCCTGTTTCATTTTCACTCTCATATCCTTTTTCTTATTTTTTTTTTTGCCTCACATATCATCTTCATTCCTCATATCTTTTTTCCTCCTTTCTTTTATCCTGTCTCTTATCATCTCTTCCTCATTTTCTTCATCCTCTCTCTTCCTACTTTCGTCTCTTGTCTTTTATCCTCATTTCTTTCGCCTTTTCTCAACCTGCCTTTTCTTTAGTCATTTCCCCTTTCTTCCTTCATTTTGTCATCCTCATTCTTACCCATTATCTCCCATCTTCTTTCTTCTCCCTCTTCTGTCTTTTTCACTTTCTTCCTCCTTTCCTTCATCCTCTCCCTTCCCCGGTGTCTGTTGTCTTCTCTCATCCCTTTTTTCTGTTATCCTCTCTTCCCTTTACTTAACCTCTTTCTTCATCATTCTTTTTATCCTGTCACTTCCCCTGTATTATCCTCTTTCTTCTTCCTTTCTATCATCTCCCTTCCCTTTCTTGTACACTTTCTTCCTTCTCTCTTTCCTTCTCTCTTTCATTCTCCCATTTTTATCATCTTCTCTCCTTTCTCTTACTGTCACTCTGTCCTTGTCTTCCTGTATTTCTCACCATCTCTTTCTGACTTTTGAACACATTCCTCCCCAATTATTATTACTCATACAGAATTCTGACCAAAATAATTTTTTTTTAAATTACAGTTGTTTGAACTGTTGTTCTTTTTAGCAATACTCGCCAGTGTGTTCTTGATCTCTCCATTGCTCCATCCATCCATCCGCTGGCTCATGAGAAACTACGCATGTACACAGATGTTTCTGCAGCTCTTGGTTTTCCTGAATACAAGGTTGGTTACTAAAGGATGTATTTTGTGTGTGTTTGTTTTTGTTTTCTGACATTGTCGGCTCATGCAGCAAAGAGCAGAGCAAGATGAAGGTAGCAGCTGCACTCAATTGCTACTTTATAAATAACTGCAGGATTTGAATTCATTTTTACATTTCATCATAATTTTACTTTTCGCTCACTATGGAGCATGGTGCCAGCACTTCTGCTGGTTCCCATGTAAGACGTCTGCACAAAGCATTCATATGTGCTTGCAATGGTGGTTTCTTTAGAAATTGTTTACACATAATGACGTTGCCAGCCTTATACATAACCTTATATTAGTTGCTTTGTATAACGTGTCTGAGGAGCATTAGTCCTATTGTTAGAAGTCTACAAGGGGCATAATTAGGTTTGGTGTACCAAAAGTATGAGAAAATGGACTAATCCCTTACTTAGTCGTTCCTCTTCTACCGTGAGGTGAAGAGGTACTAATCTCAATTTTCATATTTTTATTTAGAGTTTTACCTAATACGCAACACTACTACACCATTTCATCATTGCATTTCTGCTGTGTATTAAAATAGAAACTGAGCAACAGTGATGAAATCGTGCATGCTTTAAAACATGAAAATGTTAAGGATATTTCAACGTGTGGAGACCCATCCATTAAAATGAGAGCTAGGCTTGCAAGACAGTGCATGATCTGTTCTCTTTTACCGAGTTAACATTTGGAGATAGTAGGGTACATTATAAAAACACTACAAGCCTTCAAGATGTGACCAAGCATAGGAACCTTGGAATCTCTAGGACATAACAAAATTTTGATAATGTTAGTTGTTGAAGGAAACACTGAAGGAAGTAAAAGAAAACAGCATGAACTGGATATTTATTACTTGAATAGTTCCAGAGACTCTCACTACAGAACATCCAGAAGAAAAAAATTTAAAAAAGAAGTAAGCAAAACAAGATTTCCTTTAATAACATTGCTGAATGAGTGGAACAAAACTAAACAGAGTTCTAGAATATATTAGAGGAACGTAAAATGCTTAGTAATCAACTTTCAGAAATGTGAGCTGAAGGCAAATTGTATCCAGTATTTTGGTTATTGTATCTAACATTGTGCTTTGTTAGGGGCCAGCTGCTGTGGTTTCACATGTTCCATGATGAGTGAAAAGGCTTCCTGCTCTCCAGTTGTAGACCGTACGCTGATAGCTTATTCTAACCATAAGTACAGTAGCCTATCCCTCAATTTTAGGTCAGTGCTCCAGAAGCCTATTTTAACAATTAAATAAAACAATACCTTGTCCTCCATTTTTAGCTCAACGCCCTAAATTTATTTCACCATCATTTCCATTGTCGTTCCTTATAGGGGACCCAAAGATGCAGCAATAGAGAATGCAGTCAGCGACCCATAGCTTGACTGCTTGCGTCAGGGTCAGTGAACCAGAGCTGACCAAGACCCTACTCCACCTCCACGTGGTGGTCCTGGAAACAGGCTGCATCACTGCAGTCTGGTTTAGAGAGTAGGGATCGAAGAGGGAAAGCAAACCCGGTCCCAAAAAATGCCGTGCTGAAGTCGGATGTGTCGGCCGAAAGGCGCAGACATCGCAACGTAAACAGACACAACGCAACCAACGTCCTTTTCAGGATGAACGAGGAAGAAGAAGAAGTTCCTTATAGAGCCACTGTAGCAGATGGTCCCTTTTGTAGGAAATCTGCACCAGAGCATTCCTGTAATCTTGCAGTGGTGGTCTCTGTAACCATTTGTTTCATATGATGAGGTTGCCAGACTTATGCACTACTTCATATTAATCACCTCTTACGGCTGGCCTGAGGAAGCCGTAGCCTATACAGAGACCCCTGGGGTATAAATATTTAAATGGCTTCCTCATGACAATAATTTGTTTTTGACATAGGGGTTACTTTCACAACTGTCTCCGGCTGGCGGAAAATCGTGGATTTTAACGCTGCAACCGAGGTGGAGTGGGTTCAATTTTCTACACAAGACAACAGGAGGCTGACACTTGGAAGTCATGACCCAGGTGGGCCCGCCGCCACCCCCCCCCCCTTAGAGTGTAAAGGAGAGTAAGGGGCCGAAACACTTGATCGACGGCGGCATTTCTTCTGATGATCATATTGCCTCCTGTTGTATCGCTCTGTATAGAGTTTCCTATCATTTAAATGATAAATTATATACCCTTTCTTCTAATTTGAAGTCATTACTCTGATAGTTTGTAAGTAATGTTTGCCAGTTTTTGATCAATGTTGCACAAGTTTGTCCCATGCAGTAACCAGGGCTCTCTGAGAAGACAAAGATAGAGTAGGGCTACTTTTCCCCCAGGCTTTTTTCAAAACATGTGACTACTGTGAAGTTGTGCCTGGGGCTGGCAATGCCATCATGTAAGTCACATTGTTACAAAAACCACCACTTTTTAAAAAAAAAATAAAGTTTTGCCTCGTTGTGGCGAGGCGCGCCCCGTTCAACCTAGTCAGTTATATTAGGGCGCATGTCCAAATATAAAAGACCCTTAGGCCTGAGATTATTGATAGTTTAGTTACAAGAGCACATGAATACCTTGGTGTGGGCTTCTTACAAGGGGACCAGCTGTAGTGGTGGCTCTATGCTCCGTAAGGAGTGCAAAGGAAAATGATGATGATGTATTGTACCTCATCCTCCACTTTGTAACTGCAATCCTGTATATACACGCCTGTATCCGAAATCCTGAGACATCTGTGTTTCGAAAACCAGATTTTTTCGGTTTCCCGATGTCGCCTAAATCACGTTAGAAAAGTCGCTCAAAATGTGTTCACAAATCGCCTGAAACGGGTCCGAAAATCGCCCCATAGTTGCCTAAAACAACTTTTGATTTTCAGAATATTTCGGGTGTTCGGGTAAAACGATATGTACCTTTACAAATGTCCCTCCCCAACTCACTAAGTGTGTGTGTCTCAGTCAACAGATAGCTTGTTCATGCATGTGCTACACATCCACGACCGCATACAAGAGCTACACCTTGCCCAGCAGCAGAGACAGAGTAATGTCAGAGCAGCCTTATCAGCAGTCAATACAACAGATGACATCAGTTCTTTTGTTGGTATGTATGCACAAGCTATTTTCAACACTGCAGTAGTGTTTCTTCCCCAATCTTTGCAGGTTAACGTTAAGAGATTTCCAGCAACATCAGTCTGAAGCGTTAAAAACTTCACTTTGTTAGGTCTCTACTTTATGAGCTTTACTTTTCACGTTCACCACAGAGCCACTTCACAACTCTTCTGACCAGTCACCTACCCATTGTGGGATCCTTTGCCTTCATTAACTCGTGAGCTGTGTCAGGTACCCATTTACAGCTGAGTTGACTGGAGTAAGACGCTACCCAGATTTGAACTCTGTAACTTTGCCTTGAGAACCAAATGCTTTAACCCCTCAGCACTCAACATAGACTTAAACATGACTCAGGATATAAACCAATAATAGGATTAGAAGGGGGGGGGGGGGTTGTAGAGAGAGAGTTTGGAGATCTTGAAATAAATGCTAACAGGCAGAGCAAGGTTCTTCTGAGAAGAAAAAAAACAGTCTTGCATGTGCCTTTTGTTGAATTCATGAAGTTAAATGTATATATACAACACAGCTGTAATTTTTTTTAATCTTTTTGATTTAAGTTGCCCTTTTTTTGCTCCTAAGTTTTAATTGTGTGCAATTATATTGCATAATTTGATGTTGCTGAGTATACTGTTACTTTAAATTCTTTTAATTTTACTTCATGTTTTTTTTAGTCATAAATAATTGTAGCATCAAGCTATATATTACATAGTATTATATTCAGTGTGAAAGATCCGAAATTTTCCTGTAGGCTTGAAAAACTTAAATTTCAGCAGAAGATTATGAAGCAAAACTTGTTTTGAATATTTCTTCTCTATTTTATAGTTATGGGAGCCGCGCTGGTGTAATGGCTTCGGCGTTGTACTGGCGACCAGGTGTTCATGGTTCAAACCCGGGCGTCAGCGTTTGAAGGAATGTTTACGACTGGAAATTTGACTGAATAACCTGAACGGCTCCTGTGATAAACCCTCTGTGGATGGGAAGGAGCGAAGCTCCTGACCGGGTTGGAAGGAAAGTCCTCAGGCTCCCCAGCCTCGCAATGACATGTCATTGGGCCGAAGGGCTGAAAGCCCAAGTGCCGCTGGTTAAGAAAAAAAAAAAAATTTTTATAGTTATCTCTGTGTCAAGTCAGCCTCCTTATCTCTTTCTTGAATTGACTGAAAGCCTTATGAGTCTCTATTGCTCTGAATATACTTTTTACTCTCTCCAGCAAAAGCTAAGAGGAATTTGGCAGGTATATCTTCTAAGCACCTGACCAGTTGACTTTCTACATTACATATTTTTAATTTTAAAATAAATTTTTTTAACTGTTGGTTCTTAATGTGTAAGCATGTTACTTGCATTTGATTTTAGTTGTTTAGTTGAACCACTTGAAGTTTAATGAATTAACACATTTTGTTACACGGGTCCATATCTCTAAATCCAAAATGCTCGGGGACAGCCGTGTTTTAGAAATTAGATTTTTTGGAGTTTCCAAAAGTCCCCAAAGTGGGCCAAACACCGCCCAAGGATCCCGTTACACTCCCATTGAGGCATATTGGGAATATGGTGTTAGGCCCATATTTTCTTGACCGTCAGCACACTAGGGGTGATGTGGTCAGCATCACGCCAGCCGCCTTAACCTTCCCAGAGTTGCTCTGATACCCATTTGGGGCTGGGTCGACCCAGGAGCCGTTGGCGGCCTAAAAAAATCCCACCTCATCTGGGGATCGAACCATAGACCACTGAGCTAGGAAGCCAGCGCACTAACCGCAATGCAACCGCGGCTCCAAACACCGCCCAGAGTCACCCAAAATATGTTTGAAAGTCGCCATGTTTTCAAAAACCTTTCGATTTTCACAATATTTCAGTTTTCGGGTGTTTGGATTTAAGGATACAAACCTCTGCTGTAATATGATACATCAACAACAAAAATTTAATCCAGCCAAACTCATTTTTTAATTTATCAGTTATACAGCCTAAATTACGATGTTCCATAATGCCACTAATTATTAGCATAACATTATTTCATTATTGTTCATCATGTGTGTGTTGATCTCCATACCTGTGTTATACTAACTCGGTTGCTGTTTCCACTGTTTTATTATTTTTACCAAGGTGGTGAATTATTTAATTTTGAACAGTTATCAATTTGATGAATAACACGTAATAATGTGCATAAACTATATTAACAAATGATTAAAATAGATACACTAACAAATCCAGTCATAAGACTAAGATATTTTATTAAAATAATTTTCCTTTTCATTCCATATGGCACAACAGTGGATTCAAAATAAAAAAGATAATACATCTTCTTAGGACAAAGGAAATTGCCAATGCTGCAGCGACAGGGTCTTAGTCAGGGACAAACGAACAAAATCAGAACAGATAAAAAAGCAAGTGCTTAGTAAGAAACATGAAAAATCAATAAGAACAATAGGATCCATGAAATGGGCGTGGCATCAGGCAGTGAAAATGTAGAATGACTTCCCTGTATGAAACATGAAGTCACTACTGCAGCTCTTTCCTTTGCCGGAAGACTGGACCAAAGTTTTCAGACACTCATTTTGAGAGGGGGGGTTCTGTAAGCAATTAGTTTTATATATTGAGGTTGCTACTTTTGTGCACAACCTGATATTAGGGTCTTTCTCTTCCCCCCACCCCATGAGTTGCATCAGGCTTTTTATTAATATCTGTTGAATGTAATAAGTCATGGAATAATATGCCACAGACTTACAGGCCATGCTGTAGTTCCTGTAGTCTGTGATGAGACAAAGACAGAATATGACCACTACTGCTCCCTCCCTCATGCATGTTGTACAAGGTGACTAACATAGGGTTGTGCATGGGGCTAGCAACCTCATCTTGTGAAACAAATCACCAGAGAAAACACTGCTGCAAGGCAAGGGAATGCCTGGTGTATGATTCCTGTACGTGGACCAGTGGCAGTGGTGGTTCCATGTTCTTTAGGACGCGCACAAGAAAATTTTCTTCTGTGTTCGTCCTGAAAAGGACGTTTGTTACATTGTATAGCCGTTTGCAGCAAAGTTGCGATATTTGCGCCTTTCGGCCCGACACATCTGGTTTCAGCATGGCATTTTTGGGACCGGTTTAGCCTTCCCTCTTCGATCCCTACTCTCACAGCCAGACTGCAGTGACGCAGCTGTTTCCAGGACCACCACTTGGAGGTGGAGTAGGGTCTTGGTCAGCTCTGGTTCGCTGACCCTGATGCAAGCAGTCAAGTTATGGGTCGCTGACTGCATTTATCACTGTTGCTGCGTCTTTGATCCTGCACAGGAAAATGATGATGAGTTATCAGAATTTAGGTCATCAATGTTTTGCATCATGGACACAAAAATTGGGAGCCACTAATATTTAGTCATTTATTCATTACCCTTCGGCTACCTGAGGTATACAGGCCTTTAAGCAAAGTCCTCCTGTCCTGTGCTGTCTGCTCAACGTCTTTCTTTGTCTTCTTTACCACTTTTGTTTCTATCGACAGTTGTCTTCTCCGTGTGTTTTTTGGTCTCCCTACACCATTCTCACCCTGGTGATTCCAGTACAAGGACTGCCTTGTAATGCTGTCAACAGGCTTCCTCATACCTATCCTATTGCCAGCATCTTCTCTACTAGTGTAGATGCTATCAAAAGAGGTTAAAATTAAATCAAGATACATCTGGATGTTAATATATGAAGAATCTTAGTAATACCAGAAAAGGTTTATGGTACCTGAATTAGGAGTAAAGAATAGTAACACTGTAACCTGTCATGCCTGGTGTAAAAAGCAACTGAGGAAGGTAGGGCATGGAACCAGCTACCCCATTTTGTTGAAGCTAAGCCACAAAAACTTGAACAAACATTATGAACAAGTCAACTAAAGTAGACTGGAAAACACTGGAAGAGAACTGTAGGCAGGAATGAAAATGATGATTAAGACATGGAAAGACCTTGACCTGATGTCATGTGACAGGAAGACTTGTCATTCGTATGTTGAAGGCTTGTGCTGTTTGAAGGCTGAAGAGCAAAGAAGAAGAAGAATGATGTGCATTGTCTCATGTTTAATGCATATTTTACCCGACTTCTTAGTTTAACATCCTCACATTTGGTGGATAGATTAGCCCTGCTGTCATTTTAACATTCTTTTTTTTTTATGTACCAGAAAGCTGTATTTGTCTCCTGTTTATCAAGCAGAAAGATTAGATTTAACACACTGACTTTTGGTGCCTTCAGATCTATGCCAGAAAGCGGAGCAGCATGACCAAGCACAGTGTGACAAGTTGCTGCCAAAGTTGAAGAAGAGTCTGGAAATTGTTTCTGCACTTGCAAACAGAGTAGCAGACGTGAAGAAACAAGTCAATGTTTGGTCAGTTTGGAGATTTAGTTTCATAACTTTTTTCTATTCCTTCCAATCTCCTTTTTGTTCCTTCCTCATCCTATTCCATCTTCGCCCCTCTTTTTCCACAAAATGTATATCCCTCATGTCCTTTCCCTTTTACTTCTAACATGAGATTTTTTTCTTCTGTATTGCTAAACAATTTTTCAGCTGCTCAGTTCTCTTCTGAACTGATTTTCTTCCTGACTAGCTTGTCTGTTTTTCTTCTGCTCTTGCCACCAGTGAGCAGTAATTTTCCCTATCTTGCTGTTTTTTGTCATTTCTCATTGTTTTTTTCCATTCATGTCATTCTTTCATCCTTGTCATCATCATCAATGCCTTCCCGCTCCCCATGGAGCACAGGTCCTCAATAAAAACATGCCCAATCCCTCCTGCCCTGTGCCATCTGTTCAAGGTCTTTCGATATCATTATCACTTTCATGTCTGTCTCCAGCTCTCGTCTCCGTGTGTTTTTTGGTCTCCATCTTTGTGTCTCTTACCCTGGCAATTCCAGAACAAGGACTGCCTTTTAATGCTGTCAGCAGGTTTCTCAGTATATGTCCTATCCAACGCCAAAATCTTCACCTCACCTCTTTTCCACTGGTTTTTTTCCATCAGTTGCACATAGGTGATTTTGTTGCACTATTTCAAACCTTCTGTTCCATGCAAGTATCCATTTGTGAAATTCTTTATTTTTCTGGTTATAATTTTTTTTGTTCTCCATGTTTCAGAGCCATGCAATAGGACTTACTTGACATTTGAATAACTTTCTTTAGTGTTCCAAAACGAGCAGCGCTACAGTAAATTATGTGACTGATCTCTCAGGAATCAATTTAAATGTCAACTTACAATTTATTTTAAACGTACGGATATTCCATGTGACAACTGTGTCTGACTTGATTCTATTAACAGGTGGGAGCGACCTGCTCAGTTCACAACCCCATGGGTGACCAAGGAGGGCATGAGCTTCGAGCAGTGGATGCAGCGATGGAGAGTGGCTGTCACTCAGCTTCACAAGAAAATGATGGAAGACAAAAGTGCTGCGCAGAAGAAACATGACTCAGCCGCCAAGTCATGACAGAATTCATAACTGAAGTTAATCACGTTCTTGTAATTGTGCCAAGATAATTGATTACATTTATCACAGAATGTCAGTAAAGATTAGTTATAGTTTATTCTGTGTACGGTAATTAAGGTTTTTATTTGATGTTAACACATTGGTTTCATCATCATCATCATTTGTCCTTTCGCTCCTGAAGGAGATGGAACCACTATTGCACCTGGTCCTCTTACAGGAAGCCTGCACTAAGCATTAATATGATTTTAAAGTAATTTATTCTATATGATGAAGTTGACAGCCTCATGCACAACTTCATTAGTTGCCGTTTTGTAGGACATTCCTGAGGGACCAGTAGTCCTGTTCTTTCTCTCTCTCTCACACACATCAAGGACTCCCAGGAACTACACAGGACAACACTGGTTTCAATTGCTTAATTGTTCACTGTGTTCTATTGTTCACTCTATGTTCTATTGTTCAATCTTCTTTTTGAATCCCTTGCTGCTGACTGACTAAGCAATCATTGAATATTCCAGCTAGTGTAAGACAACAGCAAACTGTCTGCACTTTGCTTGGTCGGTGACCATCCTTCATGCAGTGCCACAACTCTGGTTTATCTCAGCCTCCACAGTTCTCCACCAAGTTGTTTTTGGTCAGCTTCTATTTCACCTTCATTATGGGGTCCATAGCATAGCAGTTCTGGTAATGGTTTCAAGATATCTTCTGAGGACATGACCAGTCCAACTGGAGCATCTACCTGTTATAATGGTGTACAAATCTTCTTATTTGCTGATAGTGGAAATAGGCACATTTTTGTAGCCTAAAAAGAGCAGATATTCATATTATGTTCTATTTTGTTACTCTTCGAGTTTCCTATTTCTGATTTTTTTATTATGATAATTACACAACCTGCCTATTTCAACAGTTGAAAGTAGATACTTAGCAGACAATGAGAAGTTGATCTTTAGAGAAAGGACAGAGTAGGAGATATGTAACTATATATTCTAATGAGCCCAGCAAAGTATGTCTATATAACAGACTGGATCTAAAGAAAGTTAGTGTTTCAAAATTATTGCCATATTGTACACATCTGAGAACTGAGTATGTTTTTTCAGAAGCAGATCCAAGCTTTTCTGTGGTGCTGAATAAACATTGGACCGGCCGTGGTGTTTTGACAAATTATTTGCATGTCCTTATTTTGTGTATTCACCCTGTGTAGTTTTCAGGGGTCTCTGAAGAGACAAAGAGTAAGACTACTGCACCTCCAAGTATGTCATACGAGGCAACTAATCTGAGGGTGTGGGGGTGGGGGGTATTCTTATCATATAAAACAAATTGCCTCAGACCACCACTGCAAGAGCTTGTGATTGCTTGATGTAGGCTTTCTGCAAGGGTGGTTCCATGCTCCATAAGGAGCGCAGTGAAAAATGATGATGGTCTATGTAGTTAGTGATGTGGTATATAACATCTCCTGGAGAGTGAATGACAAAGCACCTATAGCACCTCCTCGTGATGCATCCTGGAAACAGGCAAACTTTGAGTGCCTGGTCAAGGCTTCAGGGATGACAAAGTCACACAAGAAAGGCCCAACATTGCAATTCCCCCGTCGTGAAATGTGTTGAAAACCCAGCATTGCACACTAAGCTTGGATCAATCATTTGATCACCATACTTTACTCTGTGCAGGAGGATCTCATGATGAATAAGTGACAGGCGAGGGGAGCTGTGAGGTGGCTCTGCCAAGCACATTGCCTATTCCTTGGGAGAATTTTTGCCCTGCATATTTGGAGACACACACACACCCCTGCTCCCATGGATGGCACGGACTGCACAATATGCTGCCTCCCTTTCCCCTTCTAGCCTGAAACCAGGTGTGAGAATTTTTTAAGTGCATGCCAAGCCAGGATAGAACACCCAGGACATTCTCCAACTCAACGAGTTTTGGAATGGCAAATAAGCCAAATCTACAATGTAAATAATGCCAAGAATTCTTCCACTTGGCACTGGCCATGAAAGAGCGACAAACTCAGCAGCCCTAGTTAAACTACAACAATACCACCTACATAGATTGCAGAGTAGATGGTCAACCTGTTTTCAAATTAGCCGCAGACGTGGTGATTGAGAAGTAAAATTCACTATACCGTGCAGAAATTGAAAAAATTAGGTTGCTCAATGTGAAATTTAAAATACCAATTTTTTTTAACAAGTTTATTCAAAATATATACATTTTGACCAGGTTTTCAGTTACAACTATCTCGGACACAAATGATGAAACATTTTTCAAACTGAACAATTCTAAAATTTAATGTGAATTTTTACAATCTGACAAGTTGCATAAATTTTAGCTAAATCTTTGAGCCAAAATATGGTAAACTCAAATTCACCACACTTTCATGGCCAGTTCAACATGTTTGACAACAGGTTTTCGTCCACAGGTTTACGGTGTGGAGTTCAGTGCAGATAATTCAACTGATTACAAAGAAGAAATCTCAAGTATCAATATAAATGCATTTGACTTGTCCATGTTTGTTGAAGTTTTTTAAGGGGATGGGGTAACCAGCATACGGCTTAGAGACAGAGACTCGGTTCAAATATCTTGAATAATCTTGATCAACAGCTTGTTGTACGTTTTATCACATTTAATATGTCACAATACAACATAAGTGTACTTCACTTCTTTTGAGAGCATATGATGATATGACGTTACATCAGTAATACAAATGTGTTCAGTAGCAGCCATAAGCAATAATGTCGTTGTGCCGGTTTAAAGTCAGAATGTCTTTGTATCGTCTACAACGCCTTCATACTTTACAAATCCGTATTGATTCAAATCACTTACTGTCCTTCTCCTTAAGCCACATACAATCAGGCACACATCATAATGAATTGAGTCAATTATCCTGACTCTGAAATATTTTATAACAATAAACACTGGTCTGTCGCTCTCACATAAATATCCGTACACTTCGAAAACACAAGCCAAACTCAACTGTCCTAACGATAACCTTCGTTCCCCCCCGCAGCAGACCCTGTCCACGTCATACACTAAATACCTGTGTCACACACATTCCACAACTCACACGCTTTTACACTCGAAGCGTATTCGCGTTCTGCTCCATTGCGCACAGCGATGAATTACAAGCCTGTGAGCAAAATGATAGGTAACACTTTTACCCCGCCCCCCAGCGAAAACTGAAAGTTTTCCATATAGGAAGCAATTTTTAGAAAATGTGAAAAGTTACCGTCCAGTCTATGTCATACCTGATCAACAGTCTATGGAATTTAGTTAGCAACATGGAAAAATGAAAAAAATGACTGAAAATGTGAAGAAATATGATAATGAAATTGTGAAGTTTTGGAAAATGAAATATCTGAATGCATTTAATTAAAAGATGAATGAAATGAAAGATCTAACTAATTAAATAGTATTAAGTAAGTATAATAATTACGTTAATATAAATGTCCACATGATCCTGTATGTACTGTCTGTAGCATTGTGTAAAACTGATTAACTAAAGTTACCGAGTGTCATCAATGATAGGTTCATCTTTCATTAGTGTGAAAGCTTACTATTTGCAATATTAGCACTTTAGAGACACATAACTGGTTTAAGTAATAACAAAAAAGAATGTTCAAATGGCGAAGTTCTCCATAGGCGTATCGAATCGATTGCTTCTTGTGTGAGATTTCTTTTCATATGTTGCCTCTTGAGTGTCACAGTCTCTCAGCTCCACCATTTTGAAGTTCGGTTGCTGGAATAGGAAATATGATCTTTATAAAGTTCTGCATCCCAGTCATTTTGTGAAGGATTGCCATTAAGATATGACAAAGAGCCTTATACTGTTTATCTGAGATACTGTTTGATTTGGTTCCTTTACCGCATACGTCATGACTGTCCGGAAATCAGATCCTGTGTACTGTTCATGGAACTTGATGTAGTGTGAAACAATTTGAATGTATCCATACAAAACGTCTCTTATCTTGTCTTCAAATGACTTGAGTTGTTTCTCTTGATAACGATGGTAATATGTATCTGGTTATGGATATTGTCAAGATAGCGTTTTTTAAGTTAGCGAGGTATCTGTAGACTATCAGCAGTGTACCTTGGTCAATGGGTCGCAGCAATGTCATATCCTTGAGAATCGGGCAGGTCTGTCTGTGTACATCTCGACAGAACATCTGCAAGCACATTGGACTTGCCCTCAATAGGTCGAATGATATAGTCATATATTTGCAAATTAATTGCATAACGTGCGACTCGTGCGTTTTTCATGTTGGACTTTTGAAGGAACGACAGGGCCTTCTGGTCTGTCTCAATGATGAAACGAGAACCAAGAAGGTAACGCTGAAGCTTTGTGACAGCCCATATGATCGCGAGAAGCTCGCGCTCAATAATTGGATATCTGGTTTCTGTCTTTGTGAGCTTCCTCGACACATACATCACCGGATGAAGCATTCCATCTACTTCTTGCATCAAGGAGCCACCAATACCGTACATCGAAGCGTCTGTCCTGAGAATAAATGGGAGATGAGGATCAGGGAGTTTTAAAATTGGTGCACATGAAAAGTAATGCTTTAAATGGACTAGAGCTATGTTGCAGGCCTCCGTCCAGACAATTCTATTAGGGGAGCCTTTTGTAGTTAACTCAGATAGAACTGACGTAACTGAAGATAAATGAGGCATAAATTTATTGTAGAACTGTATAAGGCCGAGAAGACTCCGCACCTGCTTCTTAGTCTTAGGAATTGATAGGTTAAGAATCTTCGAGATAGTTTTATCCTCAGTTTTCAGAAATCCATGGCCCACTCTGTGACCTAGGAAAGAAATTTCTTTGAAACCTATGTGAACTTTCGAAGGATTCGCTGTCAGATTATTAGAGCGAAGAATTTCGAGAAGAGATTTCAATCCCGAAACATGTTCGTCCCAAGAGTTGTGGAACAAACAAATGTCATCTATATAGGAGATGATATCAGACCTATGAGAAAATAGTTTCCTCATCATCCGAACGAAAGTCGCTGGTGCGTTTACCAAGCCAAAGCACATGAAATTATACTGAAAGAGACCCTTAGGGGTAGCAAAAGCAGTGAAAGGTTTTGCTTTTTCCGTGAGAGGTATTTGCCAATACCCCTTGGATAAGTCAAATTTGCTAAAGTACGTTGCTTTAGAAAGTTTTGACAGTAAATCATCAAGAATTGGCATTGGCTCTGCGTCAGACTCCGTTATGGAATTGAGTTTACGAAAATCCATGCATAATCTGATATTATTATCCTTCTTCTTGATTATAACCATTGGGAAAGAATAAGCAGACTCTGATGGTGCAATAATGTTAAGCTGTAACATTTGACCTAATTCTTTTTCAACCTGATCCTGAAAGTGGATAGGGATAGGGTAAGGCTTTAATTTAATAGGTTTGTGATCTGTGAGTCTAATATCGTGAGTGATTATAGACGTTCGGCCTGGAATATTAGACAGAACTTGCTGATATGACTCTAGAATAGAAAGAATTTGAGATTGTTGTTCGCTGGATAGATCCGGACAAATAGATACATTTACCCATGATTCTGTCGGATAAAGAGACATGACAGGAAGTTGCAAAGGTACATCATGAAAAGAAGTGGGTTCTTCTTGAATCACTGACAATGAAGAGTAAGATGTAGGATGATCAGTGATTACTTCATTAACAGCATCTAAGATAGGTTTGAGATATTCAGGTCTATCATGGAATTGTTTGAGCATGTTGATGTGAAAGGTTTTATTCTTGCCTTTCACGTCAAGAATGTAATCAACATCTGTCAATTTTGAAATAATTTCATATGGACCACTCCACGAAATGAGAAGGCTATTCTCTCTCGTTGGTAGCAGGACGTAAGCTTTGTCTCCAGGAAGTAATTTCCTTAACTTTTTCCAACGGTTTTGAAGAGATCTAGCTTTTTCTTTTGCCTTTTCAGATGAATCAGTCGCTATTTTCCAAGCGTCTATAAGTGTCTTTCGTAGATTCACCACATACTCATAGGATGACTGGCATTCCTGAGTCATCTCCGAACCTGTAAGTAATTGTTTTATTATCGACATGGGTCCTCGTGGTGGAGCACCATACATGAGCTCAAAAGGTGAGAACCCAGTGTGTTTGTTTGGGACTTCCCGATAAGCGAACAGCACTGCTGGGAGCACTCTATCTCAGTCTTGTAGATACGTCGTGGTCACTTTCCCCAGTAGTTGTTTCAGCGTTTTATTTAGATGTTCTATCATGCCATTGGACATAGGATGATAAACAGAGCTAAGAGATCTATCAATATTGCATAGTTTCATGACATGCGACATGACATCTGACACAAACTGTGTTCCCCTATCTGATAAAATATTGTCAGGGAACCCCACTCGTAAAAATGAGGAATAGTGCATCAGCCACATCGGTGGTAGCAATGTGTTTAAGAGGTATTGCCTCCGGCCACCTGGTGCACATATCAATACAGGTGAGGACATATCTATGACCTCTGGCTGACGGAACTGACAGTGGACCTATTAAGTCTATGGCCATTTTTTCGAATGGTCGCACCGAAATATCCGCAGCCTGTATAGGTGCATTATAAGCACCCTTTGTAGCCACTTGTTGGCATGTCTTACACGAACGACAAAATAATTTGACATCCCTGACTACTCCAGGCCAATAAAAATGCCGTAAGACTATATTTCGTCCTAGCAAAGCCCATGTGGCCTGCACAGTTTGTATCATGTGCATGTCTGAGAATGTTAGGTCGAATATTGGTTGGTACCATAATTTGCTGCTGTACCGATGTAGCATCTCTAGCATTACGAATTAATATGTCATTTTTAATTGTATACCAAGGTTGTGACCTTTCCGAGCAACTGACATCATCTGATTTTACCAATTTGAAAAATCTTTTCAAAGAATTGTCATTCTTTTGCATATCAATAAATGATCACAGGTAACAGTGACGCTCGGACATTAGATGCTGTACTAAAATAAAAATTGCAAGTAATAGAAACAAGATGCATCAGAAAGATCCTTTGTGTATCCTACATAGATCATACCACTAATGACAGTGTGCGGGACATGTCATTTTTAATGTGTATACCAACTTTAGTAATATAGCCGCTTATGTGACCAGTTTCCGAGCAACCCCTTGACATCAATCAATGTCATTCCACTCCGGACAAACCCATAGGTGCTCAGTCTCCCTCAGCAAATGTCCAAGGGTATGAATGCTAATTGTTCCTGTTGCACACTGGTTGTATACTCGCCGAATGCATCCTCTCAAAAGACCATCGCTGCTGGTCTTGCATATGATGCCAAATTCCAGCAGTCTTAGCCTTGATTCATCGATTGCAGTGTCATTCTCTAATAGGTGATCATGAATTGCCTTCAGTATTTCTCTCTTATCCATGTTCAATTCACCTTCTGTTGGTGCTCTTGAAGCTAGTCTGTCAGCTCTTTTTTTGCCACGTACCCCGGCATGACCAGGACAGTAGATCCATATCAGTTCTTGAAGATTCGATGCTTCTATGGAGGTTTTCCATTCATGTCGAAGCCAACCATTTTGGACCTTTGGAAGCATGGATTGTGAGTCTGATACAATAACTGCCTTTGTTAATAAAGTCTCAGACAGCCATCTTAAGGCAGCAGTAACTGCCTCTACCTCCATTCTCACGCTGGAGGTTGTTATCATGTAAGCACCGCTATGTTCAGCGACGGTTCTGCCCTTTACTCTAGCAGAGAAGCCCCACCCTGATTTATTACCACAGATTACAGACCCATGAGTGTACACAATGGCATCATTATCCCCAGCATTATCATTTATAAGCTGATCAATTTCCAGCTCTGCTCTCCCATTGGCCCAAGTTCTGCATTCTCTACCAAGGCTGATGATGACTTGCTGGTAGTTCATCCAGCTCTCATCTGACTTACTCGACTCTTCTCCCTTTAATATATTTTCAGCTGGGGTCAGCTGTCTAATAGTCTCCTCTGCATCATCACAATAGGGGTATCTCGTGTGCAGCCCAAGACTATACGCATCCCTTCATTTTCAATGCGTTCCAGTCGTTCACATTGTGATATTAACAGCGTGAGTAATCCCAGGCCATACTCGATTACAGACAAGACTAGCTGATGATACAGGAGAAACAGTAGTCTCTGCTCCAGGTGCGCTGCAGCCATTGTTTTTAGGGCTGCCAGACCTCTCTTGCACTTCTGTATGATATGATCAACATGGTGCTTATATGATAGCCCATGATCGAATGTTACTCCTAGGTATTTCAACTTGTCCTGCCTTTCAATTTTCTGTCCACAGAGTAATGTCTGGAAGATCTGCTTTCAATATGGAGTTATTCAAGGAGTACCAAAGCACACAGGCTTTGTTGGGATTGACCTTGGAGCTGTTTTCGTCACACCATTTAGAAACTGCTTGAAGTGTCTCATGTATGCTTTTAACCATTTCATTTCTATCTGAACCAGTCCTGTAAATGAGCAAGTCATCGGCAAAAGTTAATGTTCATCCCAAACCTGTTGGTTGGATTGTAGCTATTTTTGCTGTATAGATGTTAAACAGCACCAGTGATAATGGAGGACTTTGGGGTAATCCTGGGAAAATGTGCATTGGTTCTGATGTCCATGTTCCCAAGCGAAATGCAACTGCTCTCTGTTAAGGCAGCTGCTATCCACCTTGTTAGCCATGGGTTTACAGTGCAGTCTGAATAAGTAGAAGTCACATGGACCATCTAAACAGAAGTTTATCAAAGATGGACATTTTGCGGTCAGAAATGGAAAAAAAAGCATAAAGTTATTATTTTAATCACTTATTGCAGCTGTTTCATTGTTAAATTTACATTGTTACATCTTTTCCACTTTTCAAAAGCTAATTAACAAAATCAAAGGCTATAGTTTCATGTTATCTGTTAGTACGATGATTGCAAGTACCCAAAAAAAAGTATATATGTAAAAGTATTCTTTTTAAATTTTAGACTTAAGCAGATAAACAGCATTTTTATTTTTTTATTATAAGATTATAAAATGAGCGATGATGAAGGTACACTAGGTAGTTGTAGCAGCATGACAACACACACGCCACCGCGCAAAAAAGTGAAGCCATGGTATCAGCAGGCTTTTTGTGAGGAATGGCTAACAGACAGCGAACTGAAGGACTGGATAAAGCCGGACTCTGGCAATCGCTGTGCTGCGATTTGTACGGTCTGTTCCTGTACATTAACTAATGCCAACAAAACAGCTTTATTGACATAGAAGCACATGAAAAACTTCGAAGCCAAAAGCAAAACTCTGAATATTAGCAAGTTTTTCATCAAACCAAAAGAGCCCTGTCTCCAAGACAAAATTGCTAAAGCGGAGATACTGTTGTCGGCTTTCATGGCAGAACATAATACTCCGTTTTCGCAAGCTGATCATTTGATTGAATGTTGCAAGCAGATGTTTCCAGACAGCACAATTGCTCAAAAAATGTCACTGAAGCGCACCAAGGCTGCCTATGTGATGCAGTACGGCATTGCTCACTTGGACAAAACAGTGTTCTGGCGCAAATGCAACTTTTGGATCCAAAGCAAGCTCTCGAGATCAACAAACCTTCTGTCATTCCATTAGCAGCGCAGTTCCCAACAGTTGTTTCAGAAGAGAGCCTTGATCGTCTGTCTAATCAATGGCGAGAACTGGCATCGTACCGAAAAGATCTTGGACATCTGGTGGATGAGGATCCGCCCACATTCTGGCTGGGACTGCAACAAGTAACTGATGCTAATAACCAGAAGAAATTTGATGTTTTGGCTGACCTCATGTGCACGCTTATGGCACTACCTCACTCCTCAGCATGCGTCTAAAGAGTGTTTTCGAATGTTAACTTAGTTGAAACTAAACAAACCAATAAGCTTTTGTGTGAAACAGTTTCCAATCGAATACTAGCCAAGCAAGCAGTTGCCAAAGATGGAGTTTGTCATAAGTTTAATCCTAGTAAAAGCGTGATTGACGATCTGCGTGAAGGACATTATCGGCAGAGATATGGAAAGATTTTGCAACTCCACAATCAAGATTCCACGTTGTCAATTCATGCATATGATCTTGACGAAGGAGAAGTTGTTGACATGGATGCTGAGTCGCTGACAAGTGACAATTTTCAACAGTAACAAGTTACAACTAACATTTTATATTTGATTTGAGGAACATTTTGTTAATGTAACTATTGTAAGTATGTTACTGTTAAAATATCTCATTTTCAAGAAATTTTCAAGTTAAAGTATCTCATTATTGGGGTGTTAATAAAATCATTTTTATATAATTGTGAATTTTTGGTAATAAAATAAAAATGAAGAAATAAATAAAAATTGGTAGCACACAGCTTATTTGTGCTAAAGTTGCACTAAAAGATTGTGTAAGCATCGTATATCACGTGTATTTGAGGCATAAAATAATCTGGGTTTTTAAAGAAAAAAATCTGGGTTTATCTCTAGAACTTGAGTGGCAACCTTGCTTATCATGTAGGCCTACTGTCAAACTAAATACCACAGAAACCACTTCTACAAGATCATGTGACTGCTTGGTGCAGGCTTCCTGTAAGGAGACCAGCTACAATGGTGGTGCTGTGCTGCATAAGGAGTGCAAAAGAAGAGGATGGCGTTAAGCACATGCATAAGGCACCAGCCTAACAAGTGCACACCATAAAATCAAATTAATAATATTGAATGAATTATATAATGGCCATTTCAATCTGCATGTACGATTTGTAATAATTGCAACACTTTCCCGCCCTCTTAGCTGTTCAGTCCAGGGAATTAAATAAACCAGCAGCACATGCATATAATCTAAAAATCAATGAACCATAAATAGTGGTCGACCCAAGAAACTATAAAAAGATAGATGGGGTTAGAAGATGGGCTAATATAACCGACTAGGTTGAACGGGACGCGCCTCGCCAAAACGAGGCAAAAGTTTTACATTTTAAAAAAATACACAGCCAATAACATCGCAGTGTATCAGTTTTCCCGTTTACTCCCTGAACTTTTGCAACCCAACCTATAGAAGTCTAGGGGGAAGTAATTTTCGGAAAATGACGCAATGCAGGACAACAGTCTTCAGTGAGGAAACGTAAAATATGAGAATTTTACTATAATGAAACCATAATTATTATTTTTATTTAAACTTTGATAATTTCTTGGTCTAATCACGGGCTACCATAATAGTTTTATTGTTTAGAATGACAAATATTCTCCTGCCATAAGAAAACACATTGTCACTTGGTCAAAACAATAACAGCGCTTCCTATGGAACAAGAATGAAAACAAATCCTTACATAATAAACTAAGATGGCGTCAGAATACAAGTAATAATATAGCGCATGACTAGCATAAAATAACGATCAAACTTTGCAATTCGGATGAGAATGAAAAAAATCACTTCTTTCAATGTGTTTTTTCTTCAGGTTATCACACGTACCGTACTTTATGTTATGAAAAATGTTTTCCCTCGACATCAAGGAAAAAACACAAGATTTATCTCTTGCTCTTAAAGGACGAGCGACCAGGGTTTAGGGCTGATTTTCCAAGAAACTCGTGACGGGAGCACATAATAATAATAATAGCCCCTTCAGTCAGAGGAGAAGTAAGGGGGGCCATCGAGAGGTGAAAATGCGAATATAAATGTTGAAAATAAATCAAATATTCCTGAAATAATTTCCCCAATGTCGACAAAATTACTTTCTTTCCTTTCCCCGACGAAGGCCGTGTGGCTGCAACGTTGGCTATTTTCGTTGTCTCTTGTCTGAATAAGACAAATCACCCTTTTCTTGGTTTTTTTCGCATTCTTTCAGCCGAAAAAACTGGGAAAAGCCATATTTTGTATATCCTTGGCAAGACTCATTTTCCTCGTGTGATTTGGTTAGGGACCATGTGTGTGATAGCAACATCAATGAAAATCTACTTGGCACGAAGTCATTTTGTACAAAATTATTTCTGTTCAGTGAGTAACAGGAGCGCTCGACACAGGTATAAATGTTGCCCCTTTTGTGTACAAATTCAACTGATCGTCTTCTTCTTCCCCGCCCCACACGCACCAAAAACAGGTGACCACACTTGCTATAAAATGTATTACCCTCGGATCAGCCGAAAATGAATAGAGCGACTTTACAAAGGGTCGAATAGCGGTGTACGCCTGGTGGTTAAACTACGAAAAGTGATACCGTCCTTATGCTATTAAGAAAATGGACACGGGTGTACTCAATGACTGGAAACTATTATTGGATCCCGGAACATCTTGGACCCATTGTCAAATCTACACACTGCAGCGTCTTCGTTGACACACGACAAAGTAAAGAGCAAACTGTTTAGATTGTTCCTACAGGCATCTCTAGTCGCATGCGAATAAGTAGCCTAGATTGCATTAATTTCGAAGGAATTATTGTGTTGTGTCCTTGGAAACTCACTTATCAAAGGTTGGTTTTAACTTATTTTCTCTCTAACAGTTTATTTTTCTTCATGTTTTTCTCAGTTAGCCCCATGGCTAACTTCCTTAATTATTTCACGAGGGTTGGCGTTAGCTATTTTATACGTAAGATAGTATTTGCATTGTAATATCGCAGCATGGCAAGGTATTGAAACAACATCCTGATGATCCAGGTCCCGATTTAGCCATGAGCTAAATAAGATACAGATTAGGGCCTCACAGTCTGTTGGGACCTCTTTTGCTAAAGTCCAGTTGTTGCACGGCCTTATTATCTGTTACCAAATAGGGCCTCTATAGCTTAGGGCAGGGGTCGACAACCCAAATGCTTTTGGGATCTACTTTGGTAACACTGAGCCTTCGAAAGATCCACTTTGGTAACATTGCGCCATATGAAGATCTAAACACTCGCATATATATATGTGTGTGTGTGGATGTAAGTTTAAAACTGGGGGTGTGTGAAGAAATGAGGAAGCTTACAAAGAAAATTACGCGTTCCTATCTCAAGAAGTTAACAAATATACTTTATTTTGGTATCGTGATTTTTCATTGGGGATGCAGAAAAAGTACTTTTGATCCCGGAGACGCCGCGATTTTAAATTCCGGCTGGAGAGGTCTAGTCTGAAGTTTGCCTAATTTAAACAGTCTTTTACTTTCCCCGCAGTCGCTGAAAGATCTACCAAATAATCGCCAAAGGTCTACCGGTAGATCTGGATCTTCTAGTTGCCGACCCCTGGCTTAAGGGCCTCACCATTGAAAAAATTGAAACTGATTTTTTTTTAAATTTAGCTCAACAATGAGTGAAGCGCGTTTGACAAATCTGGCTTTTCTACTTAGTATCAATTTGCAAAGAAAATGAATTTTGATGAGGTCATAAATCAGTCTGCAGACATGAAGGCTCAAATGCAGAGTTTGTGAATCTTGTCCATTAACGTTTAAAGAAGAGGCTGAAAGAGATTACTTTATTTCCTCTCTCTCTCTCTCTCTCTCTCTCTCTCTCTCTCTCTCTCTCTCTCTCTCTCTCTCTCTCTCTCTCTCTCTCTCTCTCTCTCTCTCTCTCTCTCTCTCTCTCTGTGTTTGTGGGTGTGTATGTGTGTATTTTTTTTTGCACATGAAGTGTACTATTACGTGTTAACTGAATTTTTAAAGTAATGCATTTTAAAACAAAATTACAATTTGTTTTAAACATCTATTTGTAAGCGTAATGTATTTTTCTGTTGTGTATTTTAATTTCACAATTTTATTCTGGGAAAAGAAGGGGGGGGGGGGGGGTGCCAAAGGAAAGCTCCGCCCCGGGTGCCAAATGCTTCAGGTCCGCCGCTGCCTTCAGTCATTACTGACTATGGGAATGCGCCCCTGAGGTGACAGCCCTCAGCTGTTTATTTTCCTGGTACTCCTTTCGACGTTTTCTCCTCTCTTCTGCTTGTGTGAGCTTCTTTTCGCCCAATCTGAGGTGGCGCCGTAAATAGCATCGCCACTTGGTGCGATCGGCAGCTTCATCCTCCTACGTTGCTGGATTTATGTCCAGTGCCCCAATGTTCTATTGCACACATCTTTGAACCTCAGTGTGACATATTATGAAAATAGCTTTCATCTATCTATTTCATTATCTACACTTTTCTTTTACCTAGCTTTCACCTACGCCTGTTTTGTTAACATAAAACCATCCTATACTCAGAGATTTGTACCTTTTCTAATCTTCTTCTTCTTCGATCCTTAACCACCGACCGTCAAAGCAGTCAGTGGCCATCACGCCTAGTGGCGTCTTGTAGGGCAACAACAAATTGATTCCACTTTGCACGGTCGGTGGCCATCCTTCGTACAGTGCCCCAACTCTGGTTCATTCTTTGCATCTCAGCCTCCACAGTCCTCCGCCAAGTTGTTTTTGGTCGGCCTTTCTTTCGCTTTCCTTCAGGGGTCCAAAGCATAGCTGTTCTTGTGATGGCATCGGGGTCTCTTCTGAGGACATGACCAACCCAGCTCCAGCGTCTGCCAGCTATGATGGTATGCATGTCCTCTTGCTTGCTACGAGTAAGCAGATCTTGGTTGGTGATGGTATTCGGCCAAAAGATTCGGTGAATTTTTCTTAGGCATGTTGTGTGAAAAGAGGACAATTTTGACATTTCCTTCTCTGTGACTCTTCAGCATTCCGCACCATAGAGAAGCACAGAAAGCACGCAACTCTGGTATAATCTTAATTTTGTGCTTGTGCTGTATTGGGAGGACTTCCAGATGTTATTTAGGCTAAAGAAGGCTGTTCTTGCCTTATTCATTCTGATGTTGATGTCTTTGCCTGCCCCACCGTCTGGTGTTTACTATGCTTCCTAGGTATGTGAAGGTATCTGTCTGCATATTCCAGATCTTCCAATGTTGAAAATGTAGTCCATCTTATTCCTCTTGGACTGCCCTCTGTTGTCTGGCGCATCACCCAGTCTATGACTGTTAAAAATAGAGTGGTTGATAAGGGGCATCCCTGTCGTACTCCTGTCTTCACCTCGAAGGTTAGGTTGCTCTGCCCAACACTACACGTAAAGTTGGCATAGAGGCTTTTTATGATTGACACCATGCAGCTTGGAATTCCATAAGCCCTCAGTATTTTCCATAAACTGTCCCTATGTATGCTGTCAAAAGCCTTTTCAAAATCAACAAAATTTATGTAAAGCTGTCTTTGCCATCTGAGCACTGCTCTATAATGTTCCTGAGAGTGAATATATGGTCTACACATCTTCTGTTCTTTCTAAATCCTGCTTGTTCTTTCCTCAGTTTGTAGTCTACTGCCTTTGAAATTCTCTGCATAATTATCCTGCCTAGTATTTTGCTGGGAACTGAGAGAAGAGTGATTCCTCTCCAATTATTGCAGTCTGAAAGATCTCCCTTCTTGGGCAATTTGACAATTATTCCTTTGTTCCACTCTGATGGTGTTGTCCCCGTTTTCCACACTTGTGCAAATAGTGGTTCTAATAGTTCTGCTGCTAGCTCAGGGTCTGTCTTAAATAGCTCTGCATTTAAGTTATCATGGCCCGGAGCTTTACCGTTCTTTAACCCTTTGATTGCTGTGATGATTTCTTCTTTTCGTGGAATGTCTGTATTTACATCTAGATCGTTTTCAGCCTCAGGAACATTCAATTGTGTCTCTGGTATTTCCTTGTTCAGAGTTTCTCTGAAGTGCTCTGCCCATCTTGTTTCCTGTCCCTCTGCTGTCTTGATGAGATTTCCTTGCTTATCTCTTACTAATGTAATATTGTTTGCACCTTGTTTTCCGCTGATGAATTTAGTTATTTTGTATACTGTGCTTTGTTCATTTTTCAGTGCTGCCTCTTCTGCCTGTTTTGCAAGATCGTCTAGGAAATTCCTTTTGTTGGCTCGGGTTTGGCGTTTAACTTCCCTGTCCAGTTGACTGTACTGTTCGCTATATAGTTGCTTTAACCTGGGGGACTTCGCTTCTGTTTTCTTTCTTTTCATTTCCTTTCTCATCTTTATGGTGTTTAGTGTTTCTGGTGTTATCCAATCTTGCTTCTTCCTTTCCTGGAATCCTAAGCATGATTTGCTGCTTTCCTTATATATTGTTGAAATGGTGTTGAAATTCTGGTCTATATCATCAGTCAATGTCTTTTCCTGGCTTTTGGCAAATTGATATCGTTTCTTAATGTCGGCCGCAAAAGCTTTTCTGGTAAGGGGGTCCTTCAATTTGCTGATGTCAAACCTTTTCTGTGTAGTTACAGTTGGTCCAGCCCTTCTTAGTTTCACTTTCAGTTTTGCTACTACTAAATGGTGATTGCTTCCCACATCTGCACCTCTTCTTACCTTCACATCTTGTAATGCATGTCTCCATCTACCGTTAACCATGATGTGGTCTATCTGGTTTCTGTCCCGACCATTTGGTGATTCCCATGTTAACTTGTGAATTTCCTTATGTGGGAAAAGTGTTCCTCCAATGACCAGGTTGTTAATGCTACAGAAACTTATTAGCTTATCCCCATTTTCGTTTGCTATTCCGCTGCCGCATTTCCCCATTGTTCTTTCATTATATGTATTGTGTGTACCAACTTTCGCATTGAGGTCTCCCATTACTATAACAAGATCATATCTAGGTGTGTCCTCCATTTCTTTCTGCAGTTGTTGATAGAATTCATCCTTGACCTCCTCATCGCTATCATTCGTTGGTGCGTAGCATTGTATTATTGTAGTGTTGGTGAATCTCAATCTCAATCTCAATCGTATCAGTCTGTTGTTGATGGGTTTCCATTCCAGTAATGTCCTTTCTATCCCTTTCTGTAGAATAATGGCTACGCCTTCACTGTGCTGTCCATCCTCTCTTCCAGAGTAAAGTACTGTTTCTCCTGTTGCTGTTTTAACTTTTCCTGCCCCTGTCCATCTGCTCTCGCTTATCCCCAGGATGTGTAACCTATAGTTTCTCATTTCTGCCGTGACCTGTCTTAGTTTACCTGTCTCGTACATTGTCCTGACATTCCAAAATCCTATTCTTGTATCCTGTTTTGCGGTCAGGACATCCGTTTTCATGTCAGTGGCTTCCTTAAAACCCCCAACCTGGAGGACCAGGGTACCAGCTTTTGTCTGACCCCTACCCACACAGACCAGTCCAGCTTGGTTGAACTTACCAGGAGTAAAACTCCCACTGGCATAGCTCTGGGGATCGTCAGGGTACGCAAGCTGCCATACCGCTACAAGGTATAGGTACCATTGATGGCAGACCTTTTCTAATATTAGCAAGCATTTTATTGCTGTTCGCTATTTTCTTTGATGTATGTTCACGAGCAGACCAATTTAGCTAACGCTGAAATTATGGAAAAAGTAAAAAGAAGAGACATCACAATTTTGATGGGTGACATGAATGCAAAGATAGGTACAGTCAACACTGGATTTGAAGAATAGAACAGAAAATCAGATTGATCATATATGCATAAACAAGAAGTTTAGATCATCATTGCAGGATGTAAAGGTATATAGAGGAGCAGATGTGGCATCAGATCACCATCTTCTGATAGCCAAAGTAAAAATGAAACTCAAGAGATATGCAACAATGCAAAATTATAGACAACAGTTTAATGTAAGACAGCTAAGAAATCAAGAAACAAGAGACAAATTTGCGGTCACAGTATCCAACAAATTCCAAGTGCTCCAACAGCTGGAAGATGTAGAGAATACAGAAGACTATTGGCAGCAGGTCAAAACAGTATGGAAGGAGACATGTGAAGAAATACTGGGAAAAAGGGAAAGACAACAAAAAGCATGGATAACAACAGAAACCATCAATAAGATAAAAGACAGAAAAAACAAGAAAGCAGAGTTAAACACAAGCAAAACTAGAAGCTCCAAAGCCAAGGCTCAAGAAGTGTACACAGAAGCAAACAAAGAAGTAAAAAGAAGTATCAAAAGAGACAAGAGGAAGTATATTGAGGAGTTGGCAAGAGAGGCAGAAGATGCTGCAGCCAAAGGAAATATGAGAGAACTGTATAGCAGCACAAAGAAGCTAACAGGGAAATACAAGCAAACAAGTTGCCTCATAAAAGACAAGAATGGGAAACTGCTCAGCAATATACAAGAGCAAATGAAGAGGTGGACAGAATATTTTGGGGACCTTCTCAATAGACCAGCTCCACAAAACCCGCCGGACATCCAGCCAGCAGAAGAAGAGCTACAAATTAACGGTGAAAGACCAACGAAGGAAGAAATAAAGAAAGCCATAAAGCTTCTAAGAGAGGGAAAAGCGTCTGGACCTGATGGCATTCCAGCAGAGGCCATCAAAGCAGATATCGACACGGCTACAGAGATGTTATATAAATTACTTGGTAAAGTCTGGGAAAAGGAAGAGATACCAGCAGAATGGAAGGAAGGATATCTGGTTAAGTTGCCTAAGAAGGGAAATTTACAAGAGTGCACAAATTATAGAGGAATAATGTTACTATCAGTGCCAGGAAAAGTATTAAACAGGATTATCCTTGAGAGATTAAAAGAGTCCATAGACAAGAAACTGAGAGATGAACAAGCAGGTTTTCGACAAAACAGATCATGTACAGACCAGATAGCCACTTTGAGAATAATAGTTGAACAAAGTCTCGAATGGAATTCACCACTATACATCGGATTTGTGGACTACGAAAAGGCATTTGACAGTGTAGACAGAGAATCACTTTGGAAATTGATGAGGCATTATGGAGTTCCCCTGAAGATCATTAATTTAATAAAGAAAAACATATGAAGACATGACATGCAGAGTTCTTCACGAAGGACAGCTTACAGAACCGTTTGGGATAAGAACAGGAGTGCGACAGGGATGCCTCTTGTCTCCATTTCTTTTCTTGCTGGCAATAGATTGGGTTATGAGATCATCGACAACACACAACAGAAATGGAATCCAGTGGACTCTGACTAAGCAGTTGGATGATCTGGATTTTGCTGATGACTTGGCTCTTCTGTCCCATAACCGTAATCAGATGCAGGACAAATTGAAAACACTCGATGAGAGGTCACAGCAATAGGGTCTGAAAATACACAGGGAAAAGACAAAAATAATGAGAATAAATGCAGGTAATGATAACAGGGTTGAACTTGAAGAAACACCAATTCAAGATGTAGAATCATACACATATCTTGGCAGTAATATAGACAAAGTTGGAGGGACAGACAGCGATATCAAAATAAGAATACAAAAGGCAAGAGGAGCTTTCATTGCATTGGGAAATATATGGAGATCAAGAGAAATCGGATCCAACACGAAAATAAGAATCTTCAATTCAAATGTGAAGTCAGTCCTATTGTATGGCTCGGAGACATGGAGAACAACAAAGACAACAACCAAAAAGCTACAGACTTTCATAAATGGGTGCTTGCGTAGAATAGAGGGATTAAAATGGTATGACAAGGTTACCAACGTGGAACTGATGACAAGAACTAGACAAGTGCCAGTGGAACAAGAGATGAGAAGAAGACGATGGCGATGGATAGGACACACACTGAGGAAACCTGTTGATAGCATTACAAGGCAGTCCTTGTTCTGGAACCCCCAGGCCAAGAGAGGCAGAGGAAGACCAAGAAGTACATGGAGAAGAGAGTTGGAAACAGAGGTGAAAATGATGAGGAGAACATGGAAAGAACTTGAGATGATGGCACGGGACAGGAGGACTTGGCATGTGTTTGTTGAAGGCCTATGCTCCTTTGGGAGTGGAGGGTTATGAATGAATGAATGAGCGGGGTAGCTGTAATTTTTTAACGCCAGCGATTGAAAATCGTTGGAAAGGATCAGATAGCGATCAGGGGGAGATCAGTTTGGAACAAAGGGGTAGACAATTTCTATTACCTTCCCCTGAACTATTCGTTTGAAAGTAATTAAACACGGTGAGAATAGCCAAATCAAAGGACGGGCTTGGCAGAGAGTCTGGTTTTCGGTGAATAGTGGCCATTCCCTTTGATTTCAGATATATATATATATATACCCCAGCATTCTAACAAAATTTATCCAGTACCGCCACAGATTCAGAAGACATCTAGCTACGATTCTAGAATCACTTGTATTAAGTTGAGTTCTTAGTTTTTGGTGGAGATAGTCTTAGAAGTTTGTGTGAAGGTAAATACTATACTAGTAGTTTTGAGTGATTTAAGTGGTAAAATCGTTGATTATATTTCACTAAGATTTTCTGTTCAGAGTGATTTACTAGATAGGTCCATCATTTATATTTCTCTAGGTTTTACTGTGTTACATTGGCTAGCAGAATAAATAACAATTTCTAGCTAAACTATTCCAGCTATAAAATAAATTTAATTAATAGCTAGTAACCAGTCAGAGAATATTTTAACCAACTAGTAAAGGCACTGTTCATCATGAGTATTGACGAAATATGTATTTATTTCTAATTCGTGATGAGTGATTTTTTTAATGACTAGAATTTATTTCACGGGAGTTTTTAAACGATGAGGCAAGCTCTAACCCCTTAGTTTCAATTTAAGTTAGATAACCGAAGGGGATAAATATATTATATTTTACGCGGGTTAAGGATAGGATTGAGAATACTATATTATGGTTAAGTATTTGCATTTTTTCTCCTTTACACAGTATTGGGTCAAACCCTAAACCTTACCAGCGGCTTCCATGCTAATCTGAGAGTAACCATACAAAAGAACAATTTAATTAGTAACTGGGTTTCTTCAAGGTAAAAACTGTCTGAGGTTGTGTTTACACCCAGAAAGAGACAGAATACCACCCAAAGAAAATTAAGAGTGACTTTGTACTTACTTACTTACTTACTTAGTCGTTCCCCTTCTACCGTGAGGTGTAGAGGTTTGGAAGAGAGAGCGCCAGACCATTCTATCAGCTGTCTTCTTCCTGGCCTGGTTCCATTCTAGTCCTCGGTCCTTCAAAGATTGTCTAATGTTGTCCTCCCAGCGGACTCTGGGTCGTCCTGGAGGTCTGGATCCCTGGCTCTTTGTTTCCCATGCTTGTCGTGGTAGCCGATCTTCTCCCATTCTGCAGACATGGCCAAACCATCTTAGTTGGGACTGTTCTATTTGGGTCTGCAGCGGATGGGATTTTAGGCCTTGACGGATCGTCTGGTTGCGGACCATGTCTCTTCTTGTTACTTCAACCACTTTCCTCAGATACCTCATTGGGAGCCGCGCTAGCGTAGTGGTTACAACACCGCGCTAGCGTAGTGGTTACAACACCGCTCTGGCGACCGGGTGATTCAGGATCAAACCCGGGCGACGGCATTTGAGGATTTTTCGTCGACCGGGATTTGGACTGGATTAACTCGAGACCTGGCGATGACATTTGAAGAAGTATCGTCGACCAGGGACTGGCGGCTCCTGAGCCGACCCAGCTCTAATGGGTACCTCCGAAAACGGCGAGTATCTGCCTGAATGGACTCTTATACTCAAGGGCCTTTTCACTCAGCTGTCTGAGTGTGTGAAGATTAGGTCTTGAGTACTTCGGTTTGCTCGGAATCCGCACGTCATCCAATTGTGGGCTCAGTCGTCTGCTCTAGGATTCTAGAGTAGATTTTACCAGGGACACTGAGAAGGGATATGACTCTATGGTTTCCACATTGTCGATTGTCACCCTTTTTGAAAATTGGTGTTATGATGGCAATCTCCCAATCCTTTGGTATGGTCTTGTTGCACCATGCTGCCTGTAGGACCTTTAGGAGTAATAGGTCGCCTGATGCTCCCATGTACTTAACCATTTCTGGTAAGAGTGACTTTGTAACTGGGCATATAGATCCAGATTTCTTTGCAAATTTCATTTACAGCCCGCCCGTTGTGGTGACTTAACAAACATTAACATCTACTGACGTTCGACTATTTGTGGTGTGACAAAGAATTTTATACTGAGGGAAGTTACCAATCTGTCATTTCTATGTACTGAAAATCTCAAGCTATTGACACTGTGAGCGCCGTTAAATTTCTTACCTGGACAAATTAAAGGTGACATAAACAGTAATCCTAAATAAAAATAACAAAGAGAACGCTCCCCGGAGAATTGAAGTTAATATCTCTTTGAGGAGCTGGGGTTCTCTTTGCCAAATATAATACTGGAGTTGCTGTGTGTATGTGTTCTAAAGATTGTTCCAGAAGATACACCACAAGTATTAGGTAAGAAAGAATGCTCGTGGCCACGGTTGTCTGAGAAAAGAGGAAGAATGAATTAATAATTCTCATGTATATCTTGTAGAATCCATGTACTCACTTTGTGTATTTCTCTATTCAAGTTTTGCTGATGCTGTCCCTATATCAGAATAGATTAACGTATAAACTCTGTTCTTTACGGTAGAGGGAATTACTAGACCATAGCATGTAAATCTTTGACTCTTTGGGGTTAATAACTTTCGTCTAACGGGATCTTGTCTCAACAGAGGGAGGGAGGATTACACCTATGAGTCTAACTCTTTAATTAATTCATTGACTTATGTTTATTTGATTTGATATTAAAAATATTGCTGTTGTGAAGTTCTTTATGATAAATAAAATTTACATAAACTTTATTTACATGTGTTAGTCAGCTTCTCCCAAAAGATCCCTATTCCATAGATATACTATATCATATAGTTTTCACGTCTGTGCGTCAAATTGTCGTCACTTATCTGTGTCTGTGTGTAGCCCAGATCAGATGTGAGTGGTTGAATATATATATATATATATATATATATATATATATATATATATATATATATATATATATATATATATATATAAAACCTCTACACCTCACGGTAGAAGGGGAACGACTAAGTAAGTAAGCGTATATATATTTATAGGAAAACTGTCTGATCTAAGAATCTCAGTCGTAACCGATAGGCTGGATAGATTATCTCTCAAATCCAGGGACAGACTTTACCTTTCACCATTTCACTCGTGAAACTCAATTTCTTTACCTTATCTCCTACTGGGCTATCACCTGTTCTAGTCCTATTCAGACCGGACCATAATTGATCTTAAATTCCTATCGAAAAATCTACGACACTCAGCTGCGGTTGCCCAACTGTTCTTTTGCCATCTGCTAGCCCGTAGAAGATATCTTTCGGAATGCGACCATGTTCCATGCGGCGGACATGGCCAAGCCAGAGTAGTCGGCGTTGTCTAAGCAGTGTATACATGCTTTGAAGACCGGCACGTGACAACACCTCTACATTTGTTACTTTATCTTTCCACGATATGCCGAGGATGTGGCGTAGACACCGTAAATGGAAGGTATTGAGACGAGAGCCCATAGTTCTGATAATATCCAGTTTTTACGAGACAAAGTGTAATTAGGCCAACAATTAAGGGAAGCTGTTCCACAAATTTGATTTTTAACTCCTGTAATGACAAATTAGGACTATTTCTATGCAATTGTTATTGTTGAACAGAATCTATGTCATTGCACTCCGGGCAAATGCATAGGTGCTCAGTCTCCAACAGTATATGTCGAAGAGTGTGAATGCTAACTGCTCCTGTAGCTCGCTGGTTATATACACGACGGATTCATCCTGTTATATTATCATTCTATGCAATATATACTGTACATATATTCGAATAAATAATCAGTAAAGAATACATTAGGCTAGGCGGCAGGAGTGATACTTCAGCAAAATAATTAGTGTACTAAAAGTGGATAGGCCTACTGTAATTTTATTTTTTATTTTTTTTGGCAGCAGCAATGGTGGTTCGGACAATCGATGTCCTGCTGTATATTCTTCTTCTTTTACGTACACTTTCAGACGTCCACTTGAATGTTCTCAAAGAAAGCAGTAGTCAGTTTGAGGCTATTTGAATCCCCGTAAAGCTTTTCCACGAAAGGAGCTGGTGTCGGCAATATGCGCTTTCTCTGTACCGCATGTAAGGGGCAACTTTGAAGCAGATTTTCAGCAGTTATTTTATCAGTGCCACAGTTACTCTGATCGGTAGTTCCTGTCTTTAGCTTGTTGAATAGATGGTATCTCAATCTGTTGTGGCCAGTGCGGAGTCTGAAGATTACCACTAGTTCTCTTCTGTTGACCTGGTAGTATGCATCATTCTGTGTGTGACCTGGATGTTCTACATTCCATTTGTTTCTGTATCTGATTCTGATAAAACCCTTTGTCTCCTCGAAAGTTATGCTTGCATCAGGCTGAGGTAGATGTGAACCTTCTTTTGCCATTTTGTCGGCCTCTTCATTGCCGGTGATGTTACAATGAGATGGGACCTATTGGATCACAACACTTTTGAATCGTTGACAAAGTTTGTGGAGCACTATTCTGAGGTCATCCAGGTCTGTATTATTTTGGCTTTTCAACGTTGCAATTACTGACTGTGCATCAGTAAAGAAAGCAACTTGTCTCTCTGTCCTTTCTTCTGTCAATATAACCTCTGCTGCAGTTTTCAAGGCCTCTGCCTCTGCCCTGAAGTTACTTGAGAATTGTCTTGTTGCCACTGACATCCTTTTTTCTACACCAGTGCTTAAGGTTAAAAAGACACCCCCACCTCCATTTTCTGTTGCATTTGTTGCTGATCCATCTGTGTATGCGTGGGTCCAGGTGTTGCGTGGGTAATGTTTCTCTATCTATTTTGTCGCTATGGATTTTCTATCTGTTGCAGTTTGGCTCTTTTTTCTTTTAATTCCAAAAATGTTTTCTATCATTTCAGGGAAACGATTTCGTTTCCAAACTGGAAGCTTGTGTCCTACTGTATATGAAAACTTAAAGCGACAAAAAAGTTCCTTGCGTCAAACATGGGAATACTACCACGTCCTATAAGAGTTAAGGAAGAACTGATGAGCAATGATAAGGCTAAAGTATAAATATTTTTTAAATTTTGATGATGATAAAAACCCCGTTCAATCTCGGATGGATTATAATTAAGATATTTATTGTTTTAAATTCCAAATAATATGAATAATTGCCGATACATGAAAGTGGCATAACATCTCCTGTCCAATAGGACAAATCAAAATTACCAGTGTAGCGTGCATGCAGAAAAAAAAAATAATAAACAGGGGGCGGGGTAAAAAGACCTGGGGTGTTTAGTTAGATATTTAATTGACTTTCATTTGTAATAAATCATATGTTTTATGAGAACATCACCAGACCTTCACTTTCCCAATTACTATATATTCACTTTTGTTCTTGTTAAATACTGTTTGATTATTTTATGCAGTTATTTGGACAGACCTAGAGAATTGCCAAATTAAGCTAAACAGCATATAACAAGAAGTAAAAATTAATATATAAGGATCAATGATGGTGTAAGGATAAGGGGTAGTCTTATGGAGTGTTCGTGTGGATGATGGCAGATAATTGGTGGATTGGGTGTCATCCTTAGATAATTTGCTAATTGCACTAGACAACAAATTTTGACTCTCATAAAATTCTCATAAAATAAGATTCCAAGACATGTTTTTAAAAAGGCACGGTTGGGTGGGAGGGGAAGAGGTGGTACTAGTTATCAGTGACGGGAGGGAAGATATGTGTCAAAGTTGTACTGTGCTGCATTGTATTTCCCAACGGGACCGAAGACGCAGCAAACGAGATAAATGCAGTCAGCGACCCATAGCTTGACTGCTTGTGTCAGGGTCAGCGAACCAGAGCTGACCAAGACCCTACTCCACCTCCAAGTGGTGGTCCTGGAAACAGGCTGCATCACTGCAGTCTGGCCGAGAGAGTAGGGATCGAAAAGGGAAGGCAAACCCTGTCCCAAAAATGCCATGCTGAAATCGGATGTGTCGGGCCGAAAGGCACAAATATCGCAGCTTCGCTGTAAACGAACGCAGAAGAAGAAGAAGAAGTATTTCCCAACAATAGTGGAGTAAACAGCATTCTTCAAAAATGGATACAAACGTTTGTAGCCGTCCCAACCCAACACCCGTTATTCTACCCCACACGTGAGTCGACCTAACAGCACCATTTCAGGTTTCCTAAGAAACTAACAACTGATTCTCTTTCAACTATTCAAGCACTTAGAAACTTACAAGAATGCAGCAGACCTGATATATAGCACAGGAGATATTTCTGGCAACTACTTCCTTGTTGAAGGCTGTTTTTGTTTCGCGTTAGGGTTTTGCAAGTGAATGTTGTTTACATACAATATTCACTCAGAGTTAATGTCCAGGGTTTTTTCTTTACGTGCCTGGCAAACAAGTATTAGTTTACTTTTGTGCACACGTCTCTTTCTCCAAAGAAAGTAATAACTGCTGATTGACGGTTTATAACTTTAATAAACATGAAGAACTTCACAATAGACCCATTGATGTGGTCAGGCAATTAGAGCACAATCAAGATTAATAATAATAATAGTCACTCATATGTATGAAACAATCCTTTCAATAGTGAAATATGAAATACAGTTGTATGCTTTCCATACACTTAATATTGTATACATGAATATATCTTATGGGTCATACACACACACACACCCCGATACACATCTGAACAGCCAAAACGGCTGGTCACTGAATGCCCCCTTTTTCTCCACCCCCTTCGCTGCTAAACTCTCTCTCTCTCTCTCTCTCTCTCTCTGCACACGCCTCGTTAGCAATCCTTTCCCTGCCAGACTCATCACGTGACATAGAGTGTCTAGATGACTGGGTAGCGAAGCAGTGTTCTGGGCATTCAAACTAACAGCATTTTCTAACTCCCAACAAGAGGCCTTATTCCAGAGGATGTTCAGTCTTTATCGCTTGGATACCTTCACATGCTGGCATAGGGGGAAATGAAAAGGCGGATAAAGAAGTCAAGAAAGGCAGATCTGATAAAAATCTAATAAATGTAGGATGCGTAAGTCAGAGATTAAAAGCTGAATTAAAGAATTAATAACAGACGAATGGAAAACAGAGTGGGATAACAATCTAAAAGGAAGACATGCATATAATATGTTCAAGGCTCCAGCATTTTGGCCGAATATCATCACCAACCAAAGTGGAAAGAGACCCCGATGCCCCATCACAGAAACAGATTAATTTTCTATGCTATGGACCCCTGAAGGAAAAAACGAAAGAGAAGCGAATTTGTTGTTGCCCTACAAGACGCCACCAGGCGTAATGGCCACTGACTGCTTTGACGGTCGGCGGCTAAGGATCAAAGAAAGAAGAAGAAGGCTCCATCAAGAATTTATGGGGAATTGAAAATTCCCAGTAACAAGAAACTTCTCAGACTACAGTTGGGAAAAGGTTATTTCAGAATAGAAGAACTTTACTGTGCAGGATGTCTTCAAGACATTTAGAGCATTTCTTGTTAAAATATCGAGGAAGATGAAATATAAGAGGTATGAACAAATGAGATTACCAATATTAGATTATTTGCAGGCATCAAATTTACCTCCAAATATAGAAGAAGTGTTAAGAATAGACAGACTTAGGGAACAGCATAATTTGGTCAAACAATTTTTAACAAGAACAAAAGTTAATATATATAGTAATTGGGGAAGTGTAG
Organism: Oreohelix idahoensis; assembly: GCA_024509875.1. Classification (NCBI taxonomy): domain Eukaryota; kingdom Metazoa; phylum Mollusca; class Gastropoda; order Stylommatophora; family Oreohelicidae; genus Oreohelix; species Oreohelix idahoensis. The sequence goes on along the minus strand of JAMPIV010023029.1, from coordinate 197,755 downwards.
GGCTGATGCTGTTCTTACAATACATATAACTTTTGACAGGTGAAAGTCAATTAAGTATCTGTTAAAGTCAGTTATATGACTCGAAACACCAGGCCTTGACACCCCTCCCCCCTTAATATTATTTTTGTTTGATGTTTTTGTATTGTGATTTGCCCTATGTACAATGATTTGACAGGTGTGATGCCACTTTCTCAAATCGGCAGTTGTTCATATTATTTGGAATTGAAAACAATATGTCCTCATTATAACCCATTAGGTTGAACGGGATATTTTTCATCTTTAAATAAAAAAAGTTTGTAGCTCTCACGCTCTACCCTCAATTTAGAAAGCTAGTCTTTGTTTTCCTAGTAATGATTATGTTTGTTTCCCATCTATGTTTGACTCAGGCTGATGACGAAGGGTAATCCTGAAATCTCCCGTTTCAGTGCATTATTCATTTGTAACACAGATTTCCAATACCTTTCCGTTTTCTTAGAATTGTGGAGAAATCGAGTCCGATATAGTGTTTCTATGTAAAGTATTACTGGATTCGAGTATTCGTATACATGCACTTTGGACTTAATCAGGCCACGAATCTGAAGATTGGAGAAAGAGAAGACAGCACGGTTAAAGCTGGAGACGCTAGAGAAAGTTACTACAGAACCTGAGCCGTCAACTGAGACAGGTAGATGGATATACTGTGGTTTCAAATTAAAATATTCAGTTATAGTTTCCATGCATAAATGATATGATTGCCTAGTCGAATTCACTGAAGATGCATGATAAAAATTAAAATGATGGACCAATAGGACTCATTTGAGTCAATGATCGGCACCCCGGCTTCTGTGCACAAATAGTTTTTTCGTTTGCTTTCGACTAACAAATTAAAAATAATAATTGACAGAGTAGCACAGCCGCCTGCAGGCGAGTTATAACCTAGGACAGACCTAGGTAACTCTCAACTTTAGCGTCCGAAATTGTGAAGTCATAGTTTGTTGTTGTTATTTGTAGTTTGGTTGTTTTTTATTTTACTAAAATGGTAGGCCTACTACGATCCAAAAATTTTGGACGGCAGAGTTTAGTTTTACCATTATAAAGACCGGGCGGACATTGGCATTAATTATCCTAAAAGTGAAACTTTGTTTTTAAAAACTTTGAATTCTTTTCGCGGAAGGAAAAAGGTGGAGGAGGAGGGGTGTGAAATGATTGACATCGTTAGTAAGCAATAAGAGGGAGGGTGATATATGGTAATGGTGAAACAGAATTTGTAGGATTCATTGGTATAATATTTTCTTAATTTTATTGTAAAGCAGTGTTATTGTGCAGAACAGAAACATGTAGCCTACAACAAATACACAACACAAAATAGTAGACGTAAGTGCCACAAGCGCCAGTGAAACAAGAAATGAGAAGAAAATGCTGGAGATGGATAGGACACACATTGAGAAAACCTGTTTATAGCATTACAGACTATTCCTGTTCTGAAATCCCTAAAGAGATAGAGGAAGACCAAAGAACACATGTAAAAGAGAATTGCAGACAGAAATGAAGAAAACATGGAAAGACTTTCAGCTGATGGCACGGCACAGGAAGATTTGGCATAAGTTTGTTGAAGGCCTAAGTTCCTTTTGGAGTTGAAAGGCAAAGAAGATGATGAAATGGTTTAGAAAGATCCCAAAACTTCAAGAAGGGACCGAATCCTAGAAGGAGACACCCCCCCCCCCCCCCCTCCCAAGAGAAGAAGTTGAGACAATCAGGACATATGCTGAAAAAAACCAACCTATATGCTGCCCAGGAACAGATATAGCATTTATTTTCTTGTAATATATAAATGATTTAATTGTAACTTGTAGCAAGAAAGTAATTTTGTTGCCTAACAGTTTGAAACACAATAATTCAAGCCATGTTTATTTACATCAGGAATTTTAATATTATTGCCAGATATAGCAAGATGTTCTGCTTAAATTCTATCAGATAATTGTGTTTGTGCACTTTGTAGGCTCAAAACCATTGCTGGCAAAGAACACAAAGGCTACCCCGTCTCCACTTAGTTTATTTCGTAGAATGGTGGCCCACATATCAGCACTGATTTTTCCTCTGATCATCATATTCAGTGTTGTACCAGGATCAAGTGAGTTGTGTGACCATACAGTTTTACGCTTGGTATTGTAATGTGTACATAATTTTGAAATAAGTGTAACAGTTCAAATGAGTTGTATGACCATGAAGTATTACATTTTATATTTTAATGTATACATAATTTTGAAGTAAGTGTAACAGTAAACTTACTGTCCCCACAAGAACTTGGCAGACATGAAATTATGAATCTGTGTAATTACATGTACAATACAGACACAACCAAAATCTTCGTTGTTATAACTTTGCTCCAAACAATCGAAGCCCCGTGTAGTAGTTCCCAATGGTCTCTTATGAGACAAAGAAAGACTACTTCTCCCTCAGGCATGTCGTACGGGGCGACTAATACGTGGTTGTGCATGGGGCTGGCAACTTTATCATGTAAAACAAATTTGGTACAGAAACCATTGTAGCAAGAGCATGTGAATGTTTTGTGCAGGCTTCTGCATGGGAGCCAGCTGTAGTGGTGGCTCCATGCTTCTATGTGAGCCAGCTGTAGTGGTGGCTCCATGCTCCTTTGGGAGCCAGCTGTAGTGGTGGCTCCATTCTCCTTTGGGAGCCAGCTGTAGTGGTGGCTCCATGCTTCTATGTGAGCCAGCTGTAGTGGTGGCTCCATGCTCCTATGTGAGCCAGCTGTAGTGGTGGCTCCATGCTCCTTTGGGAGCCAGCTGTAGTGGTGGCTCCATGCTTCTATGTGAGCCAGCTGTAGTGGTGGCTCCATGCTCCTTTGGGAGCCAGCTGTAGTGGTGGCTCCATTCTCCTTTGGGAGCCAGCTGTAGTGGTGGCTCCATGCTTCTATGTGAGCCAGCTGTAGTGGTGGCTCCATGCTCCTATGTGAGCCAGCTGTAGTGGTGGCTCCATGCTCTTTTGGGAGCCAGCTGTAGTGGTGGCTCCATTCTCCTTTGGGAGCCAGCTGTAGTGGTGGCTCCATGCTCCTATGTGAGCCAGCTGTAGTGGTGGCTCCATGCTCCTATGTGAGCCAGCTGTAGTGGTGGCTCCATGCTCCTTTGGGAGCCAGCTGTAGTGGTGGCTCCATTCTCCTTTGGGAGCCAGCTGTAGTGGTGGATCCATGCTCCTATGGGAGCCAGCTGTAGTGGTGGCTCCATGCTCCTATGGGAGCCAGCTGTAGTGGTGGATCCATGCTCCTACGGGAGCCAGCTGTAGTGGTGGATCCATGCTCCTATGTGAGCCAGCTGTAGTGGTGGCTCCATGCTCCTATGGGAGCAAAAAGGAAAATGATGATAAAAAAAACCTAAGGCAGTGGAATATTCCGACTGAAACAATGAACCTGATTGGTTCTTGAAGGACCATCTTCATTGTACACTGACAACTCCATTAGTGCTCCGATCTCTCCCTTAGATCATGTAAGGATGATCTCTGCACATGCACGAACTCCATAGCACTGGCAAGGATCTCATTGTGTGTATGCAGAAATCACAGATTCTGTAAATATTTTTGTGGTGGGTAGGTTTCCGAATTTGTAAATTTTGCCAGGCCAGCTGCATATGGCCTACTCTTTTTACGATTTCCAACTGCCAACAGGTTCTTAACGTGTGCAACGTGCACAAGGAACCTCCTATTTTTTCGCCCTTATCCGAGAAGGCCAGGCACCTGACCTCATTACCCAGGAGGTCAGAGGGGAGTATGACATCATTAGGAACCACTGGTTCCATCAATTATATTCCCTGTACTGGGATCAAACCCAGTACTTTTAGAATTAGAGGTGGACGCTATACCTCTTAGCCACTCCAATTAACCTGATGTTTCACATAACCACAATACTCTTCAAAATCATACTCAAGTAGAGAATAAATTGTGAAATAGATAATAAAGTTATTGAAGAACAGTTTGGTAATTTTTTACTAAAGAACAGGAGCAAGAGAAGCAATTTAAAAAAAATAGTACAAGCAACAAAATATAAAGAGGCACCAAAAAGGTTTTATATCATTAGTCACTTTTTTTTTAAATTTGATGATGAGACATATCTGATGGGTTATAATTAGGACATATATTGTTTTCAATTACAAATAATATGAATAACTACCGATACGTCAAAGTGGCATCACATCTGTCAAATCATTGTAAATAGGGCAAATCAAAATTATCAGTTTTGTGTGTATGTAAAAAAAACCAAATAAACAAAAATGAGATAAAACAAAATCAAACAAAAATAATACTGTTTGACATATATTATGCAAATGTCACATTACAAGAAACAGGAAAACCTAAAAACACATGTAGAAGGAAACTGGAGACAGACATGACATGGCATGATCTTGAGCAGACGGCACAGGACATAAAGATTTGGCATGAATTTGTTGAAGGCCTGTGCTTGGTAGGGAGCAGAAGGATAGTGAATGATTTCACATGAAAATATCTGAATTTTTTGGTTTCTTCCTTAACATTTACATCGGGTCATTTCATATTATAATCCAGATGCCCATCACTGTAGAGCAAAGAAAGTAACCACTGCATCAGGCCAAATATGTAAAAGGCAATTAAGGAAAGTTGTGCAGCTTCATCACAAAGAATAAATATCTACAGAAACCAGCACTGAAAGAGCACATGATGTTCTCTGGCACAGGCTTCTTGCAGGGAGTCCAACTTTGGGGTCGGAGTGGTTAAGAAGTATGGCATTGATCTAGAATTCTAAAGGTACCAGGTTCAATTCCCAGAAGAGGGGATATAATTTCTGAAATTTTTTTTCTTCAGAACCAATGACCCTAATAATGTCATACTCCCCCCTGGTCTCCTGGGTAGTGAGATTGGATGCCATGCCTTCTCGGATAAGGGCCAAAAATAAGAGGTCCCTTGTGCAAGTTGCGCTAAAAATCCCTCGGCTGTTGGAAATCCTAAAGAGTAGGCTATATGGCCGCTGCCCTGGCAAAATTTAAAAATTAAAAACTTACCATCCGCAGAAATATTTATAGGATATGTGATTCTTAAATACACACATTAAGATTCTCACTGGTGCTACAGAGTTTGTGCACTGTGCTGAGGTCCCCTTTGTGTGATCTAAGGGAGGAGATCAAAGCACTGATGGAGTTGTCCGTGTGCAATGAAGATAGTCCTTAAAACCAAACCAAATCAAAGGGAGTCAATGAAGATAGTCCTTCAAATCAAACCAAAGGGAGTCAATGAAGATAGTCCTTTAAACCAAACCAAAGGGAGTCAATGAAGATAATCCTTAAAACCAAACCAAATCAAAGGGAGTCAATGAAGATAGTCCTTAAAACCAAACCAAATCAAAGGGAGTCAATGAAGATAATCCTTAAAACCAAACCAAATCAAAGGGAGTCAATGAAGATAATCCTTAAAACCAAACCAAATCAAAGGGAGTCAATGAAGATAGTCCTTTAAACCAAACCAAAGGGAGTCAATGAAGATAATCCTTAAAACCAAACCAAATCAAAGGGAGTCAATGAAGATAGTCCTTAAAACCAAACCAAATCAAAGGGAGTCAATGACAGGGTTCATAGCGACCTGGAAAAACCTTGAAAAACCTGGAAAACGAAAAAAAAAAATTCCAGGCCTTGAAAAGCCTGGAAAAATAGCTAAAAGCCTTGAATTTTCCGCATCGGACCTTGAAAAATAATACGAAATCGAAAGTTCGTTACTTTGTGTCCATTTTTTGGTTATTGGTGGTATTTTTCGCAACAACAGACGCGACGAGTCTAAAAATAAATCTGCGTTTACGCCATTAACGCAAAGCGCCGAAAACGAAACCACCGAAAACTTCTGGAAATGGAAGTGCGCAAAGGGAAGTAAAAATTGTAAAGTTACCGTATAATTTTTACTTCCCTTTGCGCAAAGTTACCATACAATTTTTACTTCCCTTTGCGCATTAAATCCATTTCCAGAAGTTTTCGGCGCTTTGCGTTAACGACGTAAACGCAGATTTATTTTTAGCACTCGTCGTAAGTAATAAATTCATTTATCTCATTTATAAAACCTATTTAAATAAGTCCAGTTTATAGATAGACCTACTGTACTTGCGTCTGTATTTATAATGTAGGCCTATTTACAGTTTAATTTTTAACCATGGCCAAAATTAGCCTATAAGCAAGCGTTTGAACGAAATTTCTTTGTTTACCTCTGCATACGGGAATATATTTGACACAGTTTAAGATGGTCAGGAATAGAAATTGATGGCGATTCCATATCCTATAGCCTACCCTGTTATCAGACCCATGTCCCACTGTTCATTTCACCACAGGTTTTGGAAATAAATATATTTTGAATGCTTTTTTAATTATATTTATGATGAAAAGACTTATCCCGTTCTACCTCTGAAGGGTTATAGGCTAATTAGGATAGGCCTAGGCCTACATGTTTTCAATTTCAGATAACATGAATAACCGCCGATACACGGTAGAAGGGGAACGACTAAGTAAGTAAGTAAGAAAATCAGCAGTTTTGTGGATAGGCCTATGTTATTTAAAAAAAATTAAATTAAATTTTTTTAAAAATCTAAACAAACAAACGAAACAAAACCCATCAAAAATAGGGTGGGGGGTGGGGGGGGGGGGGGGGGGGGTAAAGGTCTCCAGTTAGATATTTAATAGATTTTCACTTATCATAAGTATTACCCTCCCAATTACTATATATATTACCTTTTGTTCTAGTTAAATATTGTTTGACTGTATTATGTATACGTTTAGAATTTTGAATTGGTAAATATACATAGCTTAGGCCTCTGTGGCCTAATGGATATGAACGCAGTTTCATAATCCAGATATACCAGGTTCGAAACCTGCTGCAGGCGGTTTGGTAGCAGATCACTTTGTGTGGATTTTTAACAATGGTATAAGCGCCGTACTGTTCAGAAAGCAATGGCAAACTACTGAATGAAAAAATTGCCTAGAAAAATCACAAACAGCCAATAAAAGCTGGGGTTGATTGCCACGTCCTGTAAAGGATAAGCAACTAACTTTTGTTTAGGCCTACTCATAAGTTATTTGTGTTCCCTTTTCTTTTTTTTTTTTTTATAAACTAACACTACTAGGAGACCTACAGATGTGACATCATTTGTGACCAAGGAAAAAACTCTTGCGAGCTGAGATTATTTGGACTCTTTTTTTTTTCAGTAAAAAGTCACCATAGTTTTAATTCAAATTTCATACGCAACAAGGGACATATTCTCTTCTGTGGTAGTTTTGATTCAGCCTTTAGCTTTATTTCAAGACCTGAAATTCAGATTGGTGCATTTGGAACAGTAGCGGAAAATAGGAAGCATTTTCCTGTAGCACTGAAGAAAAAAACAACTCAAATTGAAAAAGACAAATCATCCTGTGTTTTGTGCGACAGAAGATAAGGCATGCCGACAGTCACCTGGCATGATACGAAAAGATTTAACCTTATATCCACTGTTCACTCCAATGATAATATAAACAAGACAGTTAGAAAGACAAATTCTTTAGGGCAGAACAATTCAGAAGCTAGTGCTTGCAGAAAAATACAGCAAAAGTATGGGAGGTGTGGAAACTTCAGCCAACTAGGTGCAAGCTACCCCTACCCACACAGATCCTATTTTTATATTATTTCTTAGTTGAAACTGCCCTGGTCAATGGGCACATAACCTATAACACTGCCAACTCTACAAAAAAAGATCAAAGCGAAGATCAGGATGTCAGTATGGCTCTTATTGAACCTGCTATTCTTCGACGCAATGTGACACCTTGAAAACCACAGGTCACAACAACACGACTTACTGAGCACCACTTCATTGATAAATATGAAAGGGCAAGGTATAATCAACTGTAAAGTGTGTAAGGCTGCAGGGAACAGAAGCCAGACTTGCATGTACTGCCCAGATTGCAATGTACCTCTATGCCTGATACCCTGCTTCAAGTTATACCACACAGTCAAGGATTATCAACGTGGATCGTTGACAAAGACTCTTGCAGAGGCCTACAGCTACAACTTCAACCCCAGTTAATGAAAAAAGCAGCTCAGACTCCAACTAGAGGTACTTAACTACTCAAACATTTACAAACGCTCATTGTCAGATGCCACAGACGCAGAATACATTCAAAAAAGACAAACACGAAAAATACAGTTTTTTTTAAAACATTTTACTCCAATTTTATTAGCCTTTTATGTTGATATACGTGGTTAATCGTTAAATCAATACGTCAATCAAGCTTATTTTATTCATTACCATCCATGTCACTAACATTTTATTGCGCTGATGTTGAACTAATTCACTAAAAACTTGGAAAAGATGTCTGTTTTTCAATCTTTTATGAATTTAAAAAAAAAAAAAGTTCTTTTTAAAGAAATCTGCAAACACCCTTGGTAATGGGAGACGGTAATGCTCCGGATTGCTGATCAGCAAAGTGATAATTATATCTGAGAAAATTAGAAGAGGAAAATATTAGAGTTTCCCATCCTTGAAAATCACGTGCTGGACCTGGAAAAACCTGGAAAAAGCCTGGAAAATGCTTGAAGAAATTTGCTATGAACCCTGCAATGAAGATAATCCTTAAAACCAAACCAAATCAAAGGGAGTCAATGAAGATAGTCCTTAAAACCAAACCAAATCAAAGGGAGTCAATGAAGATAGTCCTTCAAATCAAACCAAAGGGAGTCAATGAAGATAGTCCTTAAAACCAAACCAAACCAAAGGGAGTCAATGAAGATAGTCCTTCAAATCAAACCAAAGGGAGTCAATGAAGATAGTCCTTAAAACCAAACCAAATCAAAGGGAGTCAATGAAGATAATCCTTAAAACCAAACCAAATCAAAGGGAGTCAATGAAGATAGTCCTTCAAACCAAACCAAAGGGAGTCCAACTGTATTAGTGGCTCCAAGAAATAGATAATTCCTTTGAGCTCCATACAGAGCATGCAGCCACCACTGCAGGTGATTCCCTTGCCGGAAGCCTTCAACAAGCAGTCATATGCTCTTGCAGCGGTGGTTTCTGAGACTGAGGCAATGTGTTTTACATGATGAAGCTGCCAGTCTCAAGCCCAGTCTCGTTTTAGTTGCCTTGTACAACATGGTGCAGTAGTAGAGGCTTTCTTAGTCTCTTCAGAGACCCCTAGGAACAAATATGTACAATTCATTCATCACATGGGGCAAAGTCTTTTACAGACAGGGGGTATGATGTGCTGGTGTTGTGGGTAGTGGGTTTCCTCCCTTGCTTCACCCTAGGCCTAGTGAATTCTTGTTCATGAAAGGAGCGACCATTGCGGTGTTAGTCTCTTGGCCTAGCAAAACCTCTCATACCCCAAGATCGTTGTGCGTGGTGAAGAGCCACACCCTCCTCGAGGTAGTCCTGGTAACTGAGGGTGCGAATCCTCAGGCTAAACACAACGGATCTAGAGGAGCAAACCTCGATAATAAAACCGGTGCACTACACCGTACACGCCCTCTGTGGGTGGGAAGGAGCCAGATGGATACTGAACAAGTCTTGGGAGTGGGAACGAGTGTGGACTGCTCCCTGAAGATCGGAACCCATCGTACAGGCACAGAGACTCAGGACTTGACGATCCTATTGCCTTCAACTCTTGGTCACATGACTAGAGCCTCTGAGAACTCGGCGTAACCAGCAGGCAATTTGGTGGCGGGGAAAGAGCACTGTGAGCCCTACCTTGGCTACGTATCACAAGGAGACGCAGAAACACCCCCTTTATCTCCCCCAGAGCTGGCACAGTACACTTCTGGCTTCTACCCGGGGCGGTAGGAAATCCACATCAAACCTGGCAGAGCAAGTCCTCCATCAGATGCGGCCGATGCTGGGCCCACTGGTGCGTGGACACGTCCCGATCCCCATCGAGACTTGCCCGGGGAGCCCACCCCGGCACAAAAAAGCAGAGAAGGCCACTCTCCAAACCTCCGATGTCTTGCGGGCAGTGTTAGGATGTGCAAGAACATGGACAGGAAGACTCCACAACTTCCCCACTGAAGACACGCCCACGGCGACCGTTGCCTCAATTAGCTGTGTGTGGTGTACCCGGAAACGGGGCCTCCCAGTACTGAGGCACAGCTAAGTCCCCGATGTCACATATCGGTGCAGAGTTGAGAGAGATGGCTGAGCATCACAATCCCCCCTGTGTTGCAGCATGATGAGAACCCAGCATTGCACACTGAGCTTGGGGGGATCACTTGGGCACCAGACTTAATACTGGCTCTTGACTGGATGGCCGCATGCAGGAGATTTCTACAATGGAGGGTTGGCAGGTGGTGGGTATCTAGAAGTGGCTCTGTGCAGGACGTGAGGATTCCTTGGGAGAGCCCAGAACCAGAGCACAGCATTGTGCAAGCTCTGCATAGTTGGAGAGCCCCCTGGATGACGGGGAATGCACAGTGTGCTACCCCACCTATCCCCAACTGCTAACTTAGAACCAGAAGTGGGGTCCTCTGTATGCGTGCCAGGCCAGGATAAAATGCCTGGGAAAGAGACTGGAGCTCAGAACTCCCTAACTCAAAGTTGCAGGATGGCAGAAAAGCCATGGGAAAGACAGGGCTATTTTGAAGATAACGCAACCATATTTTCACCATATGAGCTCGGACGCCGCCTCGGTAAACCAGGACCGCGCAGAGCAGTGACACCCCCAGGCTGCTTGCGAATAGTCTACTACTGGAAACATAAACAGATTAGGGATGAGCCCACTCTCCCGTTGAACAGGTGCTAAAGTCATAGATACTGGGCCAGAAGGCGCACCGGAAACCACAGTATCACGCAACTCGCTTTTTTTTTTCTATGGAGAGTACACCGTCAAATAAATCTCGTACTGGTGCTCGCCCTGTGGAGCTCCACCAGGCAGGTGCAGTGCCGGGCTCTGAGCCTCGACAGAGCCCACCCTCAGCTACTGGAGGACCCTCTAGACCGTCTTGTGGAGTCAGCAGATGGCGGAGGAGAACTACTGACCAAAACAAAACAGAAAAAGAGAAACCCAGAGTGCCACTTGTCATGATGCACTGGAATGCAGAGGGAGTGAACAGCAAGCAGGCTGGATACAGCAAAAAGACAGAGCTGGAAAACATCTTGTATGAGAAGCAAGTCAGTGTTTGCTGTATCCAAGAGACTCACTTGAAAGCAGATCAAACCTTTAAAATAAGGGGATATCAATGCTTCAGATCCGACAGAAAAGATAGACGAAAAGGAGGAGTACTTACTCTTGTAAGGAATAACATTCCTGCACACGAAAGGAAAACCTTCATGGATGGAGCAGAATATCAGCTGTTGCAGATAAAGGTAGACAAGATGGAAATAGAACTCCTGAACTATTACTGTCCGAACAACAAACCCCTGAGTCTCAGCTCTATACAGGTACCAGCCACCAACTTTATAGCAGTTGGAGACTTTAATAGCCACTCCCAGAGCTGGGGCTATAACCATCTGGATCACAGAGGTGAAGAGGTTGAAACTTGGCAAGATGATCACTCCCTAATCCTAGTCAATAATGCCACAGATACTCCTACCTTCTACTCCAGAGGATGGCACACAACTTCAACACCAGATCTTGCCTTCTCCACACCAGATATAGCTGGATCTATTAGTAGAGAAGTAGGAGACCAACTAGGGGGAAGCGACCATCGCCCAATCTTTCTTACTGTCCAGAGTGCAACTCTCAGTACAGGCCCAGCCATTACAAGATGGAACTACAAAAAAGCCAACTGGGGTTTATTCAGGCATCAGGTGAACACGCTGCTGTCTACCCTCAAGGTACAGAACAGAGACATTAATGAAGTGGTAAAAGACTTCAACAGATGCATACTACAAGCTGCAAAAGAAACCATTCCCAAAGGATGCCGGCGTAACTACATACCATACTGGTCCAGCACACTCCAAGAACATCAGGAAGCTATGGACAGGGCTAGAAAGGACGCAGAGTCTCAGCCTTCACTTGAAACTCACAACAAATGGAAAAAGGCTGTAGCAGAGTTTCAGAGAACAAAGCTAGAAGAAAAACGGAAAAGCTGGAGAACTAAAACGGCATCGCTGAACCTTGAGAAAGACGGCAGGAAACTTTGGAGATTAGTCAAGTCTCTAAATGAAGAGCGTTCCTCACCTAGGCAGCAGACTATCACAAGGCTGCAAGTTACCGGCCAATCAGTCTCACAAGCTGTGTTGGGAAGACTATGGAGCGAATAGTCAACCACAGATTGAAATGGTATTTAGAGTCTGAGCAGATCCTGGTGCCGGAACAAGCTGGATTTAGAGAATGCTACAGTATAGAAGACCAAGTTACTTACTTGTCTCAAGCAATAGAAGATGCCTTCCAGGAGAAGAAAAAGGTCCTAACGATCTGGGTCGACTTCAAGCAGGCCTTTGACAAGGTGTGGAAAGATGGCCTCATTGCAAAACTTAGGAGAAGTGGAATCCAAGGCAACATGATGAAATGGATCCAGTCATACTTGCATAACAGGAGAACTAGAGTCACTCTTGACGGTCTGCAGAGCAGAAAAGTGTTGCTCCATCAGGGGGTACCTCAAGGAGGAGTAATTTCCCCAACACTCTTCCTTGTTTACATCAATGACCTGGTGAAAGATCTCCCTGCAGGAGTTAAAGCTGCCTTATATGCAGATGACCTAGTACTCTGGTGCGCTGATGAAAATGTCACCACAGCAAATTATAGAATGCAGCGGGCAGCAGACATGCTAGTGTCATGGGCAGAGAAATGGCTTATCACAATAAACACAGACAAAACCTCCACAACACTGTTCTCCCTCGCCCCCAAGGACAAATCAGCTAACATACACCTAGGGACAACCGTGATCAAGGAAGAAAGCTACCCCACCTATCTTGGGGTGACATTTGACCAAAGGCTTACATGGAATAAGCATATTGAAAACGCAGAAGGAAAGGCCCGAAGACGACTAGGCATACTCAGAAAATTAGCAGGTACCAACTGGGGAGCAAATGAACGAAATCTAAAGAAGATTTATAATGGAGTAATAAGACCACACTTAGAGTTTAGCTCAGCAGCATGGTCATCAGCTGCTAACTCACATCTGCAGTCTTTGGACAAGGTGCAAAATCAAGCTCTCAGGCTCATCACAGGAGCCATGAAAACTACACCAATAACAGAGATGCAGAAGGTTGCTGGATTACAGACATTGTCCCATAGAAGAGACACAAAAACCATGATCCAGATGGAAAAGTACAACAGTATGCCAATGCACCCAATGAAGGCAAGACTAGATGATCTGGCATTGGGACGTCTAAAGCGTAGCAGCTTTGTGCATCGGGGAAAAGACTTATAAGACAGCATCAAGAAGACCTATCCATGAAGACAACACCACTGAAGCCCACCCTATACCCTGTACCATGGGAGCAGGCCAGCAGTGCCCTCCAAATTAATACATCAGTCAGTGGTCTCACAAGTGGATGTGAGTATAATGATCTGCAAAAACGAACTGCTACATTGAGTATGATCCAAGAAAGCTATCCCGATCAATCATGGATACATGCCTATACAGATGGATCAGCAACTAATGCTGTTAGGAATGGAGTGCCGGTATCTTTATCTCATATCCTGACAACCACTATGAGACTAGGCACATTCCCACTGGTAAATTCTGTTCCAACTATACAGCTGAGGTTCAAGCTCTAGAGCAAGCTGCAAATATGATTTATAACACCAACTCTGACTGCCACCAGGTAGTCATCCTCACAGATGCACTGTCTGTCCTGCAAGCTCTCAAGGGTGGTAAACTCCCGCATCTGAGAAATGAACTAAACAAGGTAGCTGCCAAAAAGAGAACCATACTTCAGTGTGTACCATCTCATTGTGGTGTACCCGGAAATGAAAAGGCAGATAAACTTGCAAAAAAGGGAGGAGAATGTGAACAAGAAGATAATGAAGTCACATACTTTGAGAAAAAGAGAGCTATCCAGACTATCAGAAGAGAACAGAACCAACCCAAAGACGACTATCACACTCTCGACCGGCAGGGACAGATAACTATTTTTCGACTCAGGACAGGGCATAACAAACTGAATAAACACATGCACAAGCTACGATTGTCTGCTTCACCACTGTGCACATGTGGATTAAACGAACAAACTGCTGAGCATGTTCTACAGGACTGTCCTCTGTATGACCAGTTAAGAAAGATATACTGGCCCAATGACTCAACACTAAACTCAAAGCTATATGGAGTTAAAGAGGAACTTCAAACAACAGTCGAATTCATCATGAGAACTCGTCTGACGGTGTAATCATCAAAGATGCGATCGCAAGAAGAAGAAGAAGATTCATCACATAATGTTTGACTTCATTCAGCACAGTTCCTCATTTAGTTCCCTGGAGTCTCGGAGGAAACAAAAGAAAGAATAGGACTACTGACCTCTCAGGCACATCATTAAAGGCAACTCATACGAGGTTGTGTATGGGGTTGGCAAGCTCATGATGATGTTTAATTAGCTGCTGAGCTCCTCGCTGTTTTTCAGCCAATACCGAGTCTTAGACTCCTTGGTATTATCTACACTGTAGACTTAGGCTTTTCCTGTAGCTTTTCTGCCAATCCGAAACATGTTGAGATGAAGTCATGAGCTCCAGTTTCTCCAGCTTGGCTTGCATTTAAAAGATCATCGCATCTGGCCCCAGGCTAGGAAGAAGAAGCGTGTGCCATACTGTGCATTCCTCGTCATCCAGAGCTAAAATACTGTGCTCTGGTTCTGGGCTGTCCCAAGGAATAGGCATGTCTTACACAGAGCCACTTCTCAGCTCCTCCTGCCTTTAATGGGTTGACAATGAGATCCTCCAGCATGCCGCCAACCAGGTCAAAGCCAGAGTTACTTCTGGGGCTCAAGTGGCTCCTCCAAGCTTAGTGTGCAGTGATGGGTTCTCAACATGTTTCACCACAGGGGGGAATCCCTAGAAGTTTGTGGATGACTTCAAGAGTCAATGAGAGAATTAGCCTCACAGAGGTTCACTTTCAGATTTATTTACTACAGCATTGTGCTTATATGGTGGTCACATAAAGATGACTCCATATATGTCTCCATGCACCACTCATCATGTAATACAAATAGCCACAGAAACCCAGACAGTAAGAGTTAGTACTTTGGCATAGGCTTCCTCAAGGAGGCTATCTGCAGTGATCGCTGCATGCTCTTTAAGGAGTAAAAATGGAGATGATGAAGATGATAATACAGCATAGTACTAAGTCTAGGTTTATGTACGTCTGTACGGCTAGTGTCAAAACCTTTTGCAGTTGTAAGTTTGTTTACTAGTTATTATCATAATTCATAATAATTTGTACATACCATCTTTTTTTTATTTTCCAGGTCTCTTCTCATGGCATCCGACATTAATGGCAGTTGGTGTAAGCAAAATAGGGTCAGAAACAAGTTACCATACACTAGAAAGTTGGTTAAATCCTGATAAATTAAACAGTGGTTCTGGGAGCAGGGAGCATTGGCTACACTAATTGTAAAGATGCCCCATTGTAGTTCCCGGGGGCCTCTGATGAGACATAGAATGAATAGAGCTACTGTTCCCTCAAGCATATTGTGAGAGGCAACTAATATGAGGTTGTTGAAAGAGCTGGTATCCTTATCATGTAAACCAAATTACCACAGAAACCACCACTGCAAGTGCATGTGAATGCTTGGTGCAGGCTTCCTGCGAGGGGACCAGCTGCAGTGGTGGCTCCATGCTCCATAAGAAGCACAAAGGAAAATGATGATTGAGGGATATAGTCTGGTATGAGCTGATTGATGAAAGTGTCATGTCATAATACAACATTTATTTTTATTACTGTATCTCCATTTAGTTTTCCTTGCTGATGTTGGAGGGCATTGTCATCTTTTCTAAGAGCTCTTCATTGTTTCCTAATATGTCTCGTCCATCGAAAGCCTCAATCCATTATTTGCTGATGGGTTCAGGACTGTGCTGTGTGATTGGTGGTAAGTTCCCTCATTGTGTTAGTTTTGTACTGGTATACTAATACTGTCAGCTCATTTTATTGATAAGTTCCCTCATTGTGTTTGTATCGTACTGGTATACTAGCCCTGTCACCCCCATGTAATGGTAAGTTCTCTCATTGTGTTTTTTTTAAAACTGGTATGCTAGTCCTGTCACCCCCGTGTAGTGATATATTCCTTCATTTTGTTTGTTTCGTACGGTGTACTAGATCTGTCACCTCCCGTGTAGTGGTAAGTTCTCTCATTGTGTTTGTTTCATACTGGTGTACTAGTCCTGTCACCCCTGTGTATTGGAAAGTTCCATTATTGTATTTGTTTCACGCTGGTTTACTAGTCTGTCAAGAAATACGTTCGTTCTCTTTTTTTTTGAGTCTTCACTCCTCTCCATCAGTATTATCCACCACCCCCTGCGTGCTAATTCTTCCAGTATTCATTGTTTATGCTTTTACTGCCACGGTTATCTTATCCTACTTCGTCACTCCCTTACTATTACTATTACCTGGGCGCTTGACCTGTTTTGAAACATTGACTTCTGTTTGTGCAGAGTGAAGTTGTTTGTTTATGCTACGTAACATCTTCCGGCCCAACAGTAAGGTGTCTGAAGTAGCAAGACGGGTTAAGTTTGCTATATCGCAAGCCAGGCTGGTGGTAGACAAGGATGGCAAAAGATAAGCTGGGATTACCTTTGCACAAGATGGCATGGGTGAAAATCCAGACTTTTTGCCTGGGAAGATACATGAAACCATGTCACATGATAAGGCACTAGTTCGCAGACATGATGGGCCCAAATACATGATAGATAACAACCTGATTACAGATTCAGACACGGAAAGTGATGTAACTCTTCTGGCAGATTGAATTTGACATAATAATCAACTTCAGGAAAATAACATCTTGGAAGATATTATCAGTGATAGATCTGTGAAGTAGTGAGTTTGTAAACATGACAGGCAAAACAGAAGAAGCAAGGCCGTATATGGTATTGAAGTTTGAAAATCACACGTAAAGGGCAATATCTGATGTTATCATGTAGCGATGTTCTACAAGAGAGATAAGAGTAATGGGGGATAAACCCCTTCTGAAATCAGACACTTATTTGCAGTTGGTTTGACATTTGAGATGCTCCTGATTGGATCTCTCCTCAATAAAGCAACCTGGGTGGGTAGGCGAAAATGTTTGCATATAACCTACACCATTTTTATACTTATTCACTGACTTCCAATTTCCTCAAGGAGAAATCATAGGCAGCCAGGAATACAGAATATTAGGACCCAAATATAGGACAGGCCAGAGGACTGGACATGAATTCTAAGATTAGAAGAGAGTAGCTCCAGAAACATTAAGTTCTAGGCTCCACTTTCAAGTTGCTCCAAGTTAGAAACCTGACTAACCTGAAAGGTACGGCATCTATCAACAGCCGCCAGACAATATTCGGACGTTTGGTGTGCAAAAAGTCTGTTCGCCCAAAAAAACAGGTTAGTTGTAATATGTAAATTTTATCAATTTATTTTTGCATTTTAACATGCATAATTTGCTTGAAGATGTACAGTGGCGTATGGGACTGGCAACCTTATCACTGTAAATAACTTGACACATGAACCACCCCTGCAAGAGCTGGTGACTGCTTCATGCAGGTTTCCTCACAAGAAACCAACAGCAGAGGTGGCCCCAGACTCCATAGAGAGCAGGGAGTGGATGATGATATCATGGTGTACATATTTATTATACAAACACTTGAGGAAATATGTGTGTATATATACAAGGTATATATATATATTTTTTTTCCCAATTGTCAAGTACCGCTGTCCAAAAGCACTTTCATCTGACACACTGGGGTTAAAATAAATGCTCAGGGAGGGTAAATATTCTGAGGTAGATGAAGTGGTGGATGGAAAGATATCCCCTAAGGCTGATGCTCATATCAGGAGACCCAATACTTAAAAGGCTTTTGTTTCCCTCTTAGTTTGTGGTACAAGTTGCCAGCAGTCGGCGCTAGACACCAACATCAGACGGGTCTTGTAGACACTTAACAACCTAAGCAGTTACCCCGGCCTTGTTGTAAGAGACGTCCTGCTGCCACAAGACTTGACTATTAAAGACAAGTACAGTCCAAGGCACCTGTGGGAGCAAACAGCGGCTGAAGCACATGGCAAATGACCCCACACCAGAAGCTAAGTACTAAAACAGTGCAACCAATGGACATTTCTACATTTGTCATCAGTTCCACCACAATTTAAATCATGCGATGATGATAAATAACATCACTTCTTTTTTATAAACAACTTTATTTATTTTACACTGTTAAAATATAAGTGATTATTAAACCTGTTTATCTGTAACTGTAAAGATATAGTTGGATTAATCACTATTCAGTGAAGTGAGTGTCTGCACTTGTATGAATCATACGGTTTTAAATACATAAACATAGAGATCCATAAAATTAATAAATGCTGAATCAGCTTCAGCTGGGAGCTCAGAAAATACGAGTCAATATTACCTCACAGAAGGGGCAGGAGAATACTAGTTTATGACAGCTTAGATGATCTCAGTTGTTCTGCTTGCTTTTCTTTAAAATTCCTGTGAGGCTCCCTTAACTCTTAGTATACGAGCGGCCTTTTAGAAAGGCCGATGATCAATCTGCACTAAATAATTTATTTATAAAGATAGCATAAAGTGTTATATATCAAAATGTGAAGAAATGAAACCCCTATATCATGCACGTAACTAAATTGTTCAGTGGTTTTAAACATGCATTCACCTATACATTTTCGCTATTGACGGGGATCGATCATCGGCCTCTCTAGAAGGCCGCTCGTATACTAAGAGTTAAAATAGAAGTGTCATTCTTCTATTTTTATCTGTGCCAAGAGTAATCTTGAGCGAAGGTAGATACCTTTGAAGACCCTTATCATTATACACTAAGTTTGGCCATTTTTGGACCACTGCTGCGGAGCAGGGGAGATAATCATGCTCCCGTGTAGTGGTAGGTTCCATAATTGTATTTGTTTGGTACTGGTATACTAGTCCTGCCACCCCCATGTAGCTCCCAGTGATCTCTTAGAAGAATAAGAAAGAATACCACTACTACTTTCTCAGGCATGATGTGTAAGATGACTATGAGGTTGTGGATGGGATTGGCAATCTCATTATGTCAAACTAATTGCTACGGAAACCACTTCTGCAGAAGCATGTGATTGCTATGGTGCAGGCTTTCTTCAGGGGGGTTAGTTGGCAGTGGTTACCCTGTGATCCATAAGGTGCAAGAAAGGAAATAATAATGTTCTGCTGTGGGACTCACCTCACTTTACCTAGAGAAACCAAAGAAGCCCTATTGCACTTACATATGTATATATTTTTTTCATTGCTAGGGCTTATAGTGATCTATGTAAACAAGGAGCAAGCAGGCAAGCCACACTTCACATCGTGGCATGGATTACTTGGTGTTATCACTGTTGGTTATGCTTGTGCTCAGTCTACAGGTGGTGCTCTTGCCAAATATCATAAGTACGTTGGACCTATCATTAAGGTGAGTTGACAAGTTTTGGCAGACGTATATATGACCTCTTTCAACTCTAGATCTGAAGTTACCATACACACTCACAAGATCATTATATACATTGTTCTAGTCACTGGGGATATCTTTAATTCATCAGATGCAGTCTGTGAAATAGTTCACATTAGCACTTCAGTACTTGACCAGTCCATCAAGATTGAGTTCTAGAATCACAGGATTACATAACACACATAAACAAACCCAGCCTTAGATTTTAAGTCACCAACTGGGGTTACAACTGTTTGTCAATGACCTGGAGAACTGAAGAAGTAAAGTGGCATGACTTTAATCTTAAAATAATAACTGAGAGAAATAACCAAACAATTAGCAGTGGAATGATAGGTAAGAAAGAAGGAGGGGGGAGTTACTGAGGAAAACATTGGATAGCTTCACAGGGAAGTCCTGTTTCTTGATAAATAAATAAAGAAAAATTCACACAAGCCCAGCCATTAGAAGACAGAAAGGAATATGCTAGAACAATTGGAGACAAGATACTGACACACATATCAGACAGGCAAAATGAATATAGGAAAAAAATGTGAGCTAGTTGGCCCAGACAGGAAGGTCTGGTCCCCAGGGAGCAGGAAAAACTGAGAATACATTATTCTCTAGTTGATCAGGACAATGTGGTTCTGGGCGACCACACTCTATTCTTGGTTTGTTGTTGTCTAGGGCAGAGGTTCTCAACATTTTTTTGCTCATGGCCCCCTTCTGAGCCTCATTTACCTCTGTGGCCCACCTCATAGTCACTGTTAGCTGGAAAAAAGGTACTTTACCATCTTACTGTGGCCCCCTAGAAATATGGCATGGTCCATGTTGAGAACCACTGGTCTAGGGTTATGAGAAAGTTGCAGAATAACAGCCGCACGTTCAGTCTCTCCCTCTCTGCATAAATTATTAAACACAGGTATCTACAGACTCCGAACAATTTAATACAATGATACATCTATATCGTCTGGGCATTCTTACATATGTGGAAGAACACTTTCTGACGACTGCTACTTTGACCCAACACTATTCTCTGAAAATTAGTATCCTTTCTTCTCATGCAGTTCACTGGAGACAGACACTACTACTACAATCTTGTTGTGCACTACTACTACAATCTTGTTGTGCACCCTTCTGTCTACTAAAGTAGCAACCAGCTGAACATCTCAAAATGATCACACTTTGTGAGACAAAATAGCCAGAGTTTTACTCAATCACAGATTATTCAGGCATATTTAACACTCACTCGTAACCTAGTTACAACAATCAGACCAGCCAATGGAGTCACATTTAACATCCCATCTGACTCTCCCAAACATAGAAACAAATTACTAATGCAGCTGCCTGTGGGATACAAGTATTTGGCACCTATAATTGGTTAAGGCCACACAAACAATTAACGCTATAGGTCTATAACCTTGTATCCGAAAATCGAAACATTTTGAAAATCGAAAGTTTCTGTGGGCTAATTTGGGCTATTTTTCAAGCACATTTTTGGCTATTTGGGCTACTTTTCAAACGCGATTTGGGTGACATCTTAAAACACACAAAAACCGGTTTCCGAAACAGAGCTGTGCCCGAAGATTTTGGATGAGAAGTTACAGACCTGTAGTGTTATAAAAAAAATAAAATACTAATCCATTCGCCTGGGGATACACGTCACACCAAGTAACTCTTTTTACATTTGTTTAGTTTTGTTTGATTCACCATGTATCCACTATTACTTATTTTTTATTTAACTTATTTGTGTCATGTCAGATCCGGCTAGCTGACCTTAAGCTGTACCACGCTACATCTGGCCTCTTGGCCTACCTGCTGATCACAGTCACCCTTCTGTTGTCCCTCCAGACCACCTGGGCAGTGAGCTCAGTCCACTGGGCCTTGTGGTATGCCTGCTTTGCATGTGTTGGTACCTCAGCATTGGTGGTGATGACACACATCACAAGCACATACTTGCCTCAAGCCTCAGGCCAGAGAGCCAAGTAGCCACAGTTGCTTGTGTTGCTAACATTAAAATAGTTCATATTTTTCTAGTTATTAGTTTTTTAATAACTATGTATGATAATCAGTGGGGGTTTTTTTTGGAGGTGGGGAACATGACACGTCACCATTTTCCTTTTCGCACTCTGTGGAGCATAAACCTTCAATCGGGTCACATTAAGCCATCTGTCCTGTACCATCCAATTAAGTTCTTTCAGTGTCTGTCTCCAGTTTTCTCCATGTGTGTTTTAATCACTTTATTTCTTTTACCTTGAGGTTTCCAAAACTAAGACTGTCTTGTAATGCTGTTAACTTAAATTTTGTTCATTGCTTCACACGATCCTGTCGCAGAAGATCATCTTCATGTGCCATTTTCCTTTGTGCTCCTGTGAAGTCCAGAGATAGATTGATTTGATCACATGTCTCAGTTTATACTGGTATCTTCTTCGTTCACCCTCAGATGTCAACTTGAATAAGTTCAAAGAAAGCAGTGGTCAACCTAAGGCTGTTGATATCTCCGTAGATTTTCTCCAGGAATGGTATTGGTGATGGCCATATGCGTTTTCTCTGTTCCTCATATGTTGGGCACCTTTGAAGCAGATGTTCGGCAGTCATTTTATCGGTGCCACAGTCACACTCATCAGTAGTTCCTATCTTAATGAAGATTATACTGGTATGACTGATTTATATTTAGTTCCTTTGTTTGATTTTAAAGTTAATGCCCTTTATTGTAGAAATATTTTTTTTAATGTTAAATTTCCATGTTCTTGCTTTATAACCACTGTTTAATGAAACTGTAAATGTGGATTCCACATTTGAATTGAATATGACAGTTTGGACTAATATAAAATACCTGCCAACACACACACACTTCATTCCCTCAAATTAAAATCTCATCATTTGTAAATGTCATCATGTATGTGTTTTCCACATTAGTTTTTTTTTTTTTCGTACGCCCGCTAATACTCAAGGCGAAATCTCAGGTTATTATTAATGTCTAACCTGACATTGATTTTACGTGAGTATCCCTTTTCTTGTACAGAGACAGGTGTCCCTCGCCATTCAGGCAGATACTCGCCGATTTCGGAGGTACCCATTAGAGCTGGGTCGGCTCAGGAGCCGCCAATCCCTGGTCGACCCACATTAGTTGAATCAGTAAGTAAATATCCTGTCTATGAATTTGCTCTCCAGTTTCTGGGACGCTTGCTGTGGTAGCATGCTAACAATCCTTTTTGGGACTAGCCCGAGTCAGGGCTTCACCATGCTGTATGATAGACACTAGTATTCCTTTTCTTGAAAGTCCTGACTTAGTACTTATGAACCTTGCGCTAGAGTTCAGAAACCGAGGTTGTTTTTTTTTGGGATTAGCACTTGCACTGTGATATAACCAAAGAACTTCTGTCTGTGGTTGAAAGTGCATGTCTTGCCACAAGAAGGCATACACTTCAAAGAAACAAAAATACATTTAAAAAATTAGTCATTAGTAGACTATAGGATTCCTTACTCAAATATTTAATAGTGTGTGGATAATTTTATAATCTATTTTTATTGGAGTGTTTAAGTGCAAAACACGTGAATAAGAAAACATGTTATTTGCTCTGGCAGAAAAATTACTATACTTTACTCGATTTTATTAAAAATTTATGAAATCCTTTTTAATGAGATTTATTGTTGTTATTACACAGAACATTTAGAACTGTCTTGTTTTTTTTTTTAAATTTAGGGCAGAAGTTATAAAACAAATACTGAAAGTAAATTTATACTCATATTTTGTTCACGTTCTAAACATTGTTATAATTTTAATTCACAGTTCATAGCTTGCAGTCATCTTTTTAATATGCTGAAAAGTTGCATTTATCACTTCTTATTTCTCTATACATAAATCTTCTTATATACCATACCAGCCGGGGTTGGTGATCATGTCTGTCCTCAGCTTCCAGTCCACAGTGCTTTTTATCAGTTCTATCGTTGACTTACTTTCATGACACAGTGTGTATAAAATGTCAGGTATCTTCTGTCTTTGTCATCTGCAGTCTCTTTTTCCTTAAGTCTTTCTTGTTGTCACAGTATATTCCAGCTCTTCTCATAACATGCCCAAATAGATTGTATTGCTTCCTTCTCATAGGAATAATAAACTTACATTGTGCACTGACCTCTTTCAGGACCAACATGTTACTGTTTTTTAGCTGTCCATGGTATTTTTTAACATTCTTTCGGAAAAATCACATTTGTGTCTTCCAGGGATTTTCTTGTTTGTTTACTGATTGTTCATAACTCTCTTCCATATATCAGGATTTACTCTGTGTAACATTGAAGAACTCTCTTATGTCCATTGACAACGATTTGTTGTATAAAATACTTTCCATTTTACAAAACACAGCATTTACTTGGACCATTCTACTCTTTGCCGAAAGGAAACAAAGTGAAAGCTAAAGTAGGACACATAAGAAAATTAATTTAAAACATGAGTAGTTCCCATGACAGCAGCCCAGACCTAGCATGCCCCCTGAAAACAGAGGGTGCCATGAAAACATGAAATGTCTGCCACTTTTGGATGTAAACAGTAGATGCTAAGAAGGGAAATGGACCAAGAAACAACCCAAATATAATAATGATTCATGGAAATAGATGAGGTAGAAGAAGACAGTATTAGTAAGGAAGGCAACAACAGGAAAATTTTAAAACAAATAAATAATTAATTTTTTTTTTTTAAATTATATATATATATAAACAGCAATTGACAGGGAAATAGAATAAGAGTGGAAAAGGTCACCTCGGACAAAGGAATGTAGGTGGTTAAGACTGCCTGGTTTGAGACACCCCATACGGTGAATGAGATGTTGTTCAAGCTGGACACAGTTGGCAATTTCAGAGGAGCAGAATCTTATCACAGTGGCCTGGATGTAGATAGGACCCTGGTGGACAGGGCCATTGAAGTGAATGGCTGCTGGTGTTGATTCCGACCGGGAGATATCATAGAGGGGCTGACTGAATCTGTCCCTAATGTTTAAATTGTTAAAGTATTCTGTGGGCCCAGTAAATAAAATTTTACTTTATAGTATTCCTTCATTTATAGTGCTGCTTCACAATTTTAACAACTAAGTAACGTAATTTTAAACAAAGCACTTTCTTTTGTTCAAACATAAATCAGTGATCAAATGTGAGTGTTTTTCTATGTTATTCTGCTGGGGTTTTTTTTTTAGTGCATATGTTAAAAGTTTTTAAATGGCCATCACCTTTGGCAGATCTCATAGTTTTACTTTAGGCCAAGCGAGAAAATTATTTTAAATTCTGTTTTGATGAAGAAACAAAAAACTAATTCAGACTGTAGTGATCATGCAGATAATGATGAAGCCCTGGGTTTTCTGAAGAGACGGGAGAGAATAGTACTACTGCAGCATCAGGCATATCATAGAAGGCAACTAATATGTGAAATGCAGTCATGTGACAGTACAGTAAATGGTGCCATGCCGATTGTCGAACATGAAATTATCAGGGACAGGTCAAAGTAATCATGCTGCAATAAATACAGGACTGTCTGGACCAAAAACAAAACAACAAAAAACATGAGGTGTGATGATAATGTTGCAACATGAGATTTGGTCGACAACACCACAATCAGTTGAAGCTCGAGAAATAAGATAGAAAATTTTACTGTGAAATCTTCTGCTTTTATATGCCAGTAACTCCATTTTGTATTTAGTGAAAATAGTTATTTCCTGAGGATTAAAAAAAGAAAAACAAAGTATACGTTATTGAATATTTTTACAATGTAACAATTTTGAAGTTTTTCTTTTGATTCTTACCTCGGCTTCAGGGCTACAACTTGGTTGGCTCATTTTTTTTTAGCATTATTGTTTTATAATCTTCTTCCTTCACCCTTCATTTTAGCTTGCACAACTAGCAAAATATTGAAGAAACCATTTATACACTGTCCACATTGGTAATCTACATACATTTACCATCATTTTCATACATAACAACATATATATTTTTATAATAAATATCATCAAAATGTATTTGCTAAAGAGCTTCTATTAACATATACTACTTTGGTTTTTTTTTATTAATTTTTTTTTTTCTCACTTGGGCCAAACTTACTTTTTACCTGCTAATGAAAGAGTTAATATGAGATTTATATTATGTCTTTACCTCAGTGTTCTGTCAGTTGTTTACTCATTGCACGTTTTTGTAATCACTTTGTATCTATAATAATACATGGCATCTTCGCAACAAATTTTGTATTTTCATGTCAAAGATTGACTGTTTTTAAAACAATAAAATAAAACAAATTTATGTACTTTTCTAAGCGATTTTTCCCTTGTATTTTGAAGTTGCGATTGTTAAATGTTTTCAGACATTTTGCAATGTTCATTTGTGCAGGCAAATTGTTTCAAATAGGGCAGCTTCCTTTACAAAAAAAAGCTGTACATGGGTTCATAGCTGTATATTTAAGTATACATATCTATGGTTAAAATATATGTTTAATTATATCATTACAAGGCAATCCTTTTTCTGAAATCCCAAGGGTAAGAGAGAGAGACAGAATGGGAAAAGAAGACATGGAAAGACGTAGAAAGGATGGAACAGGAAACAAGGACTTGACATGAATTTGTTGAAGGTCTGTGCTCTACAGGGGGCTGAAGAGCAATGGCTGAATGAACATGTTAACATGCTGATGCATCTGTATGTTTAAATACAGAAGTATGAAAGCACATAGGGTAGCATTCATATGTGACATCAAATCATTCCCACATCATATTTTCCAATTGGACATCTCATAATTTCTGTTCAGAGTTATGTTTGAGAGCATATGTGATGCGTCAAAAAATTGTTATTGTTGAACAGAATCGACATTGCACTCCGAGCAAACCCATAGGTGCTCAGTTTCCCTCAGTATATGTCGAAGAGTGTGAATGCTAACTGTTCCTGTAGCTTGCTGGTTGTATACATGATGGATGCATCCTCTCATACGTCCATCTCTGCTAGCCTTACGTTTGATGCCAAATTTCAACAGTCTTAACCTTGATGATTCATCTATTGCATTGTCGTTCACTAACAGGCGATCATTAATTGTTCTTAGTATATCTCCCTTATCCATAACCAGTGTCCCAATGTGAGTGCTCTTAATGCTAGTCTGTCAGCTCTCTCAATACCGCGTACCCCTGCATGACGTTGATAGTAGATCCACACCAGTTCCTGCAGATTCGAAGCTTCTATGAATGTTTTCCATTCATGCCGTAGCCAACCATTTTGAACCTTTCGAAGCATGGACTGAGAGTCTGACACAATAATTGCCTTTGTTAATGAAGTTTCAGACAGCCACCTTAAGGCTGCAGTAGCTGCCTCTACCTCCATTCTCATGCTGGACGTTGTTATCTTGTAAGCCCCGCTATGTTTGGTAACGATTCTTCCCTTTACTCTAGCAGAGAAGCCCTAATCTGATTTCTCACCACGGATTACAGACCCATCAGCATACACAATGGCATCATTATCCCCGGAATGATCATGTATCAGTTGATTAATTTACAGTTCTGCTTTCCCATTGCACCAAGTTCTGCACTCTGCCAAAGGCTGATGATGACTTGCTGGTAGTTCGTCCAGTTCTCATCAGACTTACTCCACTCTTCCCCTTTGAATATATTTTCAACTGTAATCACCTGCTTGATTGTTGCCTCTGCCTATGACATCCCTCTGTTTATTTTTGCACCCTTAATGTCAGCCATATTTCCATGCATGGGGTGCCGTTTGTCTGTGGCTACTCGCAAATAGGCTTTTGCCTAGACTATCGCATATCTGGAGCTGATTGACAGCACTCCAAGCATGTACCTCATTGTCAGAATGGGGGTATCTCGCATACAGCCCAAGACTATGCATCCCTTCATTTTGAATGCGTTCCAGTCGTTCACATTGTGTTACTAACAGCGTTAGTATTCCCAGCCCATACTCGATGACCGATATGACTAGCTGATGATACAGAAGAAATAGCAATCTCTGCTCCAGGTGCACTGCGAACATTTTTTTAGGGCTGCCAGACCTCTCCTGCATTTCTGTATGATGTGATCAGTATGGTGCTTATACAACAGCCCGCGATCGAAATGAACTCTAAGGTTTTTCATCTATTCTTGCCTTTCAATGTTTTGTCCATTGAGAGTAATATCTTGAAGGTCTGTTTTCACTATGGAGTTGTTTAAGGGGAGCACCACATTTTAAATGATGGACGCCCAACAAGACTGGCATCTAGAACAGGGGATATTGATGATGACATAGATATAGCACTGATTTCTAGTGCTGCCGCCACCTTTGCATGTTGGGATGTATTGCAAGCTCAAGAAAGCGATCACCTACCCTGTGTAGTACTCATTGCAAAGGGAAAGACCATCAGACACAGGAAACCTAAACACACTTTCCAGTACATACAGGCCCACATGACAGCAGTAGCCATGTGCACATATTGCGTTAAATTGCGAAACAAAAGACAACTCTCACACCTTTTACACAACCACCCTGGTTGAATGAGAAGGTGGAGACACCATGGATGGAAAAGGAAAGAACGACAAAGTCATGGCATAAAGCATGAAAGAGAAGGACAATGAGTGATGAAGAGGTGGAAGATTTTAAGGAGAAAAAGCAAAGAGACATTAATAACTTTAAAGGGCTTGGCAAGAGAAGCCAAGGATGCAGTATGGGAACCCTTTGTGATGCAGTGTGGGAACCCTTTGTGACACAGGTGGACACTGACAAAACACTACAAAAATTCTAGTCCTTACATCGCAGAATGAGTAGGAAACGTACAATCCAACCAATTCTTAATATTCTCAGCTCGACAGGAATAAGCCTGAAGACCGATACCGAAGGGGGACGTGCATTACTCAAGCGTTATATTACTTAGACAGATCAAGGCGATAAAGCTGCCCAACAAGAAATTAAAGACCTTGTGCTGGAAATCGAGATAAGAGGGGAGATATATTTTGGCCTCATATCTGAATAAGATGTTGTGTATACTTTAGAATCCAGTAGAAACACTACCCTGGGTCCTGATTGTGTACAGTATCACTTGTAGTGGTATTACTTAATGTGATGCATGAGGTCAGCTGTGAAGGCTCCTGAGATAAATGAAGCTGTGAATTGTCAGAAGGCCCTTCTTGCTACCACTACGACCTCACACCTATCCTTTTTTTTTTTTCTAATGAATGTGGCTACGTTAGAATTCTAGGGTATGATATGTAATGTGTTGTGGTAGTGTACATACACACACACAGATATTTAACAATTCTAATAATATTAATAAAATGTTATGACACACTGAACTAACTCAAGCTGTGTAAAATTTTTGATAATTAATTTTCTTTAGGTTTATTTGTTCTGAACCAAGGTTTTATTTTGGTCAGAACATATGAAAGGTTTTGCAATTATTAATGAAATGCATGAATATATGGCATAATAAATGAAAGGAGTGTACATATGGATTTTACAATACTAGTTAATATTACTACTGTTTATAGTTGTAATTTTCCTGGGAGAATGTTTAATGGATGTGCTGTTGGGGTGACCTCATCACTCCCTGTCTATGGCGACTACACATTGTCCATTTATTGATGATATTATAATGGGTGTTAGAATTTAAGTTGGTGAGTATTCAGCAGTCCAGACGCTCACGTATCTTGAATGAGTAATCTGGTGCTGAAATCAGGTGGCCCCACCTCTCCGTGCTTGGGGGCAATATCAGGCTGCTCTGCCAAAATATAAACTGCACGGGTCCACTCTTGTAATATTCAACATCACATTTGACACCACATTGGTGCCAAATAAAAACTCACAGTTCTGCAATAAAGTATTGGTCATGTGTCAGAATTCCATCCTCTAAACCATTTCTGGACACAACACCACACACAACAACAACTCCACATAGATGGGTCAGATCTCTTTGACCATACAACACATCTTACCAATTTGGTTTTACATAGGATAAGTTCTCCCAGACTACCTATTCTGAAATATGTTCATTAGCTTCCTGCCATAGAATAGGATAGGTGATATGTTCCACTGATCTCAACACTTGATCTGTCTTTCCTAATCCTTGCTGGAGTTTATGTATTCTATTTGTCTCTAGACTCTGAACTGGGGCGGGGGGTCTAGAGCGAATATTTACTTGTTGTAAGGGATAGATTTTGATATGGCAGTATCAAATCACTCGAAACATTAAACAAATATTAAAATATACAAAGAAATAATTTCAGTCTTACCAGAATTATGAATATAGAACACAGTTAATTGCTAGCAAAACTCAGCTGAGCTGCTGGCTTTAGTATGGCGTCCCTCTAAATATTTCAATTAGCTTCTGGGAATTACACCACTAAATAATTCACTGTGTCTACTAGGACAACTTATAACGAATGGCAAAAATGCGCGTCTGAGCGCCGATAATATATTCATCTATGGCCAATCACCGCCTTTTTCTTTTCAAATTCAAACCTCCTACCAAAAAGTCATTTCAGTCATACCTCAGTCAAGTATGCATATTTGTCTGTTGGTCCGTCTGTCTCTACTTGCGTTTCACAAAAAAAACACACTTGTTTTTTTGAACCAACTCCGCCTTCCCCTACACAATTTTGCCTTTAAAGTTATTTTTAGCCACAGTTCACCATCCCATCCCGTCTCTTTCATTCCAACTAGATTTTAGCACTTGAGTCTCAAGGCTACCGTTTTTTGAAAATTAGGGACATTTTTGTTTCAATGCAGACGCTCGCTGATATGAACAACACAGTCTTTTGTCAATATCTTTCTTATTATCTATCCGTCTGTATAAATGAAAGCATATTATTTCACTGCTCAAGATGGGCCATCCGGCCAGCTAGGTTTTATATTCCTAACATCATTATTAAGAAAAAGTTACTTTTCAAGGTTAGTTGGTTTTTCGAAATATTTCTAGCATCTTCTATACTGCTTTTGCCGCTGAATTCAAATAAACGGACTAAGTTATCGCAAAACGTCCAAGAAATGACTGTTGCGTATAATAGCTAAGGTCCCTTTTGTCGATTTCTTTACTTTGTGTCAACTTGGGGACGTGACTTTTTCCTCCTTTCCCCACCAATTGCGTCTTTTAGCCTTGCTAGTTTCAAGCACGCGTTCAGTCATATTTTTTCCCTTTTGATCTCCGTTCTCATCCCGTTCCAAGGGTAACGTTTTGCCTTCACGTCTAACAATTTAATTTCCATGGCGGGTGATGACCCGCGGCGTGGGCGATCATGTATTCTAGTAGCTTACGCATTAGTTTTTATCCCTACGTTGTATCATTGAAGATATTTTAACGTTGTATCATGGTTAATTTTATGACATCACTACAGACCCAATGGGCATTTGCCAGGGACTACCCCAGGAATATCCACTATCACATGTGCAGTTTAATATCTATACAGCAACAGCAGTGATCATTCAGCCAACTGGGTTGGGACGAACATTGACTTTTGCAGATGACATACTCATTTAAAGAAGTGGCTCTGACCGACATGAAATAGTTATTAGCATACATGGGACACTACAGTAGGTGTTTAAATGGTGCGACAAAACTGGCTCCAACGTCAAATTCAACAAGGCCTGCATGATGTGTCTATAAATATAAAAAAATATATAAACCAATAACTAAATACAACAATCAAGCAGTTACTTTCAATAATAGGTGCTTGTGTAGGACAAAAAGATTAAAATGGTATGATAGATCACCACTGTGGAAATGACGACAAGAACCAGACAAGTACCAGTGGAACAAGAGATTAGAAGATGATGCTGACGATGTATAGAGCATACAGCTGGCAGACGCTGGAGCTGGGTTGGCCATGTCCTCAGAAGAGACCCCGATGCCATCACAAGAACAGCTATGCTTTGGACCCCTGAAGGAAAACGAAAGAGAGGCCGACCAAAAACAACCTGGCCGAGGACTGTGGAGGCTGAAATGCAAAGAATGAACCAGAGTTGGCTGGGGCACTGTACGAAGGATGGCCGCCGACCAAGCAAAGTGGAATCAATTTGTTGTTGCCCTACAAGACGCCACTAGGCGTGATGGCCACTGACTGCTTTGGCGGCTAAGGATCAAAGAAGAAGAAGATCACCACCGTGGAAATGATGAAAATAACCAGACAAGTACCAGTGGAACAAGAGATTAGAAGATGATGCTGACGATGTATAGAGCATACATTAAGGAAACCTGATGAGAACATTACCAGACAGTCCTTGCTGTAGTGGTGTTTGATGGTATTGTATGATGGTGATATTACTAAATGTAATTGTATGAGGCCAGCTGTGAAGGCTCCTGAGATAAGATGTAGTTGTGAATTGTCAGAAGGCCTTTCTTGCTACCACTACGACCTCACACTAATTTTTTTTTTTTTTTTTTGTAGCTACGTAAAGTGTCTAGGGTTATGATATGTAGTGTGGTGTAATAGGTTATAGATATACCCACAGATATTTAACAAGACTAATAATATTAATAAATGTTAAAATACACTGAACTAACTCACGTGTGTAAAATTTTTTGATAGAATTATATTACATTTATTTTGTTCTGGATCAATTTTTTAGATTGACCAGAACTTAAAAGGATTTAGAGATTATGAAAGAAATGCATGGAATATTATATCATAAATGCAATAGTGTACATATATATGTACTATACTAGTTAGTTTTATTAAAATGTTCTAGTAGTCATCTACTTGGGAGGATAGTTAATGTTTGTGCTGTTGGGGTGGCCTCATCACACCTGTCTATATTGACTACACAGTGTCCAGAAAATGGTGGGAATTTTTTTATGGGGGTATTAGTAACTACAAAGCGTTGGTGAATGTCCAGCAGACCAGAGGCTCACTCATCTTGTAGTTGTAGCTCTGGTGCTGAAATCTGGTGGTCCCACCTCTCCGTGCTGGCGGGCAATAATGGTGGTCTCTGTCACAAGTACTGCACAGATACACTCGAGTAAAGTCACCAACTGAATAGACACTGCTTTGTTGACAACAGAAACTCACAGCTCTGCAATCAAAGTATGGGCCATGTGTCAAAATCTATTCTCTACCCACGTCTGGACACAACACTGACACAACAACCACATCATACAGACAGGTCAGATCTCTCTGACCAAACAGCACATTTACCATGGTGGTTTTACATCAGATAGATCCTCCCAGACTATAGATTCTGAAAAATATTTAGTAGTTTTCTGCCCTAAAAGAGGATAGGTAATATGTTTCATTATTCTCAACACTTGATCTGTCTTGCCTAACCCTTGCTGGAGTTTATGTACATTGTTGGTCCCTAGACCCTGACTAGGGCGGGGGGTCTAGAGCAAATCCCTACTTGTTTGTAAGGCTAGATTTCGATATGGCAGTATCAAATCACTCGAACATTAAACAATATTCAAAACATATAAAGAAATAATTTCAATCTTACCAGATTATGAATAAATAACACAGAATTGCTAGCAAAACTCAGCTGAGCTGCTGGCTATAGTATGGCGTCCCTAAACTTCTTTCACTTTCTTTCATATGGAAATCACCACACTTTAAAATACTGTGTCTATCATCGAACAACTATTGAGGAATGGCCCCACTTTCGCGTCTGAGCGCTAATAATATGATTGTCTGTGGCCAATCACTGCCTAGGTTTATTTTAAATTCAAATTTCCTACCCTAAAGTCATTTCAGTCATGCTTCAGTCAAGTATGGATGGTTATCTGTTAGTCTGTCCGTCTCTACTTGTGTTTCTACAAAAATGTACTTGATTTTTGAACCAACCTTTCTCTCCCCTCCAAAATTTTGTCGTTAAAAGTTATTTTTAGACACAGCCACCACAAAATCCCTTCTCTTCCATACTAAGTAGATTTGAACACCTGCGTCTCGAGGTCGTGTTTTTTTGTGCAAATAGCGACACTTTTAGATTCAATACAGTCTGTCGATGATGTGAACAACACTGTCTTTTGTCATTATCTTCAATATTATCTATCCGTTTGTAAAATTAAGAACATATTAGTTCACTGCTCAGAATGGGCCATCCGGCCAGCTAATTTTTATAGTCCTAACATTAATATTACGAAAAAAGTACTTTTTAATTTTGGTAATATTTCAAGCAACTGCGTTTTAGCCGCTCAATTCAAATCAAAAGCCTGGTATCGCAAAAGCGTCCAATAAATGACTGTGGCGTAACATATCTATGGTCCCTTCTGTCGAGTTGCTTACTTTTTATGTCAACTTGGGAAACGTGACTTTTGTCCGTTTCCCCCCCAGTTGCGTCTCCTTAGCCTTTCCAGTCTCACGCAATCTTTCCAGTCATATTTTTTCCTTTTTATCCGCCGTTCCCCTCCTGTCTAGCAAGTCAATTTTTATGGAGGGTGATGACCCGCGGTCTAGGCGATCATGTACTATCAGCAGCCTACGCATTATGTTTTTATCCTTACATGTTATCTTTGGAGATATTTTACCGTTGTATCCCTGTCAATTTCACTACACTTGCCCTGAAATCTCAAGGGTAGGAGAGGTTGAAGGAGACCAAAAAACGTATGGAGAGGAGCGGGCCTCTAGGTCCATTGCTGACGTCATTATGAAAAAACTTCCGACCATGACCTACGCTTTTTATTTTACTACCAACAAGTAACGCACTCAACATGACGTGACTGAAAGTAATTTATTGTGCTCTTTCTGTTTCATGTCATAATGACGGTACTAATTCTCCTGTTTTCACTTCATTCCTTTCCATTCCACTTCAACTTCATTGGACCTTTGCAGTCAAACTTACCATGACTTATGGTCAAGGGATCATGAAGAAAAAAACCTGGGATAACATCAAATTGGTGACACCCCCGCCCCCAATTTTCGATAGAAAATTTGAAGACTTGGGAAAAGAGGAAGAAGTTAAAAGACACGAAACAAGTAGAAGTAGAGATCGAGGAGATTACCGATCCAAGAGTAGAGATAGAGAGAGAAATATGAGAGATAACAGTTGAATGGGAGATACCGATCCAAGAGTATAGAGAGGGAGAAATGGAAGGGGAGAAACTACTAGGGATCGACGGAGGTACCGATCTAGTAGCAAAGAGGAGAGATAAGAATACTAGAAGTACAAGTAGAGGTCAAGATAGAGACCAATCAAAGAATAGAGAAACTCATGGAGCACGAGAAATGAGGAAATAGATGACAGAAAAAAACCGAGGCAAACGGTGGAAGAAGTAAGGGATAGTGAGGTAGAGATGAAGCAAAGAGGTGAAGAAGCACAAAATACCGGAGAATTAAGCCAGATGGGGTACTGCAGTAGAGGAGGAGATCTGGAGTAAAAGGAAAGCCATAGAGAAGATGGCAGAGACATAAGAGTATAAGGAATATGAGAAGCCATAGGGAAGATGACAAAGATTTAAGAGTATATGAAATGTGAGAAGCCAAAGAGGAGATGGCAGAGATTATTGAAGGTTCCTGCGAGAACGAATAAGAGAATGAAAAGCCATAGGAAGGTGGCAAAGAGTAAATTGACGTTCCAGAGGGAACGAATATATAATGGAGAAACTAAGGAAAACCTAAAAATGAGATGAGATTGAGAGTTCTGGAGAGAACAAATGGAGTTAAGTGGCCATAGCAAAATGGCAAAGTATGAGTAGTATGAGAAGCCATAGGGAAGATGGCAAAGATATAAGAGTATATGAAGTATGAGAAGCCATTGGCAAAATGGCAGGGAGACATGGGAGATATGAGTCACAAAGAAAATGGCGGAGATGAAGAGAGAATTTGAAAAAGTATAAGAATTGTGAAAATAGAGAATATAAGAGTATAAAAGAGAAGCCATAGGGAAGATGGCAGAGAGAATAAGAAATACATGAAATTTGGGGAGGCCATAGAGAG
Organism: Oreohelix idahoensis; assembly: GCA_024509875.1. Taxonomy (NCBI): domain Eukaryota; kingdom Metazoa; phylum Mollusca; class Gastropoda; order Stylommatophora; family Oreohelicidae; genus Oreohelix; species Oreohelix idahoensis. The sequence continues at coordinate 162,363 of JAMPIV010023029.1, read as the reverse complement.
GATGGCAGAGATGAAACACATAAGGGAAATGGCGACAATATGGAGACAAAAGGGAAAATAGGAGTGGTAGTTCCAGAGGGAACTAGAGAGATAACGCAGGCAAGGAGGACAGAGATTTTACGGCGGTTGCCAGAGTCTTGAGAAGACTTTGGGAGAAATTAGTCTTCTCCGTAAACATAGAACGTAATATGAAATGGAGAGTTCCAGAGGGAACAAGTATGAGAAATAATGAGGAGCCATAGAGGAGATGACAGAGATATAAGAGTATATGAAATATGAGAAGCCATAGAGAAGATGACAGAGACATAAGAGTGTAATAAAAATGAGAAGCCATAGAGAAAGATGGCAGTGAGATAAGAGATTTTTTTTTTCTTAACCAGCGGCACTTGGGCTCTCAGCCCTTCGGCCCAATGACATGTCATTGCGAGGCTAGGGAGCCTGTGGACTTTTCTTCCAACGCGGTCAGGAGCTTCGCTCCTTCCCATCCACAGGGGGTTTATCTCAGGAGCCGTTCAGGTTATTCAGTCAAAATCCCGGTTAATGACATTCCTTCAAATGCACACGCCCGGGCTTGAACCTTGAACACCTGATCGCCAGCGCAATGTGGTAACCATTACACCAGCGCGGCTCCCAGATAAGAGTACATGAAGTATGAGAAGCCATAGGGAAGATGGCAGAGATATAATAGTATATGTATTCTTCTTCTTGCGATCGCATCTTTGATGTTTACGCCGTCAGATGAGTTCTCATGATCTCGACCGTTGTCTGGAGTTCCTCTTTAGCTCCATACAGCTTTGAGTTTAGTGATTAGTCATTGGGCCAGTATATCTTTCTTAAAACTCTTAAAGGCCGGAACGACGCTGGTAGCGTACATCCACAAAACCCCTAGAAGCCGAAACGACGTTGGGAACGTCACTTTTGTGTTCTGTGAAATTTGTTCCGTATTTTCATTATGACTCATAACTGAATACTATATGTAGAATATCACTAAAAATCCTTCATATTCTAATTCTACATTCATTTATCTTTACTGTGATGTATAATATGTGTGTCTTTGTTGTGTAATTACTCAGAAACTTTAGAATTTATAAAGGTACTGCTTTAAGGTACAAAAATAATTCTGGCAAAACTGATGAAAAAATTCCGGCCTGCAAGTAACTGGTCGTACAGAGGACAATCCTGTAGAACATGCTCAGCAGTTTGTTCGTTTAATCCACATGTGCACAGTGGTGAAGTAGACAATCTTAGCTTGTACATGTGTTTATTCAGTTTGTTATGCCCTGTCCTGAGGCGAAAAATTGTGATCTGTCCCTGCCGGTCAAGAGTGTGGTAGTCGTCGTCGGGTTGATTCTGTTTTCATCTGATATGAGAAGCCATAGAGGGGATGGCAGAGATAATTGAAGAGAGATAATTTAAGGTTCATGAGAGAACGAATATGAGAATGACAAGTCATGGGAGGTGGCAAAGAGTAAATTGGGGGATCTGAGACTAGGAAGGAGCATAGGCATACACATGTTGGAATGGACGATGGAGAAAGTGACAGTCCAATGGGGAAAGGTACGCAACGAAGAAGATAGGGACAACAATTGGATAGGTGTTAGGTAGAATTCCGGAATTTATGAAGTATTTTGAGTAGGGACCGCGGCTCAGGGTCACTAAGATAGCGGGTTTAGTGAGTGTCAGCTAATATTTTAATAAGTGACCATGATGGCTGAATGGCTGTAAATGTTGCAAATAACCCAGGAACAGGCAGTTACACGGAGAAAGGAGAGTGAATGGAGAATGTATGATGATGACAATAAATAGGGGTTTCTATAAACAAAATAGGGAGAAGATAAAAAGATGTCATGTTATTGAAAGTAATTCCTTTGGTATGAGAAGATACAGGAAGTAATGAAAGTAATTGTTTTGAACCTTGAAAATAAATTGTTCTGAATTAGATGTCATAACAAAGTGAAATAACTATGGTAGAAAGGTGGATAATTTTTATTTGATTGAAATGTATATGGATGTCATTGTAAAATTTGAAATGTTGGTTCAATGTACAATGAAGACAAGGTAACCAGTAAGAATATTATTATTTGCATTGTTCACGAGTTAGGGTATGGTACACACTGTGTTTTATATGTGGGTGGTAATGTAAACGTACCTTTTTGATGAGTGGCATATAGGTAAGCCAGCTGAGTAAGATTGGAGAGACTAGGTAGTTAGAAGAAGAGACTTTGAGACGGAGACGGGGAAACACGTAGTGACGATAGGCTACGATAGAGTTACTATAGATAAGATCAGGTTGTTGTAAAAGGGAAAAATTATCTCTCCAAGAGAAATTTTTTTTTTACAGGTGAGGCAGAAACTGTAATAGGGAGTTCGTGTGTCAGAAATCCGGTTTCAAAAAATTGTATAAGGACAACTAACGGACTATAGGTTTGAATCAAAGGGCGAAAATCTATTGACTTATAGAGTTATTAGCAAATGGCGAAAATCTATTGACTTATAGAGTTATAAGCAAATGGCGAAAATCTATTGACTTATAGAGTTATAAGCAAAGAGCGAAAATCCAAAATTTGCATTAATAGTAATGTTCCCCCCCCCCCCCCCCAACCCCCTCACCCCCTCTCGAGGAAAAAGTCGCTTGTTTAATTTGGAGTTTTGTTTTCGAAGTGAGTTCGGCTGTGAGACTGAAGGTCCACAGGTTTAAGTGAGTTGTTTTCAAGACAACTTGATCTAAAATGTTCGGGGGAAAGTTTTAAATGTAAATCATTGTATAATATTAAGTCAGTTAGATTTTGAACGCGTTTGCGTTAAGAATTAGAAAGGGCTATCTCCCAAGTGTGTAATATTTTAGAAGTGGTAAGCGCAATTAATAGGTATCATCGGGCGATAATACCAAAGGTTTGTTTGCTTCTGTTGTGACAGAAATATGAAAATATCGCCTAGCCGATCAATCGCTTGGTACGCCACTATGACAGTTATTATATTTATTCTGTGGACAAGAGTGACAGTGTTGCCATTTCAAGAATGTGTGAATTTCTAAGACACCCAGGTATGTTGAGTGTTACCAACACACGATAAACTTTTAGTACATGACAAGAACGATAGATAGCAGTTAGTCCCGAGAAGTAGGAAACAATAGACGTTGGCTAAAATTATTGCCCCTGGCGGTTAGGCCAGTCTCACCAAGATACGCCAAACAGAACATAGAAGAAATCAGGGACAGAAGAATTGTGTTAAAAATGTTAGAGAGACAAACGATTGCACATAAATGAAGAATTTCTATGACAGCAGAAAATATCGACAGCAGAGGTTCTCAATCTATAGCCACCCTAGATACTAGAGACAGTATTGAATACGGACACAGCGACTGTGAACGTAGAGAGAAAGAAAGAATGACAGTATCATTGCCTACAGGTTTTTTTTTGGTGAAGATGTAGGTCGGATATGATAGGAAACTATACAGAGCGATAACTACTCATAAATGCCCAAAGAAAGTGGATTACTTCCTTCTAACCTGAGGAATAAGCTTCCCTTGCGCATTGGCTTTCAAGACATCCTCGTTACTAATTTTAGCGGTTCATGGTATTTTTAATGCCTTTTATCGCCAGGTAGGACATGTTCCTCACCCAGGATCTTGAGTTAGGCAAGGCAAATGCAATAAGGCGGGAACTGACTACCTCACGTCATAAAGCTGAGACCTGGTGTAGGTGAAACATGTAACACTGTCACGGGATTTCCTTCCATTGCTCTGCAGTTTATAGTCCAACAGTGGCACAAATTCAGAGTATCTACTGAGGCTCTTCAAAGGTATCAATTGTTTATTTTTTCTTCTTTCTCCTATTATATTTTTTCCTTCTTTATTTTCTTCTGTCAGTCATTTCATTTTTTTCTCTCGAATTTTCCATCTTCCGCTTCTTCGTTTTCTCAAGTTCCTACAGTGCATATTTTATTATTTACCTTCCTTGTCGTCTTCCTCCTATATTTTTTTGTCAGTCTTGGCAACAATTGAAACACCATGGCCGCTTCTTGTGTGATACCCTAAATCTTATAAGAGAATCGTGACATCACAAGCAAAGGCTTTTAACCAAAGTCTATTTTAATCTTGACGTCCTGTGAATCCCGTGTGTTACCCGGACCCAAAAGTGGAGCAACGAACAGTAAGATTGCAACACACCATGCAGTGTCGTAAGAGGCGACTAAAGAGGGTTGGACATGGGGCTGGCTATCCCATCCTGTAGAAAATTCTTAAAATCACAAAAACTTTAACAAACAAAAAAAAAAGGTCAAGGTAGTCCCATAGCAGATACTGCCGTGGGGAGTGAAGTGTTCGAGACTTCACTATACTAGGTCCAGCATCGAGAGGTGGGGTGACCAGTTGCCTTCCTCGCTGCCTTTTCCTTCCCTAACTTAAAGAGCAGTCAGGTACCTATTTACAGTTGGGTAGACTGGAGCGTGTCGGTACTGTGATTTGAACCTGGCATCTTAGCCGCGAGAGATCAGCGATCTCACAACTTTGTCAATCGGACGTTCCAACAAACAGTATAAGTCTATTAAGCCATCGAAGACAAGAAGGTTGGCCGTTAAGGAAGCTCATGACGCAGCACAGAGCAGAGCACGAAGAAGACATTGGAAATATCTTGACCAGATGGCACAGGACAGGAAGACTTGGCATACGTTTGCTGAAAGCATATACTCTTTGGAGAGCTGAAAGGTGATGAGGATGATGTCCTAGGAATCCTTGATTTGTAAGACTTTGTGTAAGAATTTATGAAAGAGATAGATACAGGAAGAGAGGTAACGAGCGGTATCTATGGTTGATACGTTCTGAAATGTTTATTGAGGATCAAAATTCTTAGTGGCAAGAATCTATGGCAACGATCCTCTAAGACGCCGCAACATCATTACTGCATCTGACACTAGGAGCGTTTAAGCATTTTGTCAAAGTAACTAGCAATAACCAGTCAAACTTGACGGGTTTTTAATTATAGAGTGCTGTTTCCGTTCCCAGATAAGCAGATAAAAGTACATTCTTAGAGTGTTTGTGGTTTCTTTCCATTATACAGTGTAATTAAACTGTTCATGAACACCGTCATTTGAATGCTTTTCTTTGTTGATTGTAACTATTGTCGGGAGAGTATATATATATAATGGAAACAATACCATATTTCAACAAGGTTGCATTCCTCAGCTGTGACCAACGTACACATGGCGAGAATTATGTTATTTTTAGATTCAATTTAAAAGTTCTTTGATGACAACATTTCGTGTGAAAGTGCGTGGATTGTTTTCAAAGAGTGTTCCCTGATAATAAGTGGTTTTAACAAAAACATTCAAGTTTTCATGATTTGTACATCGGGTGAGGGCGACATAGAGCTGGCCGTGTCCGAAAATACAATTCACTTTGGTAGGATATTGGCTCATGCACACCAATTTTTACGTACTTTTTCTTTGTCGATCGCTACTAATTTCGGGAAGGAATAATAAAAAAAAAAAAGTATTTGTTTTATATAACACCCACGCCGCGCAAGTTGCACACCGTGCGTTGCGCAATTTTTTTTCTGGTGCGAGTTACTATTTTGAGTGAGACCTACCGACGTAACATACATCAATAATTATGTTAGTTGGGATGGGATAGGATGACTGCTGTAATGGAGTTTTTTGTTTTTCTTAACCAGCGGCACTTGGGCTGTCAGCCCTTCGGCCCAATGACATGTCATTGCGAGGCTGGGAAGCCTGTGGACTTACCTTCCACCCGGTCACAGAGGGTTTATCTCAGGAGCCGTTCAGGTTATTCAGTCAAAATCCCGGTCGATGACACTCTTTCAAATACCCACGCCCGGGCTTGAACCTCGAACACCTGATCGCCAGCGCAATGTGGTAACCATTACACCAGCGCGGCTCCCGATGCTGTAATGGAGTAAAAGGTAAAGGTGGTCCCATAGCAGATACTGCCGTTTGGGGAGTAAAGTGTTAGAGACTTCACTATACTAGGCCCAGCATCGAGAGGTGGGGTGACCAGTTTGCTTCCTCGCTACCTTTTCCTTCCTTAAAAGAGCAGAGTCAGGTACGCTTTTCCAGATGGGTAGACTGGAGCTTGTCGGTACCGTTTGCCGTGAGAGACCAGCGCTGTAACCACTCTAGAGTAAGGAGCTGATATGGATAATACGAAGAAGGAGACGATGATGACAAGAGTACCACAGATAAGGGATCGATAATTAAGAGATATAGAAAGACGATGCAATGAAATGAAACGAGAGATGAAATAAATGAGAAAAAAAAAGGAGAAATACAACACGATGATAGTAAACCCCTTGTAGTTCTTTCGGGTCTCTGGTGTGACAAGGAAGACATATGGCTACTTCTCCTTCACGCATGTCATAAGATGGACTAATATAATGTTGCTCATGGGGCTGGCAACTTGAACATGTAAAACAAAATTCTGCAGTAACCGCCGGTGTAAACACACATGAATGCTGTGATAGTGGCTTCCTGCAAAGGGACTTTTTTTTTTCTTTTAATAAAAAAAAATCCCGTTCAACCCTTGATGGGATTTAATTAGGATATAGCAAGGTTAATTCAAGATAATAATTCTGATACCAGAATATGGCATCATTTGTCCACTCCACTCGGTCCAACTTCTCCCCTGTACTTCTTATCCCCTGTACCTTTTCTCCACCGTTATTCTCCTTTTCTCTTCTCACCCCGGTCATCGCCCCTTTTTACAGGCTTTTCTTTAGCTTGCAACGAAAGTCACTCTCTTGTCCCTCTCTTGTCACCTTCAAATCTTGCAATCAATTTTTCAATCACTTCCAGATGAGCAATAGCTCTGAAACTTGGCATATTTGTGTATTCCCCATGACAATACAATAATCAGTCGTAAAAATAATAAAATGAATAAAATTAAAATTAATACTATTTTTTGTATTGTATCATCACTGAAATTGGCGATAACTGCACATAATCTAGGTGTATTCTTTCCAACAAGATTGCTTCTCTTGAGAGAATTATTGAAACCCCCCCCCCCCCCAATTCACACACACACACACACACACACACACACTATCGCACGTGCGTGCACAGACATACACACATCTGACACCTACATTGAAATCCGCCTCCTGTGCTCTGGACTCGTTTATCGCAAACTGATAATGTCATTAGCGGATCGATTACATTTGACTTAAATTTAAAAAAAAAATAATAATAACACTAAAAAGAAGAAAATAAATAAATATTTAAAAAATATTTTAAACACATGCTTTTAATGCACTAAAAAGCCGCAAATAATTTTTCAAGGAGTTTATAGCTTGCAGTCAAAAAAATTAACATCAAATTGACAATAAGCCTGGGGTGCTTAAGCGCTTATCATATATTTTATCCATAAGTATGTAATGAAGTATAAAGCAGAAGTTAATTTCATGAGAATCAGCGCCGCAGGCTTTTTGTCAGTTGTTAGTTGTAGAACAAAGTCACGTTGGAGACCAACTTGTCTGGTATTCTTACATGGTATTTAATTACCCTTGGTTCCACACAGTTAACCTCTTGGTTTCATAACAAATAACGTCACTGTTATAGTATTGCAAGAAAATCAATCTATATTCTTATTGTTATCCAGAGCAGTTGACCTATGTTGACCTTGCTCTCCCCTACGCGTGAGGGCTCGTCCGGGATTTAAGTATCCTAGCGCATAGTAGCTCTCGCTGGTGATACGAATTGCGAAGAGTTGAGGCATAAACCAGCGCCTTTGCTTAAGATTATTGCTTTTCTTCACCTTCTAGAGTGAGAATCTTTATCTCCCTAGACTTTATCTTCGTAGCATCTGGACAGGATATTAAGAATTATTTTAAGCTAGTGGTGTGGTGGTTTTTCTTTCTCAGTTAACTATCTAATAAGTTAATTTTAGTTAGAGTATGAAGAGTGTGGAGTTAATGTGCTATTAGTCATATTCTATTCACTAGAAAACAAACAGCATTGCTTGTGTATAAATTGTTCTTGTATATTGGGAGATAATTTACCCACAAGTTTAATTCAGTACAAACAATGGGGATGGTAGGTAATGAGTTAACGAGTTTCATTAGCGCCGAAATCGACAAACATCTAGATAGAAAAGAGACTAGAAAAGGAGCGAGCAGAGAGAGAAACACAGGAGAGGAGAGAAATTCGACAAGCAGAGGAAAATGAGAGAGAAAAAGAAAGACAGCATTAAATTAGACGAAAGGAATTAGACGTAGAAGCTAGAAGAGTTGAAGTAGATGGTAGTCCCAGTACATTAGAATCTTCTGGTGCCTCTCCTTCAGCAGATGGTAACACAATTACCAGTCATTCCACAGGCACAAATACTAAGTCATTTCCTTTAGAAATTTTCTCCCACAGCGTCGAGAAAATCGATACGTATCATGATAGATTCGAGCGATTTGCCACCTCTTATGATCTGGACAAAGAAAAATGGGCACTCAAACTCTCACAAGGATTGCGTGGAACAGCTTATGAGGCGTACATGAAATTGCCGATAACTGAGCAAAATAAATATGATACTCTAAAGAAGGCCCTTTTACAGAGATTTGAACTGAATTCGGAAGCTTACATGAAGCAGTTTCGTCGGTCCAGAAGGGACATAAGGGAAACTTTTGCACAGTTCTCAGCTCGCCTTGAATCCTATCTGCAAAAATGGCGCACCTTAGGAAACTTTCCCGAGTCTCTGGAAGGGATTCAGGAAATGATAATCATGGAACAACTCAAGGACACAATGACACCAGATATGAGAAGGTTCCTAGCAGAGCAAGAGGCCGAAAACCTTGAGTCGTTACTCAATCTGGCTGACATGTTTCATGGAGCTTTAGCAGAGGCTCAGTCTACAAGACGGAAATATTCTTATATGCCTGCAAAAGCATCTACACCCCGTTCCGACAATTAGCCTAAATCTAGTGGACTTTCCCATAAAGCACAGAACACATTTTACGTACTTACTTACTTGGTCGTTCCCCTTCTACGGTGAAGTGTAGAGGTTTGGAAGAGAGCGCAAGACCATCCCATCGGCCGCCCCCCCCCCCCCCCCCCCCCCCCCCGACGCGGCTCCACTCCAGTCCTCGGTCCTTCAAAGACTGTCTAATGTATCTTCCCAGCGGACTCCAGGTCGTCCAGGAGGTCTGGACCCCTGGCTCTTAGTTTCCCACGCTTGTCGTGGTAGCCGATCTTTTCCAATTCTGCAGACATGGCCAAACCATCTTATTTGGGACTTTTCTGCTTGGGTCTGCGGGGGTAGGATTTTAGGCCTTGACGTATCGTCTGGTTGCAGACCATGTCTCTTCTTGTTATTTCAACCACCTTCCCCAAATACCTCATTTCTGAGGTCTGGACCTGGCTTCAGCGGTGTTGATCTTTACCGTCGTGTGTAGTAAATATTGATAGAAGTAATGAGACGTGGCTGGCTGTCATACATTCTCACGTTATGAAGTTTAATCACGAAGACCGAACACACTGAATACATAGGACATATTTAATCGGACATCTTAGAAAACAGGAAGTAGCAAAGAAGAGTAACAGAAGAGTTCCCATAAGGCCAAGTAAATCTAGTCAGGGAAACAAACTAAACATCGAAACAAAGAGCATATCAACATCCCCCCTTCTTTATGAGTGAACAAAGTCATTCATCCAAGAGGGTTTCTTGCGATCTCTTTGAGGTCTCTTAGGGCAAGATGGTAGGAGGGAATGTTCTTTGCCAGCTTTCCCAGGACTAGAAGTAGCTGGAGTCGAATGACCAACTTCTGTAGGATTGGAGCTATTCGCTTCACTAGTGTTCTCCATGTCTGGCAAAACAACCTGTTGCTCGGGTAGAACTGGAGAGGAGACATCAATTTCCAGGTCCTCGGGATCAGGTGTAAAAGGTGTTGTTTTAGGTCTTAGATGAATTCTATTTCTGACATATTGACCTCCATTCTCCCTTTCAACGAGATAAGATCTTTCAGAGAGCCTCTTATCGATCCTTCCAGGTTGCCAGTTTGGTCGTTCAGGGTCTTGATAGTAGACTGGCTGGTGAGACAACTTGGGCAGATCATGAGCAGTTTTATCATAATACTTTTTCACTGATCTGTCTCTCTTGCGTCTACTTTCGGTAACTCTACTGTGAGATGCAACGGGTTTCACTGCAGAAGGTATCAGTGTGCGCAGTTTCCTGCTGAACAGTATTTCTGCTGGACTTTGATCAAACCCTTGTCTTGGCGTATTACGAAGTTCAAGTAGTGCCTCATATGCATCTGTATTATTTTGAACAGTCTTTCTCATCATACCCTTGATGAGTTTCACAGCAGATTCAGCTAATCCATTGGCTTTATGATGACCTGGTGCTGATTTAACATGAAGTATTCCCCATCTAGCAGTAAATGATCTGAACTGTGCAGACGTAAACTGAGTACCTTGGTCAGATACAATAACTTTGGGAACACCATAGCGAGCAAAATGAGACTTCAATTTCCTGATGACTAACTGTGCTGTCATTGTATGTAGGAAGTCTACTTCAATGAAGTTGGAGAAGTAGTCAACCAGGACTAAATAATATCGGCCTTCTATAATAAAGATATCAGTGCCAACTTTCTCCCAGGGTGATAAACCTCTTGAGTGTTCGTTTAAAGGTTATTTAGTATTCCTTGCCTTCGTTTCTTGACATTCTGGACAACTGTCAGCTATCTGTCGAATCTCAGCCGTCATGTCGATCCAAAACAGACAACTTCTGGCCCGGCGCATCATGCTGTCAAATGCAAGATGAGCAGCGTGTAGCTTCTGCTTGATTTCAGGCCTCAGTGCTTTTGGGATAAGAATACGCTCCTTTAAGTATTATGCCTTGTTCTGTTGTCAGAGTATCACGAATGTCAAAATAAGGCATAAGCTCAGCTGGTACATCAGACTTTCTTTTAGGCCACCCATCCAAAATGGTCGACTTCAACCTCTGGAGCACGCTGTCTTTGAGAGTTTCAGCTTTAATCTTTTCCATCATCACATCTGGTATTTCAGGTAATCTTACAGGTGTATCAGCTCCTGCATTGCTCTCTCTATCAGCTAAGGAATCCAATGTGACATTATGAATACAAGCTCTGGACAGTGTGTCGGCTATAAGAAGATCGGAACCTTGTACCCATTGGAATTCAAAGTCATATCGATGGCTGCGCATCAGTAAATTCTGCAGTCTTCGAGGAATTTGACTCAGAGGTTTCTTAACGATGGCTGCCAAAGGTTTATGGTCGTTGATGACTGTAACTTTCCTTCCATAAGTGTACTGGTCAAAGCGTTCCAAACCATATACAACAGCTAAGAGCTCCTTCTCAATTTGAGCCCAGCGTTGTTCTGTTTCAGTTAGAGCTCTAGAAGCAAACTCTATTGGCTGACCATTTTGTAGGAGGACAGCCCCAAGTCCATAGCTGCTACTATCAACTTGAATACACAAAGATTCATCAGGATCATAGTATGCGAGTACTGGAGTAGAAGTAATCAGTTTCTTGACTCTCTTGTAAGCTTGATCACATTCAGCAGACCAGATAAAGGGAGTATCCTTACGGGTAAGTTCTCTTATTGGATGAAGAACTTCTGAAAGATTGTTGAGAAACTTTGCTAGATACTGTATCATGCCGCAAAATCTGCGAACCTCATGACAGTCCTTAGGAACGGGCATGTTTAGTATTGTCTCAACCTTTTTCTTGTCTGGTTCAACACCTCGAGCAGTAATAAGGTGACCCATGAAGGTAATTTCTTCTTTCTTCTCTTGAGCTTTACCGTCATTCAGTTTAATACCTTTCTCTTTACACCTGTGTTTCAGTGCTTTAAGTTTCAGATCATGGTCCTCAATTGCTTGCTGTTTGTTTGATCCACAACCTGCAATAACTATGTCATCAGCAACATTGATGCAACCATGAAGACCTTTAAGAGCTTGTGCTAGATGCCTCTGGAAAATTTCACTGCTTACATTCAACCCAAATGGTAGTCTAAACCATCTGAACCTACCATAAGGTGTAATCACTGTTGTAAGTTTACTCGACTTCTCATCAAGTTTGATATGCCAGAATGCTTCCTTGATATCCAGCTTTGTGAAAATCTTGGTATTATTGAGTTCAGGCAATACATCATCCAAAGTTGGTAATCTGTAATGCTCTCTCTGCAACGCCTCATTCAGGGGTCTAGGATCAATACATATTCTTAAGGAACCATCAGATTTTTCAACAACAGCCATTTGTTTAACCCATTCAGTCGGTTCCTCTACTGGTATTAATATACCTCTGTTCATTAGATTTTGAAGCTCTGACTTTACCTTGCTCTTAAGTGAAAATGGTATTTTCCTGCACGGCAGTGCCTTTGGACGAATATTAGGATCAATATGCAAAACAGCTTCACCCAGGACACCTAGATGGTTATCAGAGTCATGATCATTTTCTGAACTGTCAGTAGCCACCTTAGCAATAAATTTGTTTGTGTTGACTGTCACAAACTGTAGATCCTGCAGTGTGTTGTTGCCCAGCAAACATGTGAATTTATTTTTCACAACAGTGAACCTTATATTGTGTTTTGTCCCAGTCTTAGGATTCTCAGCAGTTAATATAACTTCTCCCAGTGGAGTCATCTTAGTACCATTCCACATAACAAGCCTCTGTTTAGTGGGTAACAATTGTTCTTGCATCACAAAGCGTTGACATATTGTATTCACATCAGCAGCTGTGTCTAGCTGAAATTTTACCATTTTCCCATTGATAATGAGTTGTGCAGATGTACAAGCTTTGCTAGACTTCACACAATTAAGAAAAAATTCAGAATCTTCCACTGACTCTGTGTTAACAGTGTGAACTTTCTTGCATTTAACTTTGAAATGGTTTCTTCCCCCACAGTTTGAGCAAAACTTCCCCCATGCAGGACACTTTTTTTTTTATCAATAGATGTTTCTGTTCACAGTAATGACACTCCTTTCTAGGTTCAAAGTACCCACTGTCAGTGTTACTTTGACAGGCTTTACCAGCAGCACGCCTAGTGTCTCTCTTGGGAGGTTTATGGTTGAGTGATTTTTTCTGTACCTTTTCAACCCTTGCTTCAGAAGGTTGAACTGTATTACTCATCTCTCTTATGTCGTTTCCAGTTTGCTCGAAGACTCTGCATATGTGAATGGCTTTCTTTAGATCGAGGTCAGCTTCTCTCAAGAGTTTCTCCTGTAACCTTTTGTTAACAGTAAAGACAATTTTGTCTCTTATCATACGATCCTTGTCGTTAAAGTTGCACAAATCTGCCTTAGTTCTCAGTTCAGTCAAAAAGGAATTAAAAGGATCTTGAAGAGGTGTGTTCCAGAATCTGAACGTATGTAATACTTCATTGCTTCGTGAGCTACAATGGTTCTGGAGCAAATCGAGAATTTTAGTAGGATTAGAGTGGTCTCCTTCCTCTGCCAGTTGATCAAAAACTTCAACAGCTTGAGGTCCCGCACAGTGTAGAATAATGGCCGCCCGAACAGAATCAGGTTTAGAAGCCATTTCCGATGCATGCATGTATAGATCTAACTGTCGTCTCCATTTACGAAATGTGCCTGATTCGACGTTATTTATGTCTAGGCAGGGTGGTAACCGAAATAAGGGCCGTTCTGCCATGACGAAATGTCTAATCATGGTATGCAAGCAATAACCTACCAGAGTCTGTGACGTCAGCACACGTGTCGGAAGATATTCAGCAGAATAGTTCGAATTCTGTAGAAATCCCACCGCTGCCACCATGTTGGTCTTTACCGTCGTGTGTAGTAAATATTGATAGAAGTAATGAGACGTGGCTGGCTGTCATACATTCTCACGTTATGAAGTTTAATCACGAAGACCGAACACACTGAATACATAGGACATATTTAATCGGACATCTTAGAAAACAGGAAGTAGCAAAGAAGAGTAACAGAAGAGTTCCCATAAGGCCAAGTAAGTCTAGTCAGGGAAACAAACTAAACATCGAAACAGATATGTACACAAAGAGCATATCAACAAGCGGGCTGCAATCATTGCCCATGACTCACATCCATACGCCAAGACTGGGATTCAGGTGGCGCGGCACACAGCCATACGCGCTTTCCCACCAACATCTCTGCCGCTGAGGAATCCTCGATCCATGGCCTGAAAAAGTCTCCCAGCCGCTGCCCCTCGAGTTGCCAACTCTTCCTCGATGCCTCCCCACCTGTCTGCAACTGCCCCGAGGTACCTAAAGCGGTCGACCTGCTCCAGCCCAATTTGATGTCTTCTTTCTTCTCGTGATATCACCATGGTTTTTGTTTCAGAGCTGCCTATGACCATCTCTCTCTTCTTCAGCTCTTCCGTCCAGACCTGCAGGTTGGATTGGAGAAGTCCCTCTGATTTAGCAATCAGGGCAACATCATCAGCAAATGCCAGCTCTGAAATACAGACCTGTCTCATCTTCCAGTACCTCACTGAATACCCTCTTGCTCTCTCCCTACATGCCCATGAGGAGTATGAAAAGACAAGGTGACAGGATATCACCCTGTCCCACGCCAGTGGAGATCCTGAACTCCTCTGACTCATGGTTTGCTGTCCTCACATAATTTCTGCAAGACTTGTAGAAGCTCTGTATAGCATGAATCAGAGGTGCTGGAATGTTCTTCCTTGCCAAACAGTCCCAAAGTTTGCTCCAGGGGACCCTGTCAAACGCCTTTTCCAGATCTATGAAACAGAGATGGATCTCACTCTTATACTCAAGAACCTTTTCACTCAGCTGTCTAAGTGTGAAGATTAGGTCCTGAGTACTTCGGCTTCCTCGGAATCCACACAGGACCCCATTCTATTTGTCGAAGATTTTATCAGATAGGTAATAGATGTTTATAGTTCTGTCTGAGCAGAGCTGATAGTGATAACAATGTGAAAGGAAGATGGAAGAAATAGTTTTTCTCACGAGGTGATAGTGTAAGAGAAAGGACAGTCTCTGGGTTGAGTAATTTCTCTAATTCAGCCTATCGGTACGACTTTATTTAAATCAGACGCACTTTCTCTCCTTGTACAAAATACAAGTTACACTGCACCCATATGCACACAATTATGTGACAAATTCGTACAAACGTGAAAAACAAACTATGGATAACAGATAGGGTAGGAATTTACCAACACAATAGCTTAAGGTTTATTAAGTTTATTTATCACTAGAACTTTACAACATCAATCATATACATCAATAGATCATGGTTTACAGGCAAAATGAAAATTAATCAAATAGGTTCTCCCCTCTGATAAAGGAAAAGAAAAGAAGATCCCAACAGGTTAATTAACCCAAAAGATCAAAAATTAACAATAAGTGTATGGAATAGTCAGTAAAGAAAACAAAGAACAAGTTCCTAATTAATCTATCCCGTACATACTCAGGTTAGTGAGAACAAAAAAGAAAAGATTTGTATGATAGTGGTAACAACAGAAAATTATGTTACTCTCTTACAGTTCATTCAATCCTTCATACTGTGACCACATTCATATTCGCTTACCCAATAGTTGTCGCAGGCATTCCGTGGAAATAAACACTTATAAGTAATAAGACTATTCAGTGTCATATTAAGTTTTGCCAAATCCAGCCCCAGACTCGCCGTAGTTGCTGACTGCAAATTTCACGGGAGTCGCTGGAGTTGGTGATTTAATTTTTCCTGGATAAAATACAGTATCTCTGCCTTCCAACAGGCCAATCACCTGTTTGCTTTAAATCACGATTACTAGCAACACAAGAGAGAAAACCGGACGGATTCTAAAGGCGACGAACTGGAACGGACTACGGACTACGACTTATGGAACTTGGAACACAAGAAGTATAAATGGGAAGGAAGAGGAGCTGGTGGAAGAGATGAGGAAAGCAAAACTAGAAATCCTGGCTATAACGGAAACAAAAAAAAAAGGACAAAGAGTCATGGATCTCGATGGCAACACGCTGCTCTACAGTGGTGTACCCATGTCTGAAAGAGCTAAAGGGGGCGTGGGTTGCATTGTGGCCCAAAATCAAAAAGATAGTATCAAGGGATGGAACTTTGTCTCGGAGCGCATTATGGTTGTTAACTAAAAGAAGGAGACACCATAGTCAACCTGGTCATAGTGTATGGGCCAAATGAGGATGAGAGAGCAGAGGTCAAAGAGGAATTCTTCGAGCTGCTTCAAAGGACAGTGGATGACTGCCTAGATGAAGTTATCATGCTCGGAGATTTTAATGCCAGAGTTGGAAATGACCATGCTAGATGGGGTGGAGTTATCGGAAGATATGGAGAAGATACTCTCAATGACAATGGAAAGCGACTCCTTAGATTCTGCAGTGAGCAGAATCTGATCATTACAAACACAAAGTTCCCCCATAAGCGCATACATGCATACACTAGATGTGAACCAACAAAGAATGAGAAGTCAGTGATCGACTATGCCATTGTTCGGAGAAGCTCATTCAAATATGTCCGAGATGCTAGAGTCTGGAGGGGGCCAGAGATTGGAAGTGATCACTACCTGCTAACAATCAAAAGAACAACTGAAAGAGTTGCTCAGCCTAGGAACTGCCCAACATCACGCAAGAAACCGAGTAAACGAGCAGGAGAAATGAGCATTAGGACCTACAAGCTGAGAGAGCCAGAAATTAAGACCAGATATCAGGGGCTTATTGCTGCAGCGGTGAGCAACACAGAAGAACGACCTGATGACTTGGAAACCCTCTGGATTAAATTCAAGGATATCATAAAGACAGCTGCTGCAGAAGCATGCGGTGAAGTCCGACTTCGGAACAAGAGAAAGAGGACACCTTGGTGGACAGAGGAAGTCAAAGAGAAAATGAGAGAAGAAAATGGCATGGAAACAATACTTAAGAGCTAAAAACACAACAGGACAAATGGGAAAATATAG
The DNA here is from genome assembly GCA_024509875.1 of Oreohelix idahoensis. NCBI lineage: Eukaryota > Metazoa > Mollusca > Gastropoda > Stylommatophora > Oreohelicidae > Oreohelix > Oreohelix idahoensis. Next base: position 145,495 of record JAMPIV010023029.1, on the reverse strand, counting down.
AGAATATGTGACACTCAGAACAGAAGCAAAGAATAAAGTGCTAGCAGCAAAACAGAAGTCCTGGGAAGAATTTGGAGAAAAGCTAGAAAAAGATGCACAAGAAAACCAGAAATTGTTCTATAAGACCCTAAAGAACATGAGGAAGGAAAAACAATGCCCTCTCAAATTTATAAAGGACAAGCAAGGCAAATTGCTTACTGCCCCGAAGGAAGTAATGGGAAGATGGAAAGAATATTTCTCAGAACTCCTGGATGGTGAGCATGGTGAAGCATCAGAAATGATAAACACTAGCACAGAAGAGAAAACCAATGATGGTGAAGATGACATAAAGATGGAAGAACTGAAGGCAGCACTGGAGAAAATCAAGATGGGCAAAGCAGCAGGGCATGATGGTATAACACCAGAAATGGTTAAGTTCATGGGAGCATCAGGCGACCTATTACTCTTAAGGGTTTTACAGGCAGCGTGGTACAACAAGACAATACCAAAGGATTGGGAGATTGCCATCATAACACCAATTTTCAAAAAGGGTGACAATCGACAGTGTGGAAACCATAGAGGCATATCCCTTCTCAGTGTCCCTGGTAAAATCTACTCTAGAATCCCAGAGCAGAGACTCCGACGCCTAGCTGAGCCACAATTGGATGAGGTCCAGTGCGGATTCCGAGCAAACCGAAGTACTCAAGACCTAATCTTCACACTCAGACAGCTGAGTGAAAAGGCCCTTGAGTATAAGAGCGAGATGCATCTTTGCTTCATAGATCTGGAAAAGGCGTTTGACAGGGTCCCCTGGAGCAAACTTTGGGATTGTTTGGCAAGGAAGAACATTCCAGCACCTCTGATTCATGCTATACAGAGCTTCTACAAGTCTTGCAGAAATTATGTGAGGACAGCAAACCATAAGTCGGAAGAGTTCAGGACCACCACTGGTGTAAGACAAGGTGATATCCTATCACCTTACCTCTTCATACTCCTTATGGACGATGTCATCAAGGCATGTAAGGAGAGAACAAGAAAGTATTCAGTGGGGTACTGGAAGATGAGACAGGTCTATATTTCGGAGCTGGCATTTGCTGATGATGTTGCCCTGATTGCTAAATCAGAGGCACATCTCCAATCCAACCTGCAAGTCTGGAAGGAAGAGCTGGAGAAGAGAGGGATGGTCATAAGCAGCTCTAAAACAAAATCCATGGTGATATCCCGAGAAGAAAGAAAACATCAGATTAAGCTGGGAGAACAGGACCTGGAGCAGGTCAACCACTTTAAATACCTCGGAGCTATTATAGACCGAAAGGGAGGCATCAAAGAAGAGTTGGCCACTCGAAAAGCAGCAGCTGGGAGACTTTTTCAGGCCATAAATCGAGGATTCCTCAGCAAGAGAGAGGTTGGTAAGAAAACGAAGATGGCTGTATACCGCTCCACCTATGTCCCAGTCTTGACATACGGATGCGAGTCATGGGAAATGACTACAACATACAAAAGCCAGATCCAAACCTCAGAAATGAGGTATCTGAGGAAGGTGGTTGAAGTAACAAGAAGAGACATGGTACGCAACCAGACGATACGTCAAGGCCTTAAATCCCACCCCCTGCAGACCCAAGTAGAACAGTCCCAATTAAGATGGTTTGGCCATGTCTGCAGAATGGGAGAAGATCGGATACCACGACAAGCATGGGAAACAAAGAGCCAAGGATCCAGACCCCGAGGACGACCCAGAGTCCACTGGGAGGACAACATTAGACAATCTTTGAAGGATCGAGGACTAGAATGGAACCAGGCCAGGAGGAAGACAGCCGATAGGATAGTCTGGCGCTCTCTCTTCCAAACCTCTACACCTCACGGTAGAAGGGGAACGACTAAGTAAGTATCTCTGCCTTCAGTTGGTTGGAGTAAGGTTCATACGTGGTGATCTGGTGGCTGAGACACTATGTTAAGTTATACAAATGTTGCTCTCAATATATTTTGCCACAGCTGGCTGATGAGATTGGTGTAAATGAAATCTGGTAATAGTTCTGGTCCAGTTAATATTACAATTAATGGTTCTATTCTGGTTTCTCTCATGTAATGAGGAAAAATGGACCGCACAGGTCACAGCAAGAAGCTCATCAGTATTAAATATCTCTGGATGCTTATAAGATTATAAGACTATAAGAATGCAAGTTCATATAGCCATAAGTCAGCTAGTACGCAGGTTTTGATCAGCCTAGATTTTAGGAAAGAAATATAAATATTTAACCATAATATTAATATTATATCTCTACCACAAGTTAAGGTAAGACCTCTTTTACCACTCCGTTATTAAATTAGATTTTAAACCACAAGTGACTAGCTTATCCTATCGCTTTTAACGCTTGAAATGAACACTAGTCATTTATTACATAAAAATGGCTAGAAGTAAATAATATATACCGTCAGTAGACAGTTATTTAATGTGTGTGCTAGTCAATTTAAAACATCTCTTTTTGGGGAATATCGAGTAATTAAATTTACTTTACAGCTGGAAAAATTAGCTATAAGTTATTCAATACGCTATTCAATTTAACACAGAAAATCCCAGTGAAATATAATGAAAAAACTTTAAACACACTAAATCACTTAAAGGCTAGTATATAAATTACCGCAAACAGAAAAATGAAACACTCCACGAAATCTAATAATTCACTCTGTACGAGAAATCTTAGGATATCGAGCTAGTGAATTCAGAAAAATCTCTGAGCAACTGATAATGACTTTTGGAGAGACGAAGTATATATCCATAGATGCGGTTCTTTTCGCTCCTTAATGCGAAAGTCGCACCTACGGCCAGGGTCATGCAAATTTGCGGTTGATTCCTGAATGAAAGGTTATTTCTTCACCTCTGCCGACCGACAACCTCTGGCTTGTCTTTCATTCTCCCCATCTGCCGCATCTCAGCTACGTAAGTTCATTCCCCTGAAAATGTAACACTCCCTTGATTCTTAAAAGAAACTGTTAACGCCTGGCCTCTGCCCGTGTGTTTCCCTGATCAAAGAACGATTATGCCGTGCTGCGCACTTCGCTCTGTTCCACCGTGCTTAATTACCAGACGGCTCGCGTGTTAATTGCGATACTGAATCAGGCATTAATGTAGCAAAAAACATAACCCTAGATGGGGGGGGGGGGGGGGGGGGGGGGGGGGGGGAAGGTGCAAAAGTGGACGGCCACTGCTGCACTATTTCCATATGTGACACTATTGTAGCTCAGCTAGGCGGCTACGTCTCCGCTCTAGGACTCTAGAGTAGATTTTAACCAGGGACACTGAGATGGGATATGCCTCCATGGTTTTCACACTGTCGACATTCACCCTTTTTTAAAATCGGGATGGTCTTGCTGCCCCACGCCGCATGTAGGATCCTCAAGAGTAATAGGTCACCTGCTGCTCCCATGTACTTAACCATCTCTGGTGTCACACCATCATGCCCTGCTACTCCGCCCATCTTGATTTTCTCCAGTGCTGCCTTCAGTTCTTCCATCTTTATGTCATCTTCACCACCATCGGTGTTCTCCTCTGTGCCAGCGGTTATCAACTCCGATGCCTGACCTTGCTCACCATCAAGGAGTTCTGAGAAATATTCTTTCCATCCTTCCATTATTTCCTTCGGGGCAGTATGCAATTTGCCTTGCTTGTCCTTTATAAATTTGAGAGGGCATTGTTTTTCCTTCCTCATGTTCTTTAGGGTCTTATAGAACAACTTCTGGTTTTCTTGCGCATCTTTTTCTAGCTTTTCTCCAAATTCTTCCCAGGACTTCTGTTTTGCTGCCAGCACCTTGTTCTTTGCTTTCGTTCCGAGTATCACATATTCTCTATATTTCTCTATTTGTCCTGCTGTGTTTTTAGCTCCTAAGTATTGTTTCCATGCCATTTTCTTCTCTCTTATTTTCTCTTTGACTTCCTCTGTCCACCAAGGTGTCCTCTTTCTCTTGTTCCCAAGTCGGACTTCACCACATGCTTCTGCAGCAGCTGTCTTTATGATGTCCTTGAATTTAAGCCAGAGGGTAGAGGGTTACCAAGTCATCAGGTTGTTCTTCTGTGTTGCCCACCGCTGCAGCAATAAGCCCCCGACATCTGGTTTTAACCCCTGGCTCTCTCAGCCTGTAGGTCTTAATGCTCATTTCTCGTGTTCCTTTACTTAGTTCCTTCCGAGATGTTAAGCAGTTCCAAAGCTGAGCAACTCTTTCAGTTGTTCTTTTGATGGTCAGCAGGCTGTGATCACTGTTGAGGATTGTTTCATGCTTACAGACATTTGGATTTGACGTCGATCCGAATGGCTGTATCATGTTACACCTCAAACGAATAGAGATATATCTCCGCGACCGATGTCGATGATTGTTGCATGTGTGCAAGCATTTGAGTTTGGCCAACTCAGATTGCTGCACCATGGAACATCGCAATTGAATATATATTAACGACGTAGTATGCATATCACTATGCATGACGCGTATGTCTTTGTAACGTCATTCGACTTGTGGGTTTTGACCCGAACGGCAGTGTGTTTCAGAAGTGTGGCCATTGCCACTTATATTGTGTGGTATAACCACTTTTTAATTGTGTGGCTGGGAAGCCAATTGAGCAGTGTATTTCTTGAACCAAACGTAAGTCGTCGTATGAATAACGCAGTTTGCATAATTATGGCAGATTAGCCTGGCGTGGTATGCCAAAGGAACATTACGGTACTAGCAATAGTGTAAGACTAGTATAGATGGATATTGTACAGCTAGCGGCAAGCGTAAGCCTAGTGTAACGGATATTAGACGACTAGCAGTAGACGTAAGCCTAGCATAATAAGTGTATTGCAGAACTAGCAGGATAGTTAAGTCTAGTGCAAAAGGCTATTGTATAAACTAGCGACGGGAGTAAGTCTAGTTAGCCTCTGAATTTATGCCAAAGGACATTGGCCGTTAAAAGGAACTGACCTTGAACCAGAACTCTAGATAGAGATTGTGAACATGTGTTTATGAAATAATGAGAACTCTTACAGATCGTACATGAATGTGATGTGACTTTTGTTCCCATGTAGTTGGTGTCTGCTCATGGTATGAAATTACTAATTAAATATTTTGAGTCGTCAAAATCACGGTCTTATCAACTGTCGTATTCGGAGTTGAGTTAAATGCTGTTACTATTCAACTGATCATGACCAGTGATGATTAATGTCTTAACACGCTGCATCTCACACTGCCAAGATAATCAATAAGACAAGAGACTAATACAGGTCAGTAAAGGGTCGAATATTTAATATGAAACATGTTCAGCACATAATGTATCACAAGGGTTAAAGCAGACATTATCGATACCAACGAACAGTATTACGGAATCCTATAAAAGTGATAAGAACCCGAGGGACTTTGACTCTATAAACTGAATACGCATATAATAACTTGGTCATCCTCAAATACTAGAAGTCATCGAAGCACCCATATCATACTGGGGTCGCGAGGCCCGTAACATACTGGTGTCAGAGCGTGTCTGGATTTCGTGAATACTGGATTCCCCCCTTCAAGTATCGAAGAAAGTTAAACTGATGATGAACGTTTTGAAGGCAAAATCATTCATTCAAGCCTAACTGGCAACTGAAATGCGCATGACAGAAAGTGACGTCACTATATTGATGCCGTCACCGCTAGCAGACAACTTTGCCTGAAAGAATCCAAATTTTTTCTTCCACCACAAGAGACTGATTCACGCAGATAGAACGGTAATCTTCCACTCGAGAACCTGAACCAGTGAAGAATGTATCTCTTCATCAAATTCATCTGAGGCTGCGACGCAGATCGATTGAAGAAACTACGTTCGAAGACCGAAGCAATACTTTCAAACGGTTGTCCTACTGCGAAGGTCAAGGTATTCAATCAATGGACTACAGCTGTTGAAGACACGGTTCGGAACTAGGATTAGAATTACATGCACTCATGTATTTCTCAGAGGGACAGCTAAACAGATAAGTTCTTGATTGTGCTTAGGCGCTTGAACATTATCATATTGTCCTTGCATTAGCTTTGGTCTACAGTTCATCGTCACTTTGCTTACTTTTCTACTCATCATCTGTGTTCCCCCATTCATGTTTATTCGTATATTTGTATATTCGTCGTGTTTAATATTGACTGGAATTTTCCCAGGAAAACTTCAGTGAATGTTAACTTCTATTAGATTTGCATGCTTATATTCGCTGACTGAGGATCTGACTGATTATATTTTTTTCTTTTGAGTCAGGATATAAATGTTTCTTCAGTTCGCAATATAACCATATTTTGTGTACTTAGCAGTTTCGTCAAGTGAATTACGTCCTCTTTATTTACGTAACCTAATTTCAGTACTGTTGACAATTGTTGTCGTGTGTGATCTAAAACTTCTTTGTCTACACGTTTGTTTAAGACGACTTGTCTTGTTATATTTTTGTGATGTAAATTCTTTTCTTTCTTTTACTGATTACTGAGTATAAGTCTCCTTTATTTACTTTATAAGTGTAAAGTGTTGTCGTATAACTGAAAAATCATTTCATTGTAACTCATTTGATTGTTTTCACTGTCTTTGTCACATGTTCTCCGAACTTGTTTGTTATTGATTAATATATTCATGTACATATTATAGTGAGTTCTATAATCCTGGTGTATATTATAGACTATTGAAGGTACTCAGAAACCTATTATCATGTCTACACTACAGGAATTCATTGATATTGGAAAAAGTTATGGAAAATCAGGAGCGGAACTACAAAGTTTTGCAGATACGAAATATGATGAATATTTATCGCGTCTGGAAAGAATGGAACAGCGCAAAATGACTAAACGAGCTGATGAGCTTAGGAGGTTTGAATTAACCCAAGAGAGGGAAATGAAGGAAAAAGAAATATCCATGAAATTGGAATTAGAACGATTGACTATAGCTCAACGTGATAAAGAATTAGCTCAACAAGAAAAAGACAGAGAGCAGAGAGATAAAGAATTAGCTCAACAAGAAAAAGACAGAGAATTCGAGAGGGATAAAATGGCTCAACAAGAAAAAGACAGAGAATTTGAGAAGGAAAGAATGGCACAACGAGATAAAGAAATGGAATTAAGGAGAATGGAACTTATGCAACTGGATCAAGCCCATAAAAATGCCATGGAAATGGAAGCTTTAAAACTTCATGCAGAAAAAGAAAAAGCTTTAGAATTAGCTAAAGTGCAGTCTGAACAGACTAAGACTGCGGCTGGTACAAATATTTTCTATCCTAAGTTAAAAATGCCACATTTTGACCAAACTCGCGATTGTGTTGACTCTTTCATATCTAGATTCATCATCAAGGTCACAGCTCTGAACATACCCAAGGAAAGATGGAGCAGTCTTTTACTTGATTTTTTGACTGGTGACTCACTTAAATGTTTCATGAGTCTTGATGAAAAGAGCAGAAGCGATTTCGATGTCGTAAAAGAGGTATTACTAAGACGTTTCCAGTTAACTGAGTCTGGATTCAGAGATCGTTTTCATGCGGCTAAGCCAAGCAAGGATGCAGATTTTGGTGAATTCATTGCATCTATTAAACATTTCCTTAGCAGATGGATTGATCTATCTGGTATAAATAAAACATATGAAGGTGTTATAGATCTCATGCTGCGAGATAAAGTTTTATCCGCATGCAGCACTGAATTAGAAGCATTTTTACAGGAAAGACATCCTAATTCTATCGATGAGTATGAAAAAAACTCGGAAGACAGTATCAGACCGCACATCAGAATAAAGATCTTTATAGATCGACTATTCGAGATCCTATGCCTGTGTGCGCGGCACACCATGATCAGAGACCTCGATCGAAGAGCTTTGATGGACGTTGTCGTTCAGATTATTATCAATCCGACAGAGGTTTTTATAACTTCCGTCGTCATCGCTCTCCTTCGAATTCATATCGACGAGGTTATAGAGGATATTCACCTCATGATCGTGGGTATCACAGAGGCAGGGATTATGATGGTTCACATCAGAAAGGATACTATAAACAGAGATCATCTTATGGTAGAGATGCCAGGAAGGATGACTCTACTGATTTTTATTATAGCAATAAAAAGTCAGTCAATAATAACAAAGGTAATGCCAGATCTCCGTCGAGAGACAAAAATAAACATAGACATGCAAATAATTGCAGTGTCAAAAAGGAGAAAGGTAATGATGATAATGATCATGCGAACGCATGTATGGTAATGAATGATACATGTTATGAGTGTCAGTCGAAAAACAGATTAAAGTCTACAATTACACTTGATTGTGGTCATTGTATGCCTACAATGTCGGCATGTGTAAATGTCGGTTATCTTACATTTCATCCCGGAATATTGGATGGTAAGGTAGTGAGAGTTTTGCGTGACACTGGGTCCTCAACGATAGGCATAAAGCACTCGCTTATCGAGCCCTCTGCTTTTACAGGCAAATCAGTTAAGTGTGTCACATTTGGTGGGAATATAGAAACTTTCCCTGTGGCACGAGTATACATTGATACTCCTTTTTACACAGGCACTGTCTATGCCTGCGGCTTGAGAGCACCCATAACTGAAATTATAATAGGAAACATACCAGGAGTTAAAGATTGCACTCCTGAGGAGATTGCAATGTGGGTTGAATCTCACCCACAGGTGGCAAATGCTGTTGTAACGAGAGCACAACAGTTAGCTACGGACATGGCTACACCACCTCTTCCTATAATAGATACAATTATGTCTCAAGTTGGCACTGTTACACCTTCTGTTTTTGCAGAAAAACAGAAGAGTGACCCAACTTTACAAGGATTGTTTAGCCGAGCAGAACAAAAAAACGATTAAATACACAAGAGGGGCTAAACAATGGTTCAAGATAAAGAAATCAATACTCACTAGATATTATGATGATGGCAAAACAATTATACATCAAGTGATAGTACCTAAGGAATACAGACCATTGGTCCTACAAACAGGTCATGACTCCCCTATGGCAGGGCATATGGGGATCAAAAGAACATTGTTTCGTGTTACGTCACAATTTTATTGGCCTGGGGTTAATAAAGATACAAAGTTATACTGCAAATCATGTACAACATGCCAAGGTATAGCACGTAAGGGCAGGTTCCATACGGCACCCTTACAGATTACAGACGTGCCTGAGAGACCTTTCAAAAAGATTGCAGTAGATATAGTGGGTCCGTTATCAATTGTTTCAAATAATGGATTTCGTTATATTTTAACTTGCGTAGATCTTTGCACGCGTTGGCCAGAAGCCATACCATTGAAAACCATCACAACTGCATCCGTGTCTGATGCATTATTTTCGATATTTTGTCGAATCGGTTTTCCGGAGGATATTTTGTCAGATCAAGGATCACAATTTACTTCCAACATCATGAGGGATTTAGAATCCATGTTATCTGTTCACCACTCGTTTTGTAGTGCGTATAGGCCCCAATCAAACGGTGTGTGCGAGCGCTACAATAGCACTCTAAAACAGATGTTATCTAAGATAACTGAAGAATGCCCTCGTGAATGGGATAAGCTTCTGTCGGCGGCCCTCTTCGCTTTTCGTGAAGTGCCTCACGAAAGCACCGGATGGTCTCCGTTCGAATTGGTTTATGGTTCGAATCCTCGCGGACCAATGATGATACTCAAGGATTTGTTGATTGGAGCATCAATTGATACAGCCACTCGAAACAGCTACGAGTTAGTTATTGATCTCCGACAACGAATCATTGATGCGTGCACTTATGCATCCCAGAGTATAAAATCAGCCACTCAACGATCAAGATTATTACATAATCAAAAGAGAATATTAAGATCCTTCAAACCAGGGGAAAAAGTTTGGTTGTTGCTACCTCATAACGATAACAAATTACTGATATCATGGCAAGGTCCATTTGATGTTATCAAACAAGTCACAGATGTTGACTACTCGGTGAACGTTAGAGGTAAAATCAAAACCTTCCATGTCAACATGCTAAAATTAGCAGTTGAAAGACCACAGGAATTAATTCCTGTCATTAACTCTATTGATGATTCTTCACATCATACTGCTTCTTTTGCAGTTGTTCATGAAGAAGATACCACTTCGTCTATCCCTTTACAATTCCAACTACCTTCTTTGCAATCATCGGAATCTTGGAAAGACGTGACTATTTCTTCTTCACTGTCTTCTTCACAACAAGATCAAGTTCGGGATATTCTTATTTCTTTCAATGATGTTCTCACCGACCTTCCAGGTCAGACATCGCTTATATCCCATGATATTACTCTTACTGATTATAAACCTATCAAACTTAGACCCTATCCTATATCTTTACACCACAAAGATAGGGTAGAGAAAGAGTTAAAAGAGATGATACGTTTAGGTGTGATATCTCCTTCTGAATCACCATATGCATTCCCAATGGTGATAGTTAAAAAGAAGGATGATTCTTTACGTATTTGTATTGATTTTAGGCGATTGAACAAAATTACAATCACAGACGGTGAGCCTATGCCTCTTTTAGATGATCTTTTGTCAGAATTATCTAATGCTACTTTCTTTAGCAAACTAGATCTCTCTAAAGGCTACTGGCAAATTCCTCTTGCCGAAAATGCCAAACCTTACACAGCTTTCACAACTCTATTTGGGCTCTACCAATGGAATTATATGTGTTTTGGGTTAGTGAATGCGCCAGCGACGTTTGTGCGCATGATGCGCCGCCTTCTTGGCGATCGTAAAGATGTCATCACGTACATCGATGACATCTGCCTATTTCATGACTCGTGGGAAGACCATATTGATGGTTTAACTTCTCTTCTACATACGTTACGTATGCATGGTTTGACTGTGCGACCTTCAAAGGTCCAAATAGGTTGTCAGGAAATTTCTTTTCTTGGTCACCGCATAGGTAACCACAAACTGTATCCTGACGACAATACAGTCAAAAGACTTCTAGAGATTTCTACCCCTTCAACTAAGAAACAAGTTAGAAGCCTTTTAGGCTTGATAAACTATTACCATAAGTTCATCCCGCATTTCGCACAACTATCTACACCTTTGTCCGCACTGTTGACCAAAGGTAGTCCTAATAAGGTACGTTGGGACAAAGATTGCGAAAGCGCTTTAGTAACAATTAAGAAATTATTTAGTAATGCACCTATTTTGTTATTACCGAATATACGTATTCCATTCATACTTCAATCAGATGCCTCGAGTTACTCCATGGGTGGCTGTTTGCTGCAATGTTACAAGGAAACACTCCATCCATGTTTCTATGTGTCGAGGAAACTGACTCCGGCTGAACAAAAGTATGCGACAGGTGAACGTGAGCTCCTGTCGATGGTCTGGTGCCTAGAGAAGCTGTCAAGATATCTCATCGGCACGCACTTTTACATTATGACAGACCATAGTCCTCTTACTTACATAACAGCTAGAACAATGCGTAACGCTAGAATACATCGATGGTACTTGTTGATTCAAGAATTTTCATTTACGATTCTGCCTATTGCTGGATCAGACAATAACTTGGCAGATCTTTTATCGCGTAACTTCTCTGAGAAGAAATTGAATTAACTCTTTAGTCACCATGTTGACAAGTGCTATTATTAATGTTATAAAATTTAATGTGTCTACTTAATGAGTATGATGTTTATAAGTAGGTATTACTAATACTAATATAGTCTAGGGACGTACATCTTCTCCACCACTATCATCCGTGCCACAAGTGTCACTTTGGAAGTGAGGGGGATGATGTTGAGGATTGTTTCATGCTTACAGACATTTGGATTTGACGTCGATCCGAATGGCTGTATCATGTTACACCTCAAAGGAATAGAGATATATCTCCGCGACCGATGTCGATGATTGTTGCATGTGTGCAAGCATTTGAGTTTGGCCAACTAGGATTGCTGCACCATGGAACATCGCAATTGAATATATATTAACGACGTAGTATGCATATCACTATGCATGACGCGTATGTCTTTGTAACGTCATTCGACTTGTGAGTTTTGACCCGAACGGCAGTGTGTTTCAGAAGTGTGGCCATTGCCACTTATATTGTGTGGTATAACCACTTTTTAATTGTGTGGCTGGGAAGCCAATTGAGCAGTGTATTTCTTGAACCAAACGTAAGTCGTCGTATGAATAACGCAGTTTGCATAATTATGGCAGATTAGCCTGGCGTGGTATGCCAAAGGAACATTACGGTACTAGCAATAGTGTAAGACTAGTATAGATGGATATTGTACAGCTAGCGGCAAGCGTAAGCCTAGTGTAACGGATATTAGACGACTAGCAGTAGACGTAAGCCTAGCATAATAAGTGTATTGCAGAACTAGCAGGATAGTTAAGTCTAGTGCAAAAGGCTATTGTATAAACTAGCGACGGGAGTAAGTCTAGTTAGCCTCTGAATTTATGCCAAAGGACATTGGCCGTTAAAAGGAACTGACCTTGAACCAGAACTCTAGATAGAGATTGTGAACATGTGTTTATGAAATAATGAGAACTCTTACAGATCGTACATGAATGTGATGTGACTTTTGTTCCCATGTAGTTGGTGTCTGCTCATGGTATGAAATTACTAATTAAATATTTTGAGTCGTCAAAATCACGGTCTTATCAACTGTCGTATTCGGAGATGAGTTAAATGCTGTTACTATTCAACTGATCATGACCAGTGATGATTAATGTCTTAACACGCTGCATCTCACACTGCCAAGATAATCAATAAGACAAGAGACTAATACAGGTCAGTCAAGGGTCGAATATTTAATATGAAACATGTTCAGCATATAATGTATCACAAGGGTTAAAGCAGACATTATCGATACCAACGAACAGTATTACGGAATCCTACAAAAGTGATAAGAACCCGAGGGACTTTGACTCTATAAACTGAATACGCATATAATAACTTTGTCATCCTCAAATACTAGAAGTCATCGAAGCACCCATATCATACTGGGGTCCCGAGGCCCGTAACAATCACTTCCAATATCTGTCCCCCCCCCCCCCCCCCCCTTTTCCAGCATCCCGGACATACTTGAATGAGCTCCTCCTAACTATTGCATAGTCGATCATTGACTTCTCATTCTCTGTTGGCCCACATCTAGTGTAACCATGTATGCGCCTATGGGGAACCCTGTGTTTGTAATGATCAGATTCTGTTCCCTGCATAATCGAAGGAGTCGCTTTCCATTGTCATTAAGAGCATCTTCTCCATATCTTCCGATAACTCCACCCCATCTAGCATGGCCATCTCCAACTCTGGCATTGAAATCTCCAAGCATGATAATTTCATCTAGGCAGTCATTCACTGTCATTTGAAGCAGCTCGAAGAATTCCTCCTTGACCTCTGCTCTTTCATCCTCATTTGGCCCGTACACTATGACAAGGTCGACCATGGTTTCTCCTTCTTTTAGTTTTACAACCACAATGCGCTCCGAGACAAAGTTCCATCCCTTGATATTATCTTTTTGGTTTTTCGCCACAATGCAACACACACCCCCTTTAGCTCTTTCAGATGTGAATACACCACTGTAGAGCAGCGTGTCGCCATCGAGATCCATGACTCCTTGTCCCCCTTTCTTTGTCTCCGTTATAGCCAGGATTTCTAGTTTTGCTTTCCTCATGTCTACCACCAGCTCCTCCTCCTTCCCATTTATACTTCTTATGTTCTATGTTCCATAAGTCGTGTCGTAAAAATTTTACTCTGTCTTACACCACGCTCAAATTCCCCGCTCAAAGACTAGCTAAAATATTTGAATCTAAAAATAACTATAGTATTTGAACTGTGTCTGAGAACCAGGTCAAATTTACCGCCAAGAATTTATCTAGGGTATTTGAATTTGTCTAGGAAACAAGTCAAAAGTTACCGCCCACCAAAATTTATCTAAGAGCATAGTACAAATTTAACAACCAATCAAATCGTTTCCTTTTCTTGTAGTGATAAGAAAATTTTGGTTAACGTGAAAAAAGAGGCTATTTTGTGTTTTTGACCGAACGTAAATAATTTATTTCTTAATAACTAAAGATAATTAAAATGAAAGGGATATCTCGAATTATAGCGCTGATATTGCTTAACACATAAACATAAAGATTCCCTCATAATAAAATTATATTGACTTAGTAAAATTGATTTTAGTGATATTTTCACATCAGGGTAACGCCCAATTTAATTACTTAAAAATTACCCAGATCGAAGTGCAAAGGAATAACTAAGGGAAAACAGAGCCGGATTAACGTAGTAGCAAAAGTAGCATATGCTACGGGCCCCGCGCTTTTAGGGGCCCCGCGCCAATAAATATGTACATAATTTTTTTGGTCATCTTCTAATACGAGCGTTAAACCAATGATCTTGTGATTTATGCCATCTTTAGCGCCTTTTCATTTGGTGTCACGAAATTGTGAGAGAAAGAGCATAAGAGGGTGACTTAGTGTGACTCTTCATTATTTTTATCTTCACTGTTTGCGGACGGAAGCCATTTAATTGGCGTTGAAAATTTGGTCACGTTTGGACGGAAGCCACTTTTTTTGCTCTAGGCGACTGCCCCTCTCATTTTGTTTCGTTCTTTGTGAAATGAATTTGCATTAACAATAAAAACTAGAATTTATGAAACGGAAACTTCCTGTTTTAATTGAGGTATACGGCGTGCTCGCACTCTCTTTCGATCTTGATTAAAATTTCTTGATTTGTAAGGTTAGAAAACTCAAAAAATGAGCAGTAGACACAGAGATATTGGACGTAATTATGCTTCTGGAAGTGAAAAACGTAAAGCGAAGGAAGAAAAAGAAAGAAGAGATCAACTTGTGATATCAAAAACACTTAAGCTGACAGAATATTTTGATGTTCATGGTGGTGGTACTCTAACCGCTGAAGCTGGAAGTACAGGAACAACTAGTACTAGTGCAGGCTGTGCAGCAGAAAACATACAACAAAACCCAGTATACACTGAGTCTGAATGTGAAAGAATAAGTGAAACGAAGAAGTACTCTAATGATATTAATGACTGGCCGAACAATATAGATGACTGTGAGCGTGAATATTGGATATCCAAGGGAAGTGAAAAATGTCAACATGTTGATAGTGCTTTCTCTTCATCCGTGCGACTGTATGACACTGAAAAGAAAACTCGATACTGTCAGAAGTCTTATTTTACACATATTCATAAACTTACAAACAAGCAACATGCAAGAAAATGGTTATGCTATTCAGAAAGTAAAGGGCGCGTATTCTGTTTCCCATGCAAGCTTATGAGTTCAGAATGTTCATCAACGTTTACTGTGGAAAGGTTTAATGACTGGAAAAATGCAAGCAATCTATTGCGTAGACATGAAGAAAGCTCCTCACATAGACAAGCTTTAATTTCACTGTTGATGCGTAAAAACAAAAGATGAACGTGTCGATTCCCAACTTGTGAAACAAATGAACATTCAAGAAAAGTATTGGCACAAACTTCTAGAGCGAATAATTGAAGTTGTGAAGTTTTTAGCAGAACGAGGCCTTTCATTTCGTGGCAGTGATGAAATGGTTGGGTACCCTTATAACGGGAATTACTTAGGGTTGTTAGAATTACTGGCCAAGGTTGACTCTTTTCTGGCAGAGCATATAAGTACTCATGCAAACAAAGGATTTGGACATACATCATATCTATCTAAAACAACGTGTGAGGAATTCATCAATCTGATTGGATCCAGCATACTGGATCACATTCTCTGTGAAGTGAAGAAATACAAGTATTATTCCGTTTCATTGGATTATACTCCAGATAGGGACCTCAAGACGCAGCAATAGAGACCGCAGTCAGCGACTCATAGCTTGACTGCCTGCGTCAGGACCAGCGAACCAGAGCTGGTCAAGACCGCACTCCACCTCCACGTGGTGGTCCTGGAAACAGTCTGCAGCTGTGCAGGCTGGCTGAGCGAGTGTGGATCGAAATGGGAAGGCAAACCCGGTCCTAAAAAATGCCGTGCAGAAGTCGGATGTGTCGACCGAAAGGTGCAGATATCACAGCTACGTTGTAAACAGACACAACGCAACCACCGTCCTTTTCAGGGCGAACGAAGAAGAAGAAGAATACTCCAGATATATCTAATATGGACCAGCTGACTTTGACTCTGCGCTATGTTTTGCCATCTGGACCAGTTGAAAGATTTGTGACATTTTTGGATATGGAAGGTCATAGTGCTGAACAGCTTACTAAAAGTCTACCGGGTACTTAATTTTTTAAAGGCAAATGACATTGATATTAAAGACTGCCGTGGTCAAAGTTATGACAACGCCAGCAACATGAGTGGCAAGTTTATAGGATTACAAGCACGAATTAAAGAGATGAATAAGTTTGCGCATTACATTCCGTGTTTTGCACATTCACTAAATTTGGTTGGAAAATGTGCTGCTGAAGGTTGTCAAGAAGCAGTCATTTTCTTTGGATTTGTTGAAAGTCTGTACACCTTCTTTTCTGCTTCTACCTACCGGTGGGGTCTCCTTTCTACTGCATTATGTGCTGGCGGTACTCATAATAAATCCCATTAGCCCTTTGTGAAAAGACTGTCAGATACCAGGTGGTCCGCTCGGCCAGATGCAACAAAAGCACTTTTACACAGCCTTTCTGCAATAAAACAAGTCTTGGATGATATTTCAGATAACAATGATCAGAAGGCAGAATGTCGTCAACAGGCTCGTGGTCTACTTTCAACCATGATGAAGTTAGATACAGGAATAATGATCATACTGTGGGATCAAGTATTACAGCGTTTTCAAATGACCAGTGCTTCTTTGCAATCTTCTGACCAAGATTTGAATACAGCTTGTGCACTCTATGAATCCCTGCGGGGGTATATTCAAGCTACGCGGTCTACTTTTGCAGACATAGAGCAAAAGGCCAAGGATCTGACTGAGTGTGAACATTATCAAGAACAAACTCGAAGAAAACACAAACGAAATCGAGAGTATGATGATTTCAGTGGTTCCAGCACACTTGATCCACTTGTTGAATCTCAAACGCCTTCTCAGCAGTTTAAAAGCCGAACATTTCTTGTCCTTATTGATAGCTTGCTCTCTGCCTTGTCAAAACGCCAGAAAGCTTATCAAAAGTTGAATGATGTATTTGGATTCCTTCGTCAGTTGCAGTCGTTTACACCTGAAGAGGTGGTAACGAGATCATCGAATCTTATTAAATCATATCCGGAAGATCTGGAAGAAAGTCTTTGTGAAGAACTTGTGCAGTTTACAGAACTGTTGAAAATTGAACTTGCTTCTCATATTGGCACTACTCTAGACCTTGTAGAGTTACAGTTTTACCGTTTGATAATTGACAATTCTTTGGAGTTTTGTTTTCCAAATGTAGAAATCGCCTTGCGCATATATTTGTCACTAATGGTAACCAACTGCAGTGGAGAACGATCATTTTCAAAACTGAAACTTATTAAAAATGAACTAAGGAGCACCATGGGTCAAAAGAGATTGAACAATCTCACACTAATGAGCATTGAACATAAACTTCTGCGTGAAATTGATACATCCTATATCATCAACAAATTTGCTCATGCTAAATGTAGAAACATTAATATGTAAACAATAATGTTGACTGTGTTGTTACTTTTGATAATGATAATTACTATGCAAATTAAAAATGTATGTGTTCAAATATATTTGTGTTGTTTTATTGTTTTTTTAAAATATAGGGCCCCTTTCTTAACATATGCTACAGGCCCCGTACTAGCTTAATCCGGCCCTGAGGGAAAACTATATATAACGATAGAGAGAAATTGGCCGTTTAGTTATCACTTTTGATAATAAAAATCGGTCCATTAATAACTGAAATATATAATATAAAAATTTGGTCAGACTATACAAACACGCTTAGATTCGCATCAGTCCCTAGTGTCTAAAAATATTGTTTGACTGTCTTCCGATTGGGCGGCAGTAGTTCTATAAATAGAAACAAGGTAGTATTATCTGGGCCATTGAATCAAAAAATCCACGCCGAGCTGACATCACCTAAAAGACCGTGTGACCAAGCCTTTGCCGTTTGAACTGAGAGAGCAGTGCTAAGAACCCTTATACGGCCAGTCAGCTTGTGTGTGTGTGTGAACTTATTTACCTGATGGTAAGAAAGATAATTTTATTTGCTTATTTTGTTAAATAATTAACTTGTGAGTAAACAGCCTATGTGTTCCATATTAATTCGAAAGTGAAACTGCCGGCGGGAAGTGTTGTGTCACACTGACCTAAGTAGGAATGTGTGCAGGCTTGTTCGAAATGAAAAAAATGTGTATAGTGTTTGCAAATAGGGCACAAAATTTACGACAGTAAGTGTAGTAGCGATTTAATTTAGTATTTTCTTCTGGAGTGACACACTGTTCCAAGATCATGTGATAAACATATAGGGAAGGTTAGAATGAAGTAATCAATAGATCACATGCTGTGTTGTACTTACCATGATTATTGTATGGAAGCCAAGCATGGACGAGGGACACTGGCATTGAATCCAAACAGAGAAAGAATGATTACATGAAACTGATTGTAGGCAACGAAATTCAAGGTCTTGTGCAACTTGTTAGCACAAATAACTGAACAAGGGTAAGTTTTAATATTGTTTAGGGGTGAATTGATTGAGGCAGACTTCTACATGGAATGGGTTGTCCTTCTATTCCAGGTTATATTACGAAGTTACCTCGTGGCTGCATTCAATTGAGGAGCGTGTGGGAGTTGAGAGCTCCGTCTACATCTGGAGCTAGACCCCATCTTCTCAGCCAGGAGTCACAAAGTTGGTGATCCTGACTACTATTGAAAGAACAGCAGCAGCAACAGTCTAAAGATAAGTCCTTTAGGAAGGCAATGTCAGTTCATCCAAAACCATTCACCAAAAAGTAATCCCAATAAACTTACAACCCTTGTATGATGACAGTATCAGACCTCCCAAAGTAATCAAGAGACCTTACAGTGTAGTACTAGCAGAAGTATCAATAATTTGAACAGGAACTGTGTGTGTAGTTATTCCAGTGACCACTTTAAATAAAAAAAATGGAACAGATTTTCACAATATTTATTTTAACTTGTAAATATCATTTTCTTGATTTTGAGAATTCCTGACCAAAAAGATTGAGGTTCAGGATAGTTAAATTGTACATACAATTTCATACAGTCTTGCTTAATACTTTTATTAAAGTTAAAGTTCTGTTTTGAAATTAATAACTGTTATATTAGATAAATTACCCTAGACACTTGCCAAATAATACAACAATAACTCATTAATCTTTGTGGGATTTTAAGATGTAGCGGTTAGGGACTCAGAGTACATCATCATCATCTTCTGTGAGAACTTACATAGCTTGACCCCACTTTGATGTCTATACACCCTTGCTTTTTTCAGAGAAGGGGGTATTACTTATAAGACCAGTCTCTTATCTGGCACTATCCTGGTATCCTCTGATACATCTATTTGTCCAGGATAGCCTATAATTTAGTAACATCAAAACCTCTTATGACAAGTCGTAGTGCGTAGTCCGTTCCAGTTCGTCGCCTTTAGAATCAGTCCAGTTTTCTCTCTTGTATTGCTTGTAATCGTGATTTAAAGCAAACAGGTGATTGGCCTGTTGTGCCTTTGCATGGTGGAAAGGCTGCCTCCTTACGGCCTCCATGCAAGCTGCCCTCCTCCTTTTTCAGCCGGGCTTGGGTCCGGCCTTGGCGGAGATACAGAACACATCACAAACTTATAATAGTGTCACGGAGTGGTTTAAGGGGGTTTTTGCATGTGTGAATATTCTCAGGCTCCGGCGGGAGTTTATTAGTCATTTGAGTTGGGAATGCGTGCCTTGTAATAATTTAGCTACAAGCAATATTGTGAGCATTGCTTAAGACAAGCTGCTAACTTTAGTCATGCGTGAATGAAGCTCAGTGGAGTGTGGAAGGTTTTCACGTGTTTGGTGAATACGAATGAAAGGGGTCAGTCAGAGAGAGAGAGAGAGAGAGAGAGAGAGGTGTTGGGTCAGTAGTGTGTTGGGTCAGTAGAGAGTTGAGTCAGTAGACAGTAGACAGCGAAGAGCGTAGAGTTGAGAAGGGTGGATATATGTAGTAGTGCGCGAGTAGAGCAGTGGATTTATGAAGTAGCCTATTTGTGGCTGTAGTTATTCCGAGAAGCAGAGTGTGTGCTGGATACTCGGGATTTGTGATGTCTCTAATATTTGTAATGGCCCTGCTTCCATTGTGACTTATTGTTAATACAATATATTGTTGGAGATTGATTCTGGTTGTTGGAGTTGGTGGATTACTCCTTAGACAGTGAGCTAGACGAGTGGTGTATAAGTGTTGTCTAACCTTCTACATCCACCCACATACACCCTACTCGTCACAAATAGGACAAAGCAGGAGAGGACCTCTACGAACCAGGAGACGGGGAGGAAGTGGTGTAAGGTGCGTAAGACGAGCACACACCATACCCAAGAATGTAAAATTAAACCCGCACCTCAACATGCTGCATTTATGCAGACAAAATCGCCAAGGAAGTATCCAATGAGGCAACATAATAGCCTCATGCGATCGTCAGTTATTGACAGTGAAGGTAAATGGACGGCACGTGTTATGCCTCAATGTCACCGGACTAGAATCTGATGTTGTTGTCGCCTCATCTCTGGTAGACCCTGGCCAGGTAACGCCAGACACTGTGGAGCTTAAGGGTGCCACAAAAGGTGACAAGACTCTGCAAATACCAATTATCCAGGTGGAATCCCGCTTTGTATCAGGACAGATCAGAGCAGCAGTCATGGATGACCCAATCTATGACCTGATCTTGGGTTGTCGATACGTGTTCCTAGGTGAACCAAAAGAACCTCTGGTTATAGCGACAGTGACAACCAGAAGTAAAGCTGCGAGCCAGCACCTGTGCAGAATCCCCTCCCTCAGGCGTTAAAGAATGCTCAAATACAGGATACAACTCTGGCCCCCTGCTTCAAGAAACTGCCATGTGTCAGTACTCCCCATGCAGAAAGAAAACTTGTATATGAAATTGGGATTATTATATCGTAGAGTAGGAAACAGAGGATTAGGACATGGAAAACTAGTCGTTTCATCTACGTACAGGAACCAAATCTTGGAGATGGGTCATACACTTCCATTCAGCGGTCACATGGGTCAAAATGCCACCGTGACACGCATATCAGTCCATTACCATTGGCCTGAGATGAATGCAGATATCCAATTTGTTAAGTCCTGTGCCCAGTGTCAAAGAGTGGCACCTAAACATTGGACATCCCCAGCGACGTTAGGAGAGATGCCAATAATAGGCACTCCCTTCGAGAGAGTGGCTGTGGATATCATAGGACCTCTTGAGAGAAACAAAAGGAGAAACCGCTGAATTTTAACGCTAGTCGATACAGGTACGATGTGGGGTGAAGCCTTTGCACTACCCTCATCAGATTCAGTGCATGTAGCAGAAGCATTAGTGAGTATATTCACCAGGCTGGGTTTTCCTCGACAAATACTTTTACAGATAATGGGTTTCAATTCAAGGGAAAGTTAGCGGAAGAGGTTTACCGAGTATTTCATACACAGCATATTCGCACCTTGCCCTATCATCCTCAGTCTAATGGACAAGTTGAGAGGTTCAATGGAACTCTCATCACTATGTTGCGCACATTGGCTTAGGAAAAACCAGGAACCTGGCATTTGTTTCTGCCTGCAGCGCCATTTGCCTACCGAGAAGTGCCACACGCTTCGATTGGTCTCCCTCCTGCCACTTTATTGTTCGGGCGTCCAATCAAAGGACCGATTGAAGCTCTTCTTCGAGCTGTGACAGATGAAAGTGCAGACGACAACATTGTTACGGCATCGAAATATGTCCAAGAGCTCAAGGAACGTTTAAAAGTTGGTTGGGAGATGGCATCAACAAACATGCGACGAGCACGTAGTAAATATGCCAAACATTACAACAAAGCAGCCAAGGACAGGGAATTGCATATTGGGGAGAAAGTACTTTTGTTGTTGCCCAGTGGTAACAATAAACTTCAAATCGGCTGGCAGGGACCATTTGAAGCGGTACAGAAGATTTCTCGTACTAATTACAAAATCTCCAAGAAGGGGAAACATAAGATTTACCATGTAAATCTTCTTAAAAAAGTACATTGAACGCCCAAACCCCAAATTATCTCATCTCATGACCCTGGCGGTTGCCACAGAAGTGGATAATGAAGACAAAATACATGATGAGTATCCGCTTCGCCCACAAGAATCGCACATGGATGTGCAAATAAGCTCAACTTTAGGGAACGCACAAGGTGAACAAGTAAAACAACTTTTAGAAGAACACTCAGAAGTGTTCACAGATAGGCCGGGTCTGACAAATTTCGTCGAGTTTGAGATGAAAGGGACAGAACCCGCTCCAGTCAGGTTGAAAACATACCCAATACCGTATGCAAAAGCAAGTGCATTACATTAGGAAATTGAGCAACTGCTAAACGCCAACATAATATCCAAATCCGAATCACCCTATAGTGCGAGTGTTGTGCTCCTCCAAAAATCTAGTGGAGAAGCTCGTCTCTGCATCGACTATAGACGACTTAATGCTGTGACAGAACGAACGAACGAACTTTATTTTCAAAGGGTTGAGAATTGGGCACACAGGCCCGTCTAACATTCTGCCCTTCCTTTCGCTCATCTTTCATACTGAATTCATTTATTCTCATATGCATTTTACATATCAATTTCAAGAAATTCAACGTTGTAAAGTAAAATAATAATATAGCACACTCATATTAACATAAATTACTTATAAGCATGACATAACATATGTTGAAAAGTACAAACATCGTCACTAGAACCTACAGTTGATGTTATAAGAAAAGATAATCCAATTAGGGGGGGGGGCATGTAATCAGAATTCAGAAAGTATTCAAAAAGTCTATGATTATATGAATAGGGACTGAGGTTGTTTCTTAGGTTATGTGGAAGACAATTCCAAAGATGAGCAGCAGAGTAGGCTAAGCTTTTCTTGAATAAGTCAAGCCTAGGCTTGGACACTTGCAATCTGTTAAAGCGTAGACTGCGTCTTTCATTGTTATTGAACATTGGCCACAGATATGCTGGAGCATTGTGTGACAGGATTTTGGGAACAAATTTAGCTTTGTTAAGCAGAAGGCGCTTTCTTAAGGGCAGTATTCGGAGATTTCTATAGAAATCTACACACTGAGTTAGGCAGGTGTCAGAGACTAGACGCACTGCACGCTTTTATAGTGAACGGAGCCTCTTTGTGTTGGACATTGAGCAACCATCCCAGATTATGGAGCAATAGTCAAGGTTTGCTTGTATGTGAGATATATATAGAACAATTTTCGTGCATCTTCATCTAGGAAATGTTTGATTTTAGCTAACTGGTAAACTTTCTGTGCCGTTTGCTTTGTCAGTTCATGTACATGTGAGTTCCAATTTAGATGCTGGTCAACGATTATACATAGAGTTTTATGTTCATTAACGTTTTCAATTAGTGAGGTACCAATGTAGATATGAAGTGTTGTTTTCTCTGAATTTTGTAATTTTTGTCTAGTTGGAATTAACATGCATTTTGTTTTAATGATATTTATTAGAATGCGATTACCGTTGCTCCACTTAATCAGATTATCTGTATCCTTTTGTAACGATAGTTCGAGTGTTTTACAACTTTTATCACTCTTGTAAACAGTACAGTCGTCCGCAAACAGATCACAGGATGAGTGCTTGGTGTGAAGAGGAAGGGCATTAATGTATATGGTTAAAAAGTAGAGGACCAAGTATAGAACCCCGAGGAACGCCAGTATTTATCCCTGCTGAGCTAGAATAGGAGTTATTGTAAGAAACTACATGTTTTCTGTCTGACAGGAATGATGTAATTATTGTCATCAGTTGAAAGTTTACTTTTGATGTTTCTAGTTTTCTAATTAAAATAGCGTGATCTGTCATATCAAATGCTCTTTAAAAGTCTACAAAGATTGCCCCACACATGTTATCATTGTTAATATTTAGGTGCCAGTTGTCTATCATCTTAGTTAGAGCAGTGTGACATGAATGTTTAGGCCTAAACCCCGATTAAATATCAATTAGCAAGTCTACCAAGGTTACGAGTATCAGAGGAACCAGGTTTGAAAAGAGGATATACTTAGCGACTTTAAAGTGCAACGGGAGGTAACTCTTTGCGATATATAGATTGTATATGTATGTTAGTGAATCACGAATAACAGGCGCAGCATAGCGCAGAATTCGATTACTGATTTCATCAATTCCTGATGAGTTATTCTCTTTAAGGCCTAGAAGATAGTTATACACTTCATTAACTGTCATATACGGAATGTCGGATGGGACTGTGTTCGTGCATTAGTTCTCACAGAATGCTGACAGTTGGCCTAGGTCACAAGGGGAATCTGGTATCGTAGATTTAAGACTGGTTATTTCTGCCTGAAAGTAATTGCTAAAGTCCGTACACGTAAAGGAGGTATTGTGGATTAATGAGTCTGGCGAATTTCGTTTGTTTGCTAGAGTGTAGAACCAGAGTTCCAACCAGAACCATTACCTAACCCCAATGGACTCTTCACCAAATTAAGTAAGGCCAAGTTCTTCGCAAAAATTGACCTGAGCAGGGGTTATTATCAAATCCCGGTCAAAAAAAGAAATTAGGCCGTTGCTTTCATTCAGTACATCGGACGGACATTATGAGTTTAACGTTCTGCCATTTGGGTTGAGCAACGCTCCGGGTATCTTCATCAGAATGATAAGGAAATTACTCACCCCGTTGCAAAATAATGCAATCTACAACTTTATGGATGACACATTAATAGCCACAAGCACATTTGAGGAACATTTGGAAGCCCTCGCCCAGCTCCTCCAGCGACTGAAAGAGACGGGACTTACGGCGCGACACAGTAAATGTTTAACTGGCTTCAAGGAATTAGAATTTCTGGGACACACGATCACTCATGGCTGTATGTGGCCTGGGATAAAAATGTGGAGAAAATAAAACAAGCGCCACGTCCTATTACCAAGAAAGACACCCGTTCATTTCTGTCCCTTTGTGCCTATTACCAGCGCTTTATTCAGGGTTTTAACACATTGACTGCCCCACTAACGGATCTGACCAGAAAAGGCCAGCCAGAGAAAGAAGTTTCGACTGTGACGAAAGTACTGAGATTCTGTCTTTCAAATGGCCCATGTCTTTTTCTCCTTGCATTTTGTTCACTATTTTTAGGAGGGATTACAGGAAATCCTTCTCCATGTTTCTTCTCCTTCTATTATTTACGTTTTTTCAAGATGAGATCACGAGGGAGTTTGATCTCATCTGCTTTATGGTTCTTCTTTATGTGTTTAGAATGGGGGTGTAGGGAATTAGACAGTATTTTTCTAGAAGAAAGATTATAGAGGCTAGATCAGGATTTGCACCAGTTGTCTTTTTTTAAAGATATTGCGTGGCCATATACGCATTTTTCGGGAGTTAAATTATTTGCGGCCATTTTTGCTTCATTTCCGCAGTATAGGGCTAGGCTTAATCTCGTTTCTTTGTCTAAAACCCATGCACGTTACATCAGAACGATCTAAGGTTCTGATTGGCTGAGAGGTAACTGCAGTTGAAATGCAGAGCTCTCATTGGCTTTAGAACCACGCCGCGCATATGACGTCATGAAGTCGGCGCGTGGGGGTCTTGATTATAAAAGGCCTATATTTCATGGCCTCTTTCTCTTTTAATGAAAAATTGCCAAAGCCGGGTGCCAGAAGCATATTGTCGATTGCCTTCAGTTGGACATTCGAGATTTGGTAAGCATGAATTTTTGCGTGAGGACTTTATTTAATTTTTCTAGTCCTAGCCGATCATTTAAGTTTCTTGGGAAGTTTTAGTTTAATTTAATTCTTAACTCCAGAGCCATCAATACGATCTTAGTGATAGACTTGAAAATTTATAGGTCCATTTCATTCCTTGTTGAAAGAATAGCGGCATGGTTTAAATGTTGAGATATCACCGCTTTGTATTATTGCAAAGTCGGTCGGGAGAGAAACTCGCATCTGCGAATCATGTGTATTTTCAGTTGTGATTTTAGTGAGAGTATAGTCGGGAGCGTGTGTAATGTGTATTTTCATTTGTGATTTTAGTGAGAGTATTGATGCTCGCTATTTATATAGTTACGCATATATCTGTGGACGGGAGTAAATAGGTATTAATTGAAGCACGTGAGCGCGTGGTTACGGTATCTTTATTGATACGATGTTCAGAGGGACGAGGGGGAGAGAAGCACGTGGTCATAAAATTGTAACCACGTGTTGTAACTACTGAGATTTAATTGATAACCATTATGTATAACTTTTGACGGCATGTAGATGCTAGCGTAAACAGGGTTATAGGTTATTGATTGTGCTTTGTTATTCTGTGTATTCAGAAGATGGAGATGAAATTTATTTATGTTAAGGGAATAATATTTTATTTCAATTTTGAGGTGATTAATCATACTGACGGGAATTTTAGGAATTCCTAGAGAGGGCTAGTTTTATTTTGTATTAAACATTACGGCATTAGTGTCAGCGTAAGAAGTAGGCCACAGTACGTCTGCCCAGACGGGCCATTGAATATATTGTTGTTGCTCGGAGTTAGTCAGGCAGAACAAGGGTCAGACGGTCTGGTGATTGTAGCCGGGAATGTTTATTTTGTAGGCTCAGGTAGAGAGGGGAGAGAGAAGAGAGGGGAGTTACATGTTGAAGAGTAAGGGAGTTAATTGTTATTTGAAATGTATTATTACGGTTTGTTTAGCTGTTGTTTTGTTTGTCTAAAACAGCAGGTACCGGCTTTGTGGGAATGAGAGCGGAATTTTGAGACCACAAAATTTCTCCCACGGCAAAGTTGGGGCATTCGCAGAACCGCAAGGGTTTTACGTTAGTTGCCAGTAGTGGAAGGAGAGGAAGAAAATACGTTTTCCCAGCCAAGGGAAGACATTTTCCAGCGAATAGGATTTTTGTGGATAAATCCTGAGCTCTGACGCTCGTTACACACGCAGATTTGGCAGGCTGCCAGCGTTGTGGTAATTTTTATGTTCGTTTCTTCACGGCCATAATAAAGCCGACGGCCCAGTTATAGGTACTCGGGCAGGTAATTTCAGAGTGGTAGAAGTCAGCTACAGTTCCAGTCCAGAATCCAGTGGGGTTCTGTTAAACCTCAGTCATCAATTCCAGAGTTAGTGGAGAGAGAGAGGGTAAACATTCTCTCTACTGAAGTCAGCACAGATAGGCAGAACTGTTAGTTTTGGTGAATCATAGCAGAGGACAGCTGCTGAAGTTTAGAGGTGCAGTTAGTTGTGTTCAGGAGATTCCAGGATAGGCTGTGTAGAACCGAAGTCTGTGCAGAGATTGTGTAGTCACTTCGCAGTCGTTCCAGCTATCAGTGGACTTAGAGTTAGAGTTAGAATTTAGAACAGCTAGTTTGGAGTGTAGGCGACATCAAGTGCAGTGTAGTTCATTTCAGTTAACCTTACCTTCTTTCTCCATACAGGTTGCAATTGTGGGAGAAGGGTTGGGGTTGATGCATTTTTAACTGTGCTTGATTTTGTTTTCAGGTGTGCATCCTCGCACTTCATGTATTTTGACATGTATATGAGTTTGTGTATAGGTGTATAATAAACTTGTATAAATTGTAGCTGGCATCAGTCATTTCCTTTAGTACAGTAGCTATATGTTGTCTGTACCTTGGTGTTTGTGAATCTTAATTGAACCTTATCCCCATAGGGTAGTTAGAGGTGGTTCGAGGCCATAGCAATTTAAACGTCCGAAGTGGCGAGGAAAGAATCAACCTCGGTTCTCAACCTCGGAGCCAATGGTCTCAACTTTCACTTTTTGCACTATATTTCTATCTGAATCTAATTTTCCAGTCTTCCTTCTCACTAGTGTCTTGTCACTATAGGTAGACAGTCTCTAGTCCTAAATCCATTTCGTGACAAAGTGGGTGCTATCGTCCGGTGAATCATCTTTGTTACGTTCAATTCTGTGATCTTGACAAAGTGGGTGGCGTCGTCCTTGGGATCATCTTTGTTGGGATCAATTCTAGATTCATAGATTGTCTCTGTAGGAAGTTCTGGGAAATAGATTCTTTATCAAAATCCCCTAGACTTGAGCTATATTAAGACTGATCCAGCTATAAGTTTTTTTCCACAGGTTCCAGTTAGTATAGATGATAGTGGTTGTAAGGTTGTTTATGACTTAGAAGTAATTGATGGCTAATGGAATTTTTTTTTCTTGACAGGAAAGTAAATTCGGGTTTTGGGTAGCTGGATAACTTGAATTTTTTTTCAGGTAGTTATTAGTCAGACTTGGTGCTAGTCTGAGTGCGGGTTTTTGCGACAGCATATTCCTAGTAGGTAACAGTAAATTTTTCTTGTTCCTTTTTTGTCATTTCCCCTCGTTGTGAGTACTGCTGATTTGTCAGGTAAGATGGCTGAATTGGTCAAGCTACTTACTGCATGGAAGGACGCAGCTAAAAGCATGGGGATGAATGAGGCCGAGACTAGGGCTTACATTATGAGGGAACAGGACCGGCAGACGGAGAGAGAGAAAAAAGGGGAAGCGGAGAAAGACCTGCGTAAATTGGAAGCAGAGAAAGAAGAGA
The DNA here is from genome assembly GCA_024509875.1 of Oreohelix idahoensis. Classification (NCBI taxonomy): domain Eukaryota; kingdom Metazoa; phylum Mollusca; class Gastropoda; order Stylommatophora; family Oreohelicidae; genus Oreohelix; species Oreohelix idahoensis. The sequence goes on along the minus strand of JAMPIV010023029.1, from coordinate 116,932 downwards.
GGGCCCGACTGGCAGAGATGGACCTGCGTAAATTGGAAGCGGAGAAAGAAGAGAAGACCCGACAGGCAGAAGAGAGAAAAGCAGAGAGGGAAGCCCAGGAGAAGATAGCACAGAGGGAAGCCCAGGAGAAGAAGGGAAGCCCAGGAGAAGTTAGCACAGAGGGAAGCCCAAGAGAGGGAGAAGGCAGCAGAGAGACAGCATGAACTTGCCCTGCGTTCACTGGAACTGCAGTACCGATCTTCGGAAGGCAGTTCGGCTAACGGAGATTCTCCCGGAGCAGGGGCAACAGACACCTCAGGAAACGGAGGGCCCCGGATGGCAGCCATGAATTTTCCGATGGACTCTTTTCCTAACGGGAATGAGAAAATTGAGGTATTTTTAGAAAAATTTGAACGGATGGCAAAGGCATACGGGCTGGATGATAGTCTTTGGTGTCTCAAATTATCTCAATCTCTAAGAGGACATGCTGGTAGATGACCAAGGTAACTTTGAGGCTCTGCGGAACGCCCTGTTACAGCGATTCCAATGGACTCCCCGGAAGTGCCAAACGATGTTTAGGGAAAGTCGACTGGAGAAAGGAGAAAGTTTTCCCCAGTTCGCGGAGAGGCTGAGGAATTACCTCACTCGCTGGAGAGAGTTGTCGGGTTTGGCTAAATCGTTTGAAGGACTCGAAGAGCTCATCATGTGTGAACAGATAAAGGCCAACATGTCTCTGGACTTAAGGAAGTACCTGGCGGAGCAGGGCGCCCAGCAACTGGACCAGATAATTCTTTTTGCTGAAAGGTTCCAGACGGCACAGGCCGAAGTACTGGGACAGAAAAGAAAACACCCTGACCTGCCAGCCCCGGACAAAGGAGCATCTTCATCGCAGTCGCCTTCCTCTTCAGATCAACAGCAGCAAGGGCCGTCTCGCAAGGAGCTCCCTCCCAGTCATAACATGCGCTCCCAGCCGCCTAACAGAACACAGGGGCCGACTTCTCATGAACCCGTCAGGAACCGGGGAGATAATGAGAGATATTGTAGGTTCTGTCGGACTACTTCTCATTGGACAACACGGTGCCCAAACAAACAACCCGCTCATCAGATGGCTTGTTTAAGGCCTGTGAGGGTGAAACAAGGGAAGAAGTGGAAACCCTTCCAGTCAGAGAAGTTGTTTTCCAACAGCGGGCCAGCAGAAGTGAACGGGACTGAGACAACATGCTTATTTGACAGCGGGCTTACATACCCCAGCATAGTCGCCCGACATCTGGTGAAGCCCTGGCAGATGACGAAGGAAAAAGTGAATATTGGTGGAGTTTTAAGGAAAGGGACTTCACAGTGCTTTCCGGTAGCCAATATTGAGGTGAAATGTAGGTTCGTGTCTGGCACCATCAAGGCAGCTGTAACGGCTCAGCCGGCCTACGACTTCATTCTCGGTAACCCATATTTAGTTTTGGGGAACCCGCCCACACCGATCCTTGCTGATGCAAGGGGGCCTACTGCAGGCCAGATAAGTGAAAAAGGAGAACCCCTAATTCACGGAGCCCCGAGCGAGCTCAAACATAGCTGTCGTGCCAAGGAGGGGTGCAACGCCTCTGACGACAGTGATATGTTATTTGCAGAGGCAAATTCGCCCGCCAGCCCTGTTCAGCCAACCGGCCAAACAGTGGTGACGACGCCTCTGATTCCGGAAGTACACTCTTTGTTGTCGGGAATTAGGCCCCCGATGGTATTAGCTCCTTCAAGTGAGGGACATACTGACAAGAGCGGTATTACATATGTCAACGACCAGCGCCATCTTCATAGGGCACAAGATAGCGGTCTGAGCGAGCATATAGTTCCAACCAGCCCTGGAGCCCCATCCGACCAGCACTTTACTCAAACGGAGGAGGACAGTGATCTGAGTATCCGTTTGCCTATAGACGGAGATGGGCCCCACAACTCTCGTATCTCGTTTACAGGAAACAACTCTTGTAACGAGCAGCCTGAAAAATTGGCTATCTTTTCCAATTCGTTTCACGGAACATTGGAACCAGTTACTGAGAGCTTTAACTCAGATTCTCCGCGATCTAACGGGATCTTAAACCGTCAAGTGTCACTGCAGGACACATTCCAACTGACGCCAGTAACTCTCACAGGGGAGGGCAAGGTTGAAGGTAGAACCAGGGTGTTAGACGGAGAGCTCCCGTGGTCTACATTTTCATCTCACCAACTTTTCAGGCCAGAAAAGAGTGAGAAAAGCGACCTTACGCATTTGCAAGGAGCTATTTTGGAGAGCTCTGTCCCGCTTCAGATTGGTAGGGGAAGAGCGAGTCCAGAACCACTGCCAGGGGCAGATCTTACCTACCTTTCTTCAAAGGTAGAAGCTATTGAGGTCGATCGTGATCCAATAGACACCCAGCAAGAAATCGGAGGCTCTACACCAGAGGAACCCGAGACGTTGCATCAGTTTCGCACGGTACCAGCAGTCACAACTCTGCTGACGCGCAGCGAGGAAGTCGCCATTGCCAGGTCGCCACAGCGCCCGCCGGTCACATCAGCTGACCAGAACAGCCTTTTGACGGTCATAGCAAGGGAAAGTTCAGACCCGCCATTAGACGGCACAGGTCTGAAGAGAGATCAACTCTCCCAACGGAGCATAGGAGCTCATTCTAGGAGAGGAGGAAGGAGGAAACGCAAAAGAGGAAGGTCGAAGAACACTGAATAGGAGGGGTAAGGACAGACAGCCTTGTAGACAGGAATAAGGGCCAATGTGAAACACAGAGATTTCAGTAAGGAGATCGTTGCTCAATCTTTGAAAGGGGGGAGTGATGTGACGAAAGTACTGAGATTCTGTCTTTCAAATGGCCCATGTCTTTTTCTCCTTGCATTTTGTTCACTATTTTTAGGAGGGATTACAGGAAATCCTTCTCCATGTTTCTTCTCCTTCTATTATTTACGTTTTTTTCAAGATGAGATCACGAGGGAGTTTGATCTCATCTGCTTTATGGTTCTTCTTTATGTGTTTAGAATGGGGGTGTAGGGAATTAGACAGTATTTTTCTAGAAGAAAGATTATAGAGGCTAGATCAGGATTTGCACCAGTTGTCTTTTTTTAAAGATATTGCGTGGCCATATACGCATTTTTCGGGAGTTAAATTATTTGCGGCCATTTTTGCTTCATTTCCGCAGTATAGGGCTAGGCTTAATCTCGTTTCTTTGTCTAAAACCCATGCACGTTACATCAGAACGATCTAAGGTTCTGATTGGCTGAGAGGTAACTGCAGTTGAAATGCAGAGCTCTCATTGGCTTTAGAACCACGCCGCGCATATGACGTCATGAAGTCGGCGCGTGGGGGTCTTGATTATAAAAGGCCTATATTTCATGCCTCTTTCTCTTTTAATGAAAAATTGCCAAAGCCGGGTGCCAGAAGCATATTGTCGATTGCCTTCAGTTGGACATTCGAGATTTGGTAAGCATGAATTTTGCGTGAGGACTTTATTTAATTTTTCTAGTCCTAGCCGATCATTTAAGTTTCTTGGGAAGTTTTAGTTTAATTTAATTCTTAACTCCAGAGCCATCAATACGATCTTAGTGATAGACTTGAAAATTTATAGGTCCATTTCATTCCTTGTTGAAAGAATAGCGGCATGGTTTAAATGTTGAGATATCACCGCTTTGTATTATTGCAAAGTCGGTCGGGAGAGAAACTCGCATCTGCGAATCATGTGTATTTTCAGTTGTGATTTTAGTGAGAGTATAGTCGGGAGCGTGTGTAATGTGTATTTTCATTTGTGATTTTAGTGAGAGTATTGATGCTCGCTATTTATATAGTTACGCATATATCTGTGGACGGGAGTAAATAGGTATTAATTGAAGCACGTGAGCGCGTGGTTACGGTATCTTTATTGATACGATGTTCAGAGGGACGAGGGGGAGAGAAGCACGTGGTCATAAAATTGTAACCACGTGTTGTAACTACTGAGATTTAATTGATAACCATTATGTATAACTTTTGACGGCATGTAGATGCTAGCGTAAACAGGGTTATAGGTTATTGATTGTGCTTTGTTATTCTGTGTATTCAGAAGATGGAGATGAAATTTATTTATGTTAAGGGAATAATATTTTATTTCAATTTTGAGGTGATTAATCATACTGACGGGAATTTTAGGAATTCCTAGAGAGGGCTAGTTTTATTTTGTATTAAACATTACGGCATTAGTGTCAGCGTAAGAAGTAGGCCACAGTACGTCTGCCCAGACGGGCCATTGAAAATATTGTTGTTGCTGGGAGTTAGTCATGCAGAACCCTGGGTCAGACGGTCTGCGTGATTGTATTACCGGGAAATGTTTATTTTGGGGCTCAGGTAGAGACGGGGAGAGAGAAGAGAGGGGAGTTACGTGTTGAAGAGTAAGGGAGTTAATTGTTATTTGAAATGTATTATTACGGTTTGTTTAGCTGTTGTTTTGTTTGTCTAAAACAGCAGGTACCGGCTTTGTGGGAATGAGAGCGGAATTTTGAGACCACAAAATTTCTCCCACGGCGAAGTTGGGGCATTCGCAGAACCGCAAGGGTTTTACGTTAGTTGCCAGTAGTGGAAGGAGAGGAAGAAAATACGTTTTCCCAGCCAGGGGAAGACATTTTCCAGCGAATAGGATTTTTGTGGATAAATCCTGAGCTCTGACGCTCGTTACACACGCAGATTTGGCAGGCTGCCAGCGTTGTGGTAATTTTGTGTTCGTTTCTTCACGGCCATAATAAAGCCGACGGCCCAGTTATAGGTACTCGGGCAGGTAATTTCAGAGTGGTAGAAGTCAGCTACAGTTCCAGTCCAGAATCCAGTGGGGTTCTGTTAAACCTCAGTCATCAATTCCAGAGTTAGTGGAGAGAGAGAGGGTAAACATTCTCTCTACTGAAGTCAGCACAGATAGGCAGAACTGTTAGTTTTGGTGAATCATAGCAGAGGACAGCTGCTGAAGTTTAGAGGTGCAGTTAGTTGTGTTCAGGAGATTCCAGGATAGGCTGTGTAGAACCGAAGTCTGTGCAGAGATTGTGTAGTCACTTCGCAGTCGTTCCAGCTATCAGTGGACTTAGAGTTAGAGTTAGAATTTAGAACAGCTAGTTTGGAGTGTAGGCGACATCAAGTGCAGTGTAGTTCATTTCAGTTAACCTTACCTTTTTTTTCTCCATACAGGTTGCAATTGTGGGAGAAGGGTTGGGGTTGATGCATTTTTAACTGTGCTTGATTTTGTTTCAGGTGTGCATCCTCGCACTTCATGTATTTTGACATGTATATGAGTTTGTGTATAGGTGTATAATAAACTTGTATAAATTGTAGCTGGCATCAGTCATTTCCTTTAGTACAGTAGCTATATGTTGTCTGTACCTTGGTGTTTGTGAATCTTAATTGAACCTTATCCCCATAGGGTAGTTAGAGGTGGTTCGAGGCCATAGCAATTTAAACGTCCGAAGTGGCGAGGAAAGAATCAACCTCGGTTCTCAACCTCGGAGCCAATGGTCTCAACTTTCACTTTTTTGCACTATATTTCTATCTGAATATAATTTTCCAGTCTTCCTTCTCACTAGTGTCTTGTCACTATAGGTAGACAGTCTCTAGTCCTAAATCCATTTCGTGACATCGACTCCGGATTGTGGAACAGCGTATGCTACACTTAAACATAAGATGACATCATGACCTATACAGAGACTACCGGACCTAGCAAAGCCATTTGTGCTGCGCGTAGACGCATGTAACATTGGAATTGGGTCAACACTGATGCAGACAGACGCTGACAAACCTGATTTGTTGTTCCCTGTAGCCTATGCCAGTCGTAGGTTAAACTCAGCGGAGAGGAATTATTCAACCATTGAAAAGGAGTGTCTTGCATTAGTATGGGCGGTACAAAAATATCAGCCACATCTCTATGGAGTACAATTTACAGTACAAAGTGACCATGCCCCACTTATGTTTCTGGCGGCGTCAAAGAAACTAAATGCACGACTCATGCGTTGGGCTCTATTACTCCAACCCTATTCCATAAAGGTGGAATACATCCCAGGGAAGATCAGTGTGGAAGCAGACTTTCTGAGCAGGCATGCTCTGGCGGAATTAGCCACGATCAAACTATTAGACTCGCTATGTTAGTCTAACAACTAACTTAAATGGGGGCTATGTGTCACGGAGCAGTCTATCCTTTCTCTTCCACATTCCTTTACTCAGTCCAATGGACTCCATCCTGTCACTGTTTCCTAGTCTTCCATATAAGTCACCTTTTTTATTCTCCAAGAACGCTAGCTCAGGTAAAACTCTTGTGTTAAATTCGTTAAGCAGGCAATTTAAAATCAGCCAGTAGTTTTTTTTTGCGGAAAAGGGGGGGGGGGGGGCGCGTTAGTAAGATGACGGGAACACGGTTCTATTACAGGTCAGGTGACTTTATGGGTGGTAAAAGTAGGTTTTTCTTGGAGACATCAATTAGCCTATGACTCACCGACGACCACCTATTTACGGTCGGAAAATGTATTTATCAGGGAAAATGTAACATTTTTGTACTCTTGATGATCACCGTGGTACCAGCTGAAACTAAAGTTTAAGTACAGAAGACTTTTTAAGGATATACACATATATTAGTGTGTATGTGTGTATATATATATATATATATATATATATATATATATATATATATATATATATATATATATATATATATATATATATATATATATATATATATATATATAGACATAGTACGCAACTGTGTGTACAGTAAAGTCAAAGGCGAACTTACGAATATATTCAAATATTCAAGTTTAGATTGTGTGATCCTTAAGTGATCCTGTGCGTGCAGAGTGTCAGTAATATAGGACCTGGCTTCGACCTCCCTCAATTTTGCTGAGCTCAAAAATCAAGAAGGGACAGGGACTGAATCTTCACCCCTGAGTGAGAACTAGACACCTTTGAAGACACTAGGGCCATACAGGACAATCAGTCACCACCACATGCCCTCATCAAGAAGTCACAGCAGAGTGTCCTCTCTGCCTACATCCTATATGAACATTAACCCTTTTTTTAAAAATACCCCTTCTGGGGCTCAAAGTGAGGTCTATTGACTTTATTACGTAGAATGTGTAAATTATGTGTGATCCCGGCCCCGGCTAAGACACTTTGATATTAGCCAAAAGGCCGAGAACACTACATGGATTTATCTTTGCAAACTAGATTTTTTTTGTTTTGTTTTTTTTGTTTTTGGGCACACTTTATTTAGCATTAAACATCAAACCTTCATGCAAGAGAAACGATTCGGGGGAGTTGCCCTCCAGGATATAGGGACAAAAATAAAGGCACTTCGAATCAGACGTGTAGGAAATATAATAAGAGACCCAGAACAACACACATTAGCCCATTACTACGTTGGGCTTAGACTTACTAGACTGAGACCACTAAAGAACAACGTGCCTTTTTTTTTTTTAAACTGATCTTTATTCATCTGTCAAGTGCATTTCTCAAAGTGTCTCAAATAAAACATCACATTTTGTATATTGTAAATATAGTGTCTACGTGGGAGGTGACTGGAAATACGTAGAAGAAATATGGTCTACTTCACCCTCGGCATGTCATAACGGGTGACTAATGGTGATTGCATTCTGAAGTAACTTCAGTGGACAGTCTGGCTGACAGGACAAAGGACACTTGAAAAAAAAAAAAATTTTGGGCGAGATATTGAATGCCCCCGGGTTGAAAGTGTAGTGGCCAATTGTGTGCTGCGTTACGCTTTTCTCCTTGGCAAGTTTCAACTAACAAGTTGAGCACACAGCCTTGAGCCATAAAGACGGCTAGGCACACCGGAATTTCGAGAAAGATACAAGGGGTAGTTTGTAATCATGTTCCCTAAAGCATATCCAATTTGAAATTCCAAAACATGTTCAATTTACAACATACAATAAAATACATTCATAAATTGTAAATACAAGGTGAGGAAAGTAGATACTAAAGTTGGGCATTTCTGTACATTCATGTAAATTTGACTGTGTCCATTAATAATTTCAAGGTGAAATGGGGTGGGGGGGGGGGGGAATTCTCAAAGTTGAAAACATTTATTTTCATGCAAAAATTTATTGTATACGTTCCAAAAACATTATAATTTAGACTTTAAAACCACACATGGAAACCACGCACACACCCACACCAAAAGCGCAGGGGAAACCTGGAAACCCTGTATCCACTCCAACCCACACTTTTTTTTTTTTTTTACAGAGTCTTGGTCGCCACAAGGGAAATAATGGGATCCGAAAAGAGACACTTCTTAGTGGATAGTTTTGGTTATTAAAGTAGTTCCTGTGTGACCTCTTACAACAAGCTTTATTCACATTTCATAGATGGAGAGAAGACATATTGAAGATTCCATTAAATTTAAATATACATTTATACACACTCGGGCACGCTTACATACACACAATTACAAGCACATTTCACTGCACCTTTTATTTTTTTCTCTCTGAATTTAAAGGTATAAGCCGTGCAATACCAAACGTCACAGACTTCCCATAAACATACTTAGAGATCAGTTGGCAAGGTCAGACATTGACACTTTAACGACATCTAGAACTGTGGTCAAACACGACCTCCCTCGAATAAATGTGTAGTTTAAAGGGTCGAGCGAGCTGTAGTACTTGAGAGGATAGGGGGACTGGGGAAGGGAGGGGGTACAGAAGGCAGAAAGCGGACTTACAAAATGTTAGGATAGACATAGAATGAGATAGTAGTGAGACGGAAGGAGGGCCGTTTGGGAAAGAAAGAGTCATTTTGTGAATCAAGGCTGCCTCATTAAAGAAGAGGTACCACCTCAAGGGCTATTAATAAAACTTTCTGACGAAAAATGTGCAGAAATAAACCAGAGTTGAAAATACGATGATTAAACATGGAAAGATTTCGAAAACACCAAATCTGATTCCGAAATTCTGATAAAATAACTAAGATCAATGTGTGTGTGTTATATGCAGATTTTGGAACTATGTTTAAGAAGATTGCTTTGTATAAATCTGATTTTTGTGACGTTTGTAAATCGATGATTTTCTGCAGTAGTTTCTTTGTAGGTGTGATTGTACTGCATTCAAAAAACTAATGATCTTCTGTTTCTTGGATGCTTTTCTTACATAGCTGACATTTTGTTATTTGGTTGGATCTGTGTGCTTCTCGTTTTGTTGTGGGTGTCATGTTGTATATTAGTCTAAAAGTGACCTCTCTTGCTTTAGCAGTGATTTTTGGGTTGTGCAATTTAGTGAAGGTTTCGCTGTAATTTTTTATAGCATATTTCTGTCCTCTTTTAATCCTTAGATGTAAAGGTGGTGCTTTGAGTTTAACTAAATGTTTATATATGCATTTGTTTTTGCATTTTTTTCTGGTGAATTAATTTTTCTTATAAAATGAGGGCATAGGGCCTTGATGGGGGCTTGTATTGTTCACATGAGTCCCATTATAATAATGAGCTAGTGTGTGTCGTTCTGGGTGTAGCTGCCTGAAGTGATTCTGGGGGATTTGTTTCATTGTTTGAAGGGCAGGTCTCAGTTTGGAAAGTCTGAGTCCCATGTAAAAATGAGCTAAACGTGTGCTCTGACCTGTTTGTTTGGGTGTTTGATGATGCTGCCTGTGTCGACTTTATTCTGAGTGCCTGGATCTTTGTTTCTAGGTCTTGAAGGGCAGTTCCCCACAAACCACCCAAAACGTGTTTCTTTTACTTGTATTAGTGTCTTGTGTTTAATGCTGTAAAATGTGCGCCCAAAAACGAATGCTCTGACCTGTTTGTTTAAATCCGTGATAGTCCGTTTTGGGGGGTCGAAAACTGTGGCAATGTAAAGTAGCTTAGGGAAAATGTATGTATTTACAATTAAACTTCGTCCAAAAATCGTTGGGGTTTTGTATTTGTATCTGTGCAGCATGTCTCGTATTTTGGATGTTAGATTTTTCCATGTGTCTCTGTGTGTGCGATTTAGGTGTGAGGGAAAAGTTATACCATTGATTTTGATGTTGTTTGTTGGTGTTAGTCCAAAGGGAAAGTCTGCTTTGTTCTTCCATTTGCCTATGCCCATTATTGTTGATTTTTGAACATTTACTTTTGCTCCGCTACCTTTGCTAAAGTCTGTGAATGTTTTTAGTATAAACTTTATAGAGTTTTTGTTTGGTGGGAAAAAGATGGTGTCGTCTGCATAGGCGAGCAACTTTTGTTCACCTTTCCCTTGTATGAAAGTGCCCTAGATAGAGCTGTCTTTTCTGATGTTCTCTAGCAGTGGTTCTAGTGCAAGAACATACAGTAAAGGAGAGAGGGGGCATCCCTGTCTTACCGATCTTGTTAGCCTGAAGGTGTTAGTTAATGTATGATTTACTAACACTTTGCTCTCGGGCTTCATATACAGAATATTAATCCATTGTCTGAAGTGTTCACCTATGTTGCAATGTAGTAATGTTTTGTGGAGGTAGGAGTGTGATATTCTGTCAAAGGCTTTCTCCTGGTTAAGGGAAAGAACCGAAGACTGACAATCCTTCTGGTGTGTGTAGGTGATTATGTCTCTTATGAAATGTGTGTGTTGATGGATGTTTCTGTTCTGGACGCTACACTGCTGGTCTTCGTGTATGAGGGTCGCCATGAATCGTTTCAGTTTGTTTGTTAGAGCTTTTGTTAAAATTTTATAATCTACGTTTAAGAGTGATATTGGTCTATAGTTTTTAAGTAGTGTTTTGTCGGAGTTTGGTTTTGGTATTAGAGTGATGTAAGACATGTTTAGGCTTGGTGGGAGTTCCTTATTCTCAAAGGCTTCTTTGTATACTTGTAGTAAAAGAGGCCTTAGGGTAGGGAAGAAGTGCTGGTAGAATTCTGTCGTAAGTCCGTCAGGTCCTGGTGATTTGTCTTTTTGCATTACATTCAATGTTAGTGTTATGTCTGTTAGTGTCAGTTCAGTGTCTAGTGTTTGTTTGTCTGCGTCAGAAATTTTTTTTGTAAATTGCATAAATCTGTCTTGTATATATGGTTGCACATTTTCTTTTGTGTACAGGTTCCTATCGTAACTTTCGAAAACCTGCACTATATGTTGTGTTTCTGTCTGTGTGGCCCCTTCTAAATCCACTTTTTGGCCTATCTGCCTGCAGCGTTGTATATTTTGTTCTATCGCCATGTATTGTTTGCTGGGAGTCTATTGTGTGATTGTGTTGAGTTTTGTCCGTAATAGGGCTAACTGGAATCTGTGGTGTTTATATCGTTCCAGTTCATTTTGTAGCGTGAGAATGGAGGGAGAGTTTTTGTCTGTTTGCTTTGTTAATTGTATAGCTTTCTCTATCAAAGTCTCTTGTATGCGGTGTCTATGTATGATGGATGACATTAGCTGTGTTCGTTCGCGTATGGTGCTTTTAAGTGTTTCCCAGTGTTCTTGAATATTTTCTATTGGTATGTCACTTGTGTATGTAAGAATTAGTTTGGTCATGTGTTCTACGTATGTTTTGTTTTGGAGCAAAGTGTTGTTGAATTTCCAGTGTGGGGAACGTTTGGAATGTGTGCTTGCTTGTGTAGTGTTAATGGCTGCGAGTACTGCTTTGTGATCTGTGAACTTGAGAGCTTCAATTTGATAAAATATCATAAGCCAGTCCAGAGCTCTATTTTGTGTGTGATTATTTCCCTTTCTTGTTTACTGCCCTCTTTATTGTGGAATTGTTCATGTCGTGTGGTGTATGTTAGTTGTGGAACAAAGTCACGTGGGAGAACAACTTGTCTGGTATTCTTACATGGTATTTAATTACCCTTGATTCCAGTTAACCTCTTGGTTTCATAACAAATAACATCACTGCTACAGTATTGTAAGAAAATCAATCTATATATATTCTTATTGTTATCCAGAGCAGTTGACCTGTGTTGACCTTGCTCTCCCCCTACGCGTGACAGTTTCCATCCCACTCTACTGTCCATTCCTCATTTATTATTCTTTTAATTAAGCTTTTGATCTGTTTTACTCATCCCCACATTTATTTGGTTTCTATTATTTCTACTTTTCTTAGACTCTTTATCCGCCTTTTCCTTTCCTTCTATGCCAACATGGGAAGTTATCCAAGCTATTAGAACGGATATTTGTTGAAAATATTTCCTGGCTTTATTTTTTATAGTTTCCATATCAGTTGCATTATACTACTGTTATTAAGTGATGCATTTAGGGCATCCTAGACTTGTTCCTCCATGCATTTCCACCCTGTTCGGTATCTACTGGTATTAATGAACCTGTTCTGAGTTGTTAACTGATACATGGCAAATGCTGGAAAAGCTGGATGAGTCTTGTCCAACATAATTGTGGTCATGTAGATTACTCCTAGTTCCTTTCTCCGAAGTTCCAAAGGGAGGTCTCTTAAGGCCACCTCCAGAGCCTCCCTTACTTACTTAGTCGTTCCCCTTCTACCGTGAGGTGTAGAGGTTTGGAAGAGAGAGAGCGCCAGACTATCCTACCGGCTGTCTTCCTCCTGGCCTGGTTCCATTCTAGTCCTCGGTCCTTCAAAGATTGACTAATGTTGTCCTCCCAGCGGACTCTGGGTCGTCCTGAGGGTCTGGATCCTTGGCTGTTTGTTTCCCATGCTTGTCGTGGTAGCCGATCTTCTCCCATTCTGTAGACATGGCCAAACCATCTTAGTTGGGACTGTTCTACTTGGGTCTGCAGGGGGTGGGATTTAAGGCCTTGACGTATCGTCTGGTTGCGTACCATGTCTCTTCTTGTTACTTCAACCACCTTCCTCAGATACCTCATTTCTGAGGTTTGGATCTGGCTTTTGTGGGTTGTAGTCATTGCCCATGACTCGCATCCATATGTCAAGACTGGGACATAGGTGGAGCGGTATACGGCCATCTTCGTTTTCTTACCAACCTCTCTCTTGCTGAGGAATCCTCGATTTATGGCCTGAAAAAGTCTCCCAGATGCTGATTTTCGAGTGGCCAACTCTTCTTTGATGCCTCCCTTTCGGTTTATAATAGCTCCGAGGTATTTAAAGTGGTCGACCTGCTCCAGGACCTGTTCTCCCAGCTTAATCTGATTTCTTTCTTCTCGTGATATCACCATGGATTTTGTTTTAGAGCTGCTTATGACCATTCCTCTCTTCTCCAGCTCTTCCTTCCAGACTTGCAGGTTGAACTGGAAATGTGCCTCTGATTTAGCAATCAGGGCAACATCATCAGCAAATGCCAGCTCCGAAATACAGACCTGTCTCATCTTCCAGTACCCCACTGAATACTTTCTTGTTCTCTCCTTACATGCCTTAATGACATCGTCCATGAGGAGTATGAAAAGGTAAGGTGACAGGATATCACCTTGCCTTACACCAGTGGTGGTCCTGAACTCTTCTGACTTATGGTTCCAGAGCCTCCCTCGATGTTGATCTGATTGCACCCGCAATAGTACATAATGCTTGGTGCTGAAGTCTATCTGTGTGTAATCTTGTGACTATGTGCTGCAGTCATATACTCTGCTTTCATAATCAATTTTATGTACGAGAGGATGCACCCGTTGTGTATACAACCTGCGCGCTACATAAACTGTTAGCATTTATACCCTTCGACTTATGCTGAGGGAGACTGAGCACCTGTGGGTTTTCCCGGAATGCAATGGTGTCGATTCTGTTCAACAATAACACTCCACGAGTTTATTCTCTACGGAATGCTGAGCAAAGTCCTGTTGGAGATTACCAGACATATATTAAAAAGGCTAAATATATATTTTAAAGTGCAAAAACATTACGAATACATAAATTAAAAAAATAAATAAATAAGTCGTCAACATCCTCAGCTACGGACAGTGTCGGTTTTCTTGACCTCTAATATTTTGTGAATTATCTCCCTTCGCTAAGCGCGTTTCACAGATGGCGCTTACAGGCTGGTTTAGTTGTGTATACTATGGCCGATCTCGTAAAAACCTCAAGACAACATGGATTTTAATGCTTTAATTGCAGAGTTAAGGGCTTCTAGTGAAAATCTGCCAAACGTTTCAGCAGACAGAAGCCTTTTGTCATCGGTGTATTGCAATAAAGCTTGCATAGTAAGTTTGTTAAAGGCACAATTGACTTAGCTCGGAGTCGTGATGTAAACCGATCGTCCATGGCGTTTGTGACGAACTGCACGCACTCTGTTTATGATTTATTAAATAGCAACATTTATACAATTTCGGGAAGCCTTCAGCCGTTGAATTTGCAAATGTATATGTGCGTTAGCTTTGCTATCAGCCATAAATAGACGTAAAAGACACATCAAAGTTAAATTTTCAGTTTACTGTGTTTTTTTTTTAATTAATAGAATTTGTGATTTTAAGTCAGCTTAGGATCCAAAATAAATTGCCGTTAATACTCAGGTTTCTCTTAATGCTGATAGCTTGAATTAAACCTCAGCTAGGTGATAGCTTGAGTTTAACCTCAGGTGATAGCTTGAGTTTAACCTTAGCTAGGTGATAGCTTGAGTTTAACCTCAGCTTAGTCTATTCTTTTTCTGGTATTTTATGTTTCTCTGTCACTATTTTTTCACTTAAAAAAAAACTGGCATGTTTGTAGTTTCATCTTTAACCCTTGTTATTAACACATTAACTACTGAATTGAAAATAACACCGAGTCCGAATACAATTTTTTCCCCATTTTCATCCTGTAGGTGTTTGCACAAAGTAAGCTTTAGTTTTCATAATTGTTTACATATTTTTATGAATTACACATCATTTTAAAGATAAATGAATGTACTATTACAATAAGCACCATTTGTAACTAATATTGGTTGTTGCTATTTAATGGCTGTCCATGGCAGAGGACTTGCAATATTGTCACAATTATAACTGCTTGCGCCCCATCTCTATCAAAATCACTATTTCAAACAATGTGCACACTGTTTTCACTCTTGTCCTCGTCGCTGGATCTATCAGTCAATTGTTGAAACAAGTTTCTAGCCTATTCAGCCGTTAGACGAGATGTACATGTATTTTTTGTGGTCCTATCACTAGTTGCCATGGTAAACAGTTTTACACGATTTGGTAACTAACCCAAAACGCTGAACAATATCAACAAAATATCAATTTTCCAGTGTTCTACAACAACCATGCTTTGGGAATTTGTTTTCCGGTGGCAACTTAAAATCTCGAACCAGATCAGAAAGTGTTTCAGTACATTTTTCATTCATTTTACTACTAAAATTAGATTGACGCTCTGAGCGGCTCGCGGTCAAAATGATAGGATTTCAAAAGCCGGTCCCACCGGCTTGCGCTAGTTAATGTGTTAATACTGATAAGAGCCTATAGATTTGTGCCAGAAACACTGAGCAAGTTTTGTTGCTATGCGACCAGAAATGAGATATTTTTTACGACCCATTTTCTTCTTTCTAGACCCATCAAGATCATTCATCATTACTTTTCAACTCCCTGTGAAGCATAGGCTTTTGACAAATTTACACCAGGCCTTGCTTTCTTGTGCCATTTGTTTAAGTTGTTTTTATCCCTGTCATGAATATCCTCAGTTCCCTTCTCCATTAATGTTTAATTCTCCCTGCACTTCTCTAACCCTTAGGATTCCAGAACAAAACCTGCTTTGCAGTATCATCAGCTAGCTGGTCATTGGGGCACTATTTTCTGTTAAATGCTCCATTATTTGTTTCTAGGTTTGTTTGTCTTGTGCCAGTACTTGCCTTTGCAAAAGTCTTTCCTGTTCATTTTTCTCACTACAGTCTTTAGTTTCTTCTAGGTTGCTTTTGTTTTCCTGTTTCCTCAGAATGTGTTCTATCAAATGTCAGCTTCTCTTCACATCTTTTTGAACTGGTATTTTGTCTGGTTTCTTCCATCAGTTCTCTGTTGATGTTCTTGTCATACTACTTTAGTCTGTGCAATTATGAAAGTCTGTCACTTCTTGACTGTTGTTTTTATTGTTCACCATGTTTCCAATCTATATAATAGGACTGCCTAACTAAAGTTAAAATTTACACATTCTAAAATAAAAAAGTCATTACTTTTTGTTGAGAATTATATTGTGTCATAATTTAAAGTTCTTGTAGCCAAACTATACTAAATTTTTCAGCCAGAAGCGCCATCAAGCCTATTATTCAGTTTTAATACTTTAATGCCTTTTCACACAATAGAGATTAGGATATTGGTTGGTTCCCTTCAGATTTGTGTGAACATAATGCACAGGATCTTCCACTATTGCATCGTTCACCTATCTCATGGCTTTCTTTTCTTCAAACTATCACCCAAATCATTTGTTCTCCCAGCATTATGAGTGCTGGCTGGAGAAGACATATTTTTAACCTTTGCTGGATAGTTCATCTTCTTCATACACTCTCAAACATCAACTTGAATATGTTCAAAGAAAGCAGTGTTTAGCTTGAGGCTATTTCTATCTCTGTATAACTTTTCCAGGAATGGTATTGATGATAGCCACATGTGCTTTCTCTGTTCCTCATATGTTGGGCATCTTTGAATTATAAATTCAGCAGTCATTTTATCAGTACCACAGTCACACTCATCGATAGTTCCTATCTTTATCTTGTTGAATAGGTGGTATCCCAATCTCTTGTGGCCCCTCGAGGTGTCTGAAGATAATCACTTGTTCTCTTCTGTTGAGCTGGTAATGTGCTTCATTTTTTGTGTGGCTTGGATGTTCTGCTTCCTATTTCTTCCTGTATCTGCTTCTGATAAAACTCTTTACCTCTTCAAAACTTATATCAGTTAACACTTTTAGTGCAAGTTGCATACCTCACCTTGTTTAAACCCAGCTAAATTGTAGATTTTAAAACACAATCACCCTCACCTTGTTTAAACCCAGCTAAATTGTAGACTTTAACTCTGACTCCACAGCAACGCCCTGAACGTTGCAAAATTTAACACGCCGTGCCACAGCAACGCTCACAGCGTGGTTTTTAGTTTATCACGCATAAACCTTAAAAATCGTCCGTTTAATGCAGTTCATATATTGAAATTCGTAGAATGACTTCCGCTACTATCTAAACAACTAATTTGACTGTAGTTAATCAGCACGTGTGCGTGTTTTGATGTTATTATCACAATTTTTGTGAAGATTTGCGTGTTTGCGTTTTTCGTCGTTATTGCTAGAGAAATATGTCACGCTTTATATTTACATTTTCTAAGTCTCCTAAGCAAATAATTGTGTCAAACTACTTTGAAACATTGCTGACATTGATGATGATTGTTTGGTAGTCACAGTTTGTTGTCAAAATACGGAATCTGTGCAGAAAAGCTAGACACACTAGCTTTAGTTGATGAGTTGGCGTAGTCATATTCTGGCCGATCAAAAAGCAACAAAACTAGACCTACCGTAACATCTAATCACTAGTTCTTGGTAGAAGATGAAGCTAGGGATACTATTAAAACATTAAACAAGAGTAAAAAAGTTTTTATATAACGTTATTCTCCTTTATTTGTTTGAAAATTACGTAATGCACGATTGCATAATTTGTATTTTTCTTACAAAGGACCACGGAAAAACTGGTGTGAATAACACTAAATGTACTAATTGTGGCCATAAGCATGTTTTCTTTTACTTGTATATGGATTAACTTGATGTTTGAAGACTAAAAAGAAAGTTTTATTGTCTACAACAGTAATTTGTCTTTGGTTAGATCGTATAGCGTTTTTCAATTTCACATGCAAAATGTTTTAAGTATACCGAACATACTTGTGTTAATACTACCAAAGACATTATATATTTGAATTCTCTATCAATTTCCCTACAGTTTGGTATATAATAAGTACATGTTCAAAGGAAAATTCACAAACAAATTTAGACTGAAAGATGAACACTTCACTCTATAAAATTCTGTCCACAAAAAAAGTCTGGCACAGCGTGCAAAATAACTCTGGAATGAATGAGTTAAAACACAATCACCCCACTCCTGTACTGCATCATTAAGATCCCTTTACCCTATTCATAAATTACTCGCGGTAAAATCCCTTGATAGAACATCCCTTACACACAGTTTAATATTGCAGCTTCCACTTTAGAAGACTAAACAACTTGTTTGTGAGGCTTTATAAGGAAAAATGGAGATTTAGATATTTTGTTCAATATCTTTCAGCTCCCTAATCTGGAGATTCCAGACTAAGGACAACCTTGTAATGCTGTCAGCTGGTTTCCTCATTGTTTGTCCCATCCAATGCCAGTGCCTTCTCCTCGCCTCTTATTCCACTGAATGTTTATCTCTCAGCACCTTCCTCAGTCTGGTTGGTTATTTGGGGGTTGATGATGTTTTAAGTATATAATTCGCTTGTATATTATATTTTGAATATGTAATTCACTTTTGTCTAATTTAGAGAGTGTAGTATTGGTAGAATGAAACCAGCTAGAAGTTCTGATATGAACTGAGAATGAGTATAGATAGTAAAAACTGGAGTACATGTCAAAAGATATCAATCATCATAGGCTCGTTAGTCATCTGAGAGATTAGTTCTGCACTTTTGTTTGGACAGTGACCAGGACTGTTTATATTGTTTGCAGTTTAGTTGCTGGAGCCAGAAAAATTACATCTGCATTATTTTATTAAACAAGTTTGTTTGTCTCTTGAAAATTAATTGTTTTGACTGCTGCAGATATTTTTTATCCTGCCCTTCCAGGAAGTTCAGTCACTTGTCACAGTAGGGCATTTGCATTATACGTGCTCATGTTATTTTTAAACTGTTTAAGTACAAGCTTTGTTCAGTTACACTTGTTAGTTCATTGTGTACATGTGAATGTTTATGTACGTGGTGTGTTCAGCATTGCTTATGTATACATGAAAGAGTAGGTCACTTTTCTCAGGCAGCACATTTTTCAGAATACAATTTTCTGTTCCCATGTTTTACTTAACATCAGTCTAGCAGAAGTAATGGTTTTCTCTAATCAACAAAAATTATGCTTACTGTAGCAGCAAAGTTCATTGGACAGGTTTGATAATAGTATCAGATTAATATGCAGTTTAGAACCTAACTTACTCAGTTGTTCCTCTTCTATCCTGTGGTGTAGAGGTTTGCCAGAGAGAGCGCCATTCTATCCTATCAGTTGTCTTCCTCCTGACCTGGTTCTAATCTAGTCCTTGGTCATTCAGAGATTGTTTGATGTTGTCCTCCCAACGAACTCTGGGTTGTCCTGGAGGTCTGGATCTTTGGCTATTGGTTTCCACATTTGTTGTGGTAGCCGATCTTCTCCAATTCTGCAGACATGGCCAAACCATTATAATTGGGACTGTTCAACCATGGCCAGTTCAGAAGAAAAAAAAAATAGTCCAAGCAGAAATGGCATGCTAGAAAATGTTTTTTTTTAAAAAACATCCTTTTCAACAAATTATATCAGTGGAAATAACAAATAAGGGAGCTTTTCTGTGTTTTATAGATCTGGTGCTTTAATTTGGGCAATGAATAAATGTACAAGAAGATCACTGGAAGCCACATAGATGGTGTTTTACAAAAGAATATTGTGAATCCTATCAAATTTTTAAAAAGAGATGGTGCCCTGATAGAGACCAACATCCATAGGAAGACTATCCCACGTATAAGAAAGAGGTAGTCTGCTTTCAGTTGGCATGCTTTGAGAAAAGCTAAAGACTTGTGACAAGCAGAGCTGATGAAGAAAAGATGGAGACAAGCCAGGAAAGAATATGCAGACTATCTAACAGCAAGGCATAGAATAAAGTAATCAGCAGAATTAATAAATATCACTAGGGCTCATGAAGTTGTGAGGAGACGTAATAGCCTAATGCCTGGCACAATTCATGGAGGCATATCTGGAGTCATCCTTATACGACCACCAGCTTAGCACATTGCTATAGTGCACAGATATGGAATTGACCCTCTGTCTATGAGGCTAATTACGACCTCCCCATTGTCTCTTTAAATCTACACACTTCCAGGGATTCCCCTGTTGTGAAGCATGTTGAGAACCCAGCATTGCACACTAAGCTTGGAAGAGTCACTTGAGCCCCAGACTTAACTCTGGCTTTTATCTGGTTGGCAGCATGCTGGAGGATCTCGCTGTGGACCCATGATAAGCAGAGGGAGCTGAGAA
Source organism: Oreohelix idahoensis (assembly GCA_024509875.1). NCBI lineage: Eukaryota > Metazoa > Mollusca > Gastropoda > Stylommatophora > Oreohelicidae > Oreohelix > Oreohelix idahoensis. The sequence goes on along the minus strand of JAMPIV010023029.1, from coordinate 96,936 downwards.
GTGGCTCTGTGTAGGATGTGACAATTCCTAGGGAGAGCCCAGAACCAGCACAGTATTTTAGCTCTGCAAATTTGGAGATCTCCCCTGAATAGCGGGAAATGCACAGTTTGTCACATGCTTCTTCCTCCTAGCTTGGGACCAGCTATGATGATCTTTTGAATGCAAGCCAAACTTGAGATACTGGAGCTCCAGCATGTTTCGGAATGGCCGAAAAGCCCCAGGAAAAACCTAGATCTATAGTGTAGATAATACCAAGGAGTCTTCAACTTGGTATTGGCTGCAAAAGAGCAAGAAGCTCAGCAACCCTAGTTAAACAACAACAACAATACCTGGAACATCACTTGAATAAAACATGTATAGCTTTCAGTATATACTTTGATATCAGGTTTTGTAAAAGTCAGAGTATAAATAAAATCCAAGAAGAATGAATTGCCAGGTTGCAACACGGTTATCAACAATTAGTTAGGCTGTTGCCACTATATATAAGCTTTATTCTACTTACATAGACCATCTTTCCCTTGGAGTATATGCCTTTGACTCTCGCTCTCCAGAAACACGCCAATCCTAGGTTTCTGTGATTTTTATGAATGATTCAAGGTTCTTGTGTTGGCTAGATCTTTTCCTCATTTGATTATTGCTTTTCCCTCATTATCTCTTTATTTGTGGATTCCAGGTTAGGGACTCTAGTGCTGATAGACAGAATGAACTGTATCATTATATCTCTTCCATATAATAAGCTGCCAAACAGATGTTTGGCACCCTTAGATGCTTGTATCCTTTCGGATGTGTATGTCCCTCAGCTGTCTTAATTTTCTGTGTCCTTCCGTGTAGTCCCAAGTCTAAGATTTATCTCTCTTCTCCACCTGCTCTTGTCTTTCCTTGGTATTCTTTCTGTGTGGTTCCATATTGGTAATTATTGTGCAGTGTTAAACTCTGGTTGTAACACATTGAGAAGAAGATTTTACGTATCTCTCAGTTATAGAACAGACTGCTTGCAAAGCACCATTGTTAATTCATTTTTGTTCCTGCTTCCATTTCAGGTGTTAGATGAAGTGGCTGAAAATACAGATTATGATAATATAATAACAGGATTATGGCTTGTCACTGCCCATTTTGCAGAACAGCTTGCATACTTGAAACCTGCAATAACTGGAATATGCTTTTCAAATGGTTCAGTGTTTCCTCTTCGTACAAATAACTGGGGAGGGGGGGGGGGGGTGTGTGTTTAGTGTTCCCTTACACCGCTAATGTTTTATAATCATTAGGGTTAAACATTTTTCATACTAAGTAAAAATAAAAGGGTAGCTGTGTTAAAAACAACCTCGTGTAGTTCTGTCGGGATTCTTTAAAGAGGATAAGAAAAAAATAGGACTATTGCACCCTCAGACAAGTCACACAAGGCGACTAATACGATTATATGTGTGTGGGGTTGGCAGCCTCATCGTGTAAAACAAATTGCCATAGAAACCACCTCTGCAAGAGCATGTGACTTCTTGGTGTAGGCTTCCTGAAGGGGGACTAGCCACAGTGGTGGCACCATGCTCTGTAAGGAGCAGACAGAAAAATGATGATGATGTAATAACAATTATAACAGTCATTAACCACTCAGTCAATTTTCCGGCATAACACATATTCAAATTTGGTGGGGGAAAAAAAAGAATGTCAACAAATCTACTTATGAGCAACATATTTTTACCCCATGTACAAAGTTTGACCAGTAATCCGCATCAGTTCACTTTGATTGGTTCACTTAGCCGTTGAGTGGTTTATCACACAGGGTAGAGTTATATCACCCGTGTGTTACTGGGGCCCAAAAGGGGAGCAAAGAATAGTAACACTGTACCCTACTATGCATGTCATAAAAAGTGGATAAGGAGGGTTGGTCATGGGGCTGGTTACCCCATCCCATAAAAATCTTTTTACCACAAAAACTTCAACAAACATGGACAAGTCAAATACAGAATATAAATCAACCCAGCTGCCCAAGACAGAAGTAGATCCTCTGGAAAGAAGGCACATGAAGCAACCCAGAGAAAGCCGAAAGGAGTCTGGGTTGCCAACTAACCTTTTTTCATCTAGGAAAATCTCCAGGATTGGCACCTGGAATGTTCACACTCTATGTGAACAAGGGAAAACTGCACAGGTAGCAGCAGAAATGACAAATTACAGGATTGATATCCTGGGTCTCTGCAAGACACGGTGGAAGGGCATAGAGAGGAGGATATTGATCACAGGAGAAATGGTGTTGTCCTCAGAACATGAGGAGGAAAGAGCCCACCACAGTGAAGGGGTGGCTCAAATGCTGTCTAGGGACACCAGATTACAGAACTGAGAATCAGATTGATCGCATATGCATAAGTACGAAGTTTAGGTCATCATTGCATGATGTAAAAGTATGTAGAGGAGCAGATGTGGTATCAGACCACCATCTTCTGTTGGCTAAAACAAAATTAAAACTCAAGAAATTTACAACAGTATATAGCTAGAGACAATAGTACAATGTGGGATATCTAAGAAATCAGGAAATAAGAGAAAAGTTTTCTATCACAGTATCCAACAAATACCAAGTACTCCAACAGCTGGTAGATGAAGCAGATACGGAAGACCACTGGCAACAAGTTAAAAAATATATGGAACGAGACGTGAAGAAGTACTGAGAAAAAGAGAACATCAGCACAAAGCATGGATAACAACAGAAACCGTTAGCAAGATAGAAGACATGAAAAACAAGAAAGCAGATTTACTTACTTACTTAGTCGTTCACCGTGAGGTGTAGAGGTTTGAAAGAGAGAGCGCCAGACTATCCCATCGGCTGTCTTCCTCCTGGCCTGGTTCCATTCTAGTCCTCGGTCCTTCAAAGATTGTCTAATGTTGTCCTCCCTGCGGACTCTGGGTCATCCTGGGGGTCTGGATCCCTGGCTCTTTGTTTCCCACGCTTGTCGTGGTAGCTGATCTTCTCCCATTCTGCAGACATGGCCAAACCATCTTAGTTGGGACTGTTCTTCCTGGGTCTGCAGGGGTGGGATTTTAGGCCTTGACGTATCCTCTGGTTGTGGACCATGCCTCTTCTTGTTACTTCAACCACCTTCCTCAGATACCTCATTTCTGAGGTTTGGATCTGGCTTTTGGGGTTGTAGTCATTGCCCATGACTCGCATCCATATGTCAAGACTGGGACATAGGTGGAGCGGTATACAGCCATCTTTGTTTTCTTACCAACCTCTCTCTGACTTGTAGAAGCTCTGTATAGCATGTATCAGAGGTGCTGGAATGTTCTTCCTTGCCAAACAGTCCCAAAGTTTGATCCAGGGGACCCTGTCAAACGCCTTTTCCAGATCTATGAAGCAAAGATGGATCTCACTCTTATACTCAAGGGCCTTTTCACTCAGCTGTCTGAGTGTGAAGATTAGGTCTTGAGTACTTCAGTTAGCTCGGAATCCGCACTGGACCTCATCCAATTGTGGCTCAGCTAGGCATCAGAGTCTCTGCTCTAGGATTCTAGAGTAGATTTTACCAGGGACACTGAGAAGGGATATGCCTCTATGGTTTCCACATTGTCGATTGTCACCCTTTTGAAAGCAGATTTAAACAGAAGCAAAACCAGAAGCTCCAAAGCCAAGGCTCATGAAGTGTACATAGAAGCAAACAAAGAAGTAAGAAGAAACATCAAAAGAGACAAGAGGAAGTATATTGAAGAGTTGGCAAGGGAAGCAGAGGAAGCTGCAGCCAAAGGAAATATGAGGGACCTGTACAACAACACAAAGAAGCTAACGGAGAGATATAAGCAAGCAAATGGCCTCATAAAAGATAAGAATGGAAAATTGCATAGTAATATACAAGAACAAATGAAGAGATGGACGGAACATTTTGAGGAACTTCTCAATAGTCCAGCTCCAACTAATTCCCCAGACATTCAGCCAGCAGAAGAGGAGCTACAAATCAGCTGTGAATGACCAAGTAGAGAAGAAATAAAGAAAGCCATAAAGCTTCTGAAAGATGAAAAAGCAACTGGTCCAGATGGCATTTCAGCAGAGGCCATCAAAACAGATATTGACACCTCTACAGAGATATTATACAAACTACTTGGCAAAGTCTGGGAGAGAGAGGAAATACCAGCAGAATGGAAGGAAGGCTATCTGGTCAAGTTGTCTAAGAAGGGAAATTTACAAGAGTGCACAAATTATAGAGGAATAATGTTACTATCAGTGCCAGGAAAAGTATTAAACAGAATCATCCTTGAGAGATTAAGAGTCCATAGACAAGCAACTGAGAGATGAACAAGCAGGTTTTCGACAAAACAGATCCTGTACAGACCAGATAGCCACATTGAGAATAATAGTTGAACAAAGTCTGGAAAGGTATTCACCGCTTTACATCGGATTTGTGGACTATGAAAAGGCATTTGAGAGTGTAGACAGAATCACTTTTGAAACTGGTGAGGCATTATGGAGTTCCCATGAAGATCATTAACTTAATAAGGAAGACCTATGAAGACATGACTTGCAGAGTTCTTCATGAAGGACAACTTACAGACAGGGATGCCTCGTCTCCATTTCTTTTCTTACAAGCAATAGATTGGGTTATGAAAACATCGACATCACACAACAGAAATGGAATCCAGTGGAATCTGACTAAACAGCTTGATGATCTAAATTTTGCAGATGACTTGGCTATTCTGTCCCATAACTATAATCAGATGCAAGAGAAAATGAAAATTCTTGATGAGAGTCACAAGTAGGCCTGTAAATACACAGGGAAAAGACAAAGATTATGAGAATAAATGCAAGAAATGGTAACAAGATTGAACTTGAAGAAACACCACTAAAGGATGTAGAATCGTACACATATCTTGGTAGTAATATAGACAAAGTTGGAGGGACAGACGATGATATCAAAATAAGAATACAAAAAGCAAGAGGAGCTTTCATTGCATTGGGAAACATGGAGAACAAGAGAAATCAAGTCCAACACGAAAATAAGAATCTTCAACTCAAATGTCAAGTCAGTCCTATTGTATGGCTCTGAGACATGGAGAGCAACAAAAACAACAACCAAAAAGCTACAGACTTTTATAAACGGGTGCTTGTGTAGAATAGAAGGACTGAAATGGTAATGACAAAGTCACAAATGTGGAATTGATGACAAGAACCAGACAAGTGCCAATGGAACAAGAGCTGAGAAGAAGACGCTGGCGATGGATAGGACACATTGAGGAAACCTGTTGATAGCATTACAAGGCAGTCCTTGTTCTGGAATCCACAGGGAGAGGTAGAGGTAGACCAAAAAACACATGGAGAAGAGAGCTGGATACAGAGGTGAAAATGATGAGGAAAACATGGAAAGAACTTGAGCGGATGGCACAGGACAGGAAGACTTGGCATGTGTTTGTTGAAGGCCTATGCTCCTCGGGGAGCTAAAGGGTATTGATTGATTGACTAGAGTTATATACATCAGTGTTACTGTAAATTGCACTTTACAGTATGTGCTAAGAAACTTCAATAATACCAGGGAGGCATCATCTGATTTTTGGAAACTGTATGATTTGCTAAGTGGTTAAAAGTTTTACAAAATTATAAGCAAATGTTTTTTTTTAGTTATGTATAAAGCTACATTATGCTTCTTATAAATTTGTGATTCACTGTCTCTATAAAAAGGTCATACTAATGAAATTCACACTTTCCAAGTCAAATTTAACATACACAAAAACCCTTAAATAGAACCACACTGTAAAACCATACATTTTTCAAGTTTTTTCCCTCCTATATAAGCACTCTTTTTGGACATCATCATCATCAGCTGCCATATCCACAACGAAGGTTGGCTGTAATGGATCTCCAACGTCTTCTGTCTCTTGTCTTGGTGGTGCACTCTGATAGACTCTTTCCTGTCCATCTCTTGATGTTATCTTCCCACTTATAGCGCTGTCTTCCCCTTGCACGTTTGCCTTCAACTCTCCCTTCTATTATGGTCTTCTGCAAGTGTTATGCCTTTTTATGTGGCCAAAGTATTTTAGCTGTCGAACTTTGATCTCCCTCATTAGTTATCTTTTCTTACTTAGATTTTCTAGGACTTCCTTATTTGTTTTCTTCTCTTTCCATGAGCTACGCCCTATTCTTCAATATATCCACATTTCAAGAGCCTCAATTCTTTCTTCCAATTGCTTATTCATCGTCCATGTTTCTACACCATACAGCAATGCAGAATATATATAACACTTTATGATTCTCAGTTTTAATCTGTGAGATCACTGTTTAGATGTCAGTATATGTTTCATGTTGTTGAATGTAGCTTTGGCCATTCCTATTCTCTTCTTGATTTCTGTTTCACATCTGCCATCTTCTGTTATTATTTGACCAAGATATAAGTAGCTCTTGACTTGTTCCAGGATTTTCCCATTTATGCTTATCTTTAATGTGGGCTTATCGTCTGTTTTGCTAATTATCATAGTTTTTGTTTTCTCAATATTAATGTCCAATCCATATTCATGACTTTTGTACATAAACGCTGACCAAAAAAAAAAAAACAGCAACAGAAAATGTGCCAAAACAGTCACTGAATTACTTTAAAATATAACTAAACTGTTAGATGCCCTGTGCTGTTCAGATAAAGAATAGGGCTACTCCTCCCTCTGGCATGTCGCACAGGGTGACTAATTTGAGATTGTGCAAGGGGCGGGCAAACCTCATCATATCAAACAAATTACTACAAACACCAATGCTTCAAGAGAATGTAAATGCTTTGTACAGGCTTCCTGCAAGGGGGGCCAGCTATAGTGAAGGCCACGTGCTCCACAGGAAGCAAACAAGAAAATGATGATGATGAAACTGTTGAGGCCAAAATAAGTACAATTGTTTAGTGCAGTTATTTATAAGACCAGCTTTAAGTGAAGCCACTGTTCCATATTCAGTCATCAGCACTGGCAATATTAAGTGAAATGAAGGTCTGGGGAGGGCACTTGATTTGGTGAAAGTGTTTCACATGCTTTGACCTGAGGCTGAAGGACAGGTTCACAAGATTGAGGAATCCTGTAGATAGCATACAAAGCTGTTTTTGTTGTGGAACACCCAGGATAAGAGGTAGAGGGAAACTGAAAAAAACACATCAAGAAAATAACTGGAGACAGAAACACAAGAAGTGGGGAAGACATGGAAAGACTTTGAGCTGATATCCAGGGGTGAGAGGACTTGATATCATCTATTTGAAGGCCTGTGCACCTTAGGGCGCTGAAAGGTAATGATGATGATGACTGTATTCCTGACAGTATTGTATAAATTGTCTAACTTTCAAACCTCAGAAATGAGGTATCTGAGGAAGATGGTTGAAGTAACAAGAAGAGACGTGGTACGCAACCAGACGATACGTCAAGGCCTTAAATCCCACCCCCTGCAGACCCAAGTAGAACAGTCCCAACTAAGATGGTTTGGCCATGTCTGCAGAATGGGAGAAGACCGGCTACCACGACAAGCATGGGAAACAAAGAGCCAAGGATCCAGACCCCCAGGACGACCCAGAGTCCGCTGGGAGGACAACATTAGACAATCTTTGAAGGACCGAGGACTAGAATGGAACCAGGCCAGAAGGAAGACAGCCGATAGGATAGTCTGGCGCTCTCTCTTCCAAACCTCTACACCTCACGGTAGAAGGGGAACGACTAAGTAAGTAAGTAAGTCTAACTTTCATAGATGTCAATTTATTGAAGTTTTTTTTTTTTATGTCCCCTTTGTACACTTTCAAGAATTGCAGGGAGGAAGTGCAGATTATATTCTTCTGTGACATATATTGCTTAGACTAACATCAGACTGTGCTTCTTCAAGACTATGTTAATCCTTCTATCCTTATTTTATTTTATAAATTGGCTGTCCCCTAACCTGAAGACATCTGCTGTTAAAGGCTTGTGATTGGACTGATGATAGATCTAGCAAGTTTACAGTGGATTTTTGTATATTGCTCAAAATTAATGGAGAAACGCTGTTCATAAAGGAAATGTGAACTATTAGTACATACACTGCAGATATTCCAGTTGATGAATGCAAGGATTAAATAATCCAGTTATTACTCTTTTTTAACCTGTCATAACATTACATCAGTCATTAAGTAATAATAATTGAAATGCTGAGATTGAAATAATAGTCACTTCATGTCATGTTAGAGAGATAAGTTACATATTGTGATTGAAGGCGAGGGCAGTGTTTAATTTCATGGTCGTCATCATAATTTCCCATTTAGTTACTTATGGAGAATGGAGCCACCACCACAGCTGGTCTGCTAGCAGGAAGCTTGCACCAAGCTTAGGGCACAGTAACACTGGGGGTAAACCACTACAGATGTGCAGTTCACTGATGGCCTGGGTGGAGAAGTGTGGAAGCTTGTCAACTTATCTTGACACCACTGATAAATGTATGACATGATGAGGCAGTGCCAAAAAAAATATGATGGGCAGAACCTACAAGGAAATGTGATTCATGGAAATGACCTGGAAACTGTCCCACTTTTAAGTACCTAGTGGGGAAATTATTACACGTGATTGATCCAGAACCAGAATTACTAGCAGGAGCAGCAACATTTTCATCATCATTTTCCTTTAGTCTCCTTAAGAAGCATGGAATGACCACTGTAACTGGTCTCCCTGCAGGAAGCCTGCACCAAGCATGTACATGTTCTTGTAGTGGTGATTTCTGTATCAATTTGTTGTACATGATCAGGTTGCCAGCCCCTTGCATAACCTTCTATTCTTTCTTCATCTCATCAGAAACTACTGGGAAATACATGGAAAGCTTCATTTACACATTGTTAATTCATTATTATTTTATCTCCTTCCAACTTTAAGACAATGTGCAAAAGCAGTGCTAAACATTCAGTGGCAGAACTTAGAGGAAGACAGTTCTTTGAGGCAGAACTTCTTAGCATCACTGGCCAGTCTCCATGCAAAGCTGGTGCCGTTGGATTTCCCACGATTCCGTCTGCTAGAGGCCCTGACAGAAAACCCATGGACAAATCCAACTTTGGCCAAAGTTATGGGTGGAGAGGTAGAGGAAAATGATAAAGAAGAAGGTACAGAATTCACCTTTCTTCTTCTATGTCTTCTTCATTTCGTTGGCTGACAGTATTATTTTCTTCCTTAGTTTATTATCATAATTTATTGCGTCATACTTACTTTATCATAATTTATTGCATTATACTTCTTGGTGTACGTGTAACCTACATTGTAAAATGTGACTAAAGAGGGTTGGGCATGTAGATGTCTACTCCATCTTGTAGAAATTTAAGCCACAAAAACTTGTATGAACAAGACATCCAGAGCAATTCAAGTAACTCAGCTTAGTTGTTCAATCAATTTGGAATGAGGCCTTTCATTAGGAACTTTGCAGAGGCCGGTCCCAAGCCCGGTTGAAAAAGGAGGAGGGCGGCCTGCATGGAGGCTTAAAGAAGGAGAAACCATAGTCAACCTTGTCATTGTGTATGGGCTAAATAAAGATGAGAGAGCAGAGGTCAAGGAGGAATTCTTCGAGCTGCTTCAAAAGACAGTGGATGACTGCCTAGATGAAGTTATGCTGCTCAAAAATTTCAATGCCAGAGTTGGAAATGACCATGCTTGATGGGGTGGAGCTATCAGAATGTATGGAGAAGATACACTTAATGACAATGGAAAGCGACTCCTTAGATTCTGCAATGAGCAAAACATTATCATTACAAACACAAAGTTTTCCCATAAGCGCATACATGCATACACTAGATGTGAACCAACAAAGAATGAGAAATCAGTGATCGACTATGCTATAGTTAGCGAGAGCTCATTCAAGTATGTCCGGAATGCTAGAAAGTCTGGAGAGGGCCAGAGATTGGAAGTGATCACTACCTGCTAACAGTTAAAAGAACAACTGGAGGAGTTACTCAGCCTAGGAATTACCTACCATCACGCAAGAAGCTAAGTAAATGAACAGAAGAAATGAGCATTAAGACCTACAAGCTGAGAGAGCCAGAAGTTAACACCTGATGACCTGGAAACCCTCAGGCTTAAATTCAAGGACATTATTAAGACATATGCAGCAGAAGCATATATAAGTCCGACTTGGGATGAAGAGTAAAAGGACACCTTGGTGGACAGAGGAAGTTAAATAGAAAATAAGAGGAGAAAAAGGCATGCAAATGATACTTAGCCTCTAAAAGCACAGCAGGAAAAACAGAAATATAAAAATATGTGATACTCAGAACAGAAGCAAAGAACTAGGTGCTAGCAGAAATGCTAGGAAGAATTTGGAGAAAAGCTAGGAAAAGATGCTCAAGAAAACCAGAAATTGTTCTACAAGACCCTAAAGAACATGAGAAGAGAAAAACAGTACCCTGTTAAATTTGTAAAGGACAAGCAAGGCAGATTGCTTACTGCCCCAAAGGAAGTAATGGAAAGAATATTTCTTAGAACTTCTTTCTGGTGAGCAAGGGCAAACATCATAAATGATAACCACAGGAGAGGAAACCAATGGTGGTGAAGATGGCATTAAGATGGAAGAACTGAAGGCAGCATTGGAAAAAAATCAAGATGGGCAAAGTAGCAAGACATGATGGTATAACACCAGGAATGGTAACATGTGAGCAGCAGGCGACCTATTACTCCTGAGGCTACTCTAGAATCCTGGAGCAGAGACTCAGACACCTAGCTGAGCCACAAATGGATGAGGTTCAATGTGGCTTCCAAACAAACAGAAGTACTCAAGACCTGATCTTCACATTCAGACAGCTGAGTGAAAAGGCCTTTGAGTATAAAGGTGAGATGCACCTTTGTTTCTTGTATCTGGAAAAGGCATTTGACAAGATACCCTGGAGCAAAATTTGGGACTGCTTGGCAAGGAAAGAACATTCCAGCACCTCATGGATGATGTCATCAAAACAAGTAAGGAGAGGACAAGAAAGTATTCAGTGGAGTGCTGACAGATGAGACAGGTTTATATTTCAGAGCTGGCATTTGCTGATGATGTTGCCCTGATTGCAAAATCAGAGGCACATCTTCAATCCAACCTGCAAGTCTGGTAGGAAGAGCTGGAGAAGAGAAGGATGGTCATCAGCAGCTCCAAAACAAAAACCATGGTGATATCACGAGAGGAAAGAAGGCATCAGATTGAGCTGGGAGAACAGGTCTTGGAGTAGGTCAACCACTTTAAATACCTCTGAGCCGTCATGGCCTGGAAGGGAGGCATCAAAGAAGATTTGACTACCCGAAGAGCAGTAGCTGGGAGACTTTTTCAGCCTTAAATCGAGGATTCCTTGGCAAAAGAGAAGTTGGCAAGGAAACGAAGATGGCTGTATACCGCTCCCCCTATGTCACAGTCTTGACGTATGAATGCGAGTCATGGACAGTGACTACAACCCACAAAAGTCAGACCCAAACCTCAGAAATGGGGTATCTGAGAAAGGTGGTTGAAGTAACAAGAAGAGACATGGTCCAAAACCAGATGATACGTCAAGGCCTAAAAACCAAACCCCTGCAGGCCTAAGTAGAACAGTCCCAGCTAAGATGGTGTGGCCATGTCTGCAGAATGGGATAAGATCAACTGCCACTGCTAAGAGCCATGAATCCAGACCTCCAGGACGACCCAGAGTCTGCTGGGAGGACAACATTAGACAGTCTCTGAAGGACCGATGACTAGAATGGAACCATGCCAGGAGGAGGACAGCCAATAGGATAATATGGCGTTCTGTCTTCCAAACCTCTACACCTCATGGTAGAAGACAAACGACTAACTAAGTAAACCTTCCATTAGTTAGGTTAGTGATTCAGTATGGGGAAAACCATACCGCTGACTACTGGCTTTTCATCTATGGGAACACTCCAAATTGGACCATGGAATGTTTGAATTCTAAATGAACAAGGAAGGATCGTAAAGGTAACTGTATAAATGAAAAACTATAAAACTGACATCCTGGAACTGTGCAGAATGAATGGAAGGGGATTAAAAAAGATAAAGCTGAATACAGGAGAAATGGCATTATTCTCAGAAGATAGGAAAGTGCCCACCCCCGAATGTAGGCACTGATCCTGTTAAAGGAGGCGTAAAATGCCATTATAGAACTGAAAGCAGTTGATTAGCATTCTTCTTCTTCTTTGATCCTTAGCCGCCGACCGTCAAAGCAGTCAGTGGCCATCACGCCTAGTGGCGTCTTGTAGGGCAACAACAAATTGATTCCACTTTGCTCGGTCGGTGGCCATCCTTCGTACAGTGCCCCAACTCTGGTTCATTCTTTGCATCTCAGCCTCCACAGTCCTCCGCCAGGTTGTTTTTGGTCGGCCTCTTTTTCGTTTTCCTCATTTCTGCCGTGACCTGTACCTGTCTCGTACATTGTCCTAACAATCCAAAAACCTATTCTTGTATCCTGTTTTGCGGTCAGGACATCCGTTTTCATGTCAGTGGCTTCCTTTCGGCTTTCACCACTGACAGTCATACGAGCCACAGACTCCGAATGTCCATCCTGCAGCAAAGTTTGTTCATTTATTATTGTTTCCGTAACTTCATTGTTTTTTTTTTACACAGACAGGGGTGTCAGCCCTGTGCTAAAACCCCCAACCTGGAGGACCAGGGTACCAGCTTTTGTCTGACCCCTACCCACACAGACCAGTCCAGCTTGGTTGAACCTACCAGGAGTAAAACTCCCACTGGCATAGCTCTGGGGATTATCAGGGTACGCAAGCTGCCATACCGCTACAAGGTATAGGTACCATTGATGGCAGTGATTAGCATTAGCAACATCAAAACTGCCAGAAAGAATATAAAGATTAACCCTTCCATGCCATATTGCTGAATTCCCGGTATATTGAGAATGGATGTGACGAAAGTACTGAGATTCTGTCTTTCAAATGGCCCATGTCTTTTTCTCCTTGCATTTTGTTCACTATATTTGGAGGGATTACAGAAAAATCCTTCTCCATGTTTCTTCTCCTTCTATTATTTACGTTTTTTTTCAAGATGAGATCACGATGGAGTTTGATCTATGTGTTTAGAATGGGGGTGTAGGGAATTAGAAAGTATTATTCTAGATTGAGATTATAGATGCTAGATCAGGATTGGCACCAGATTGTCTTTTTTTAAAGATATTGCGTGGCCATATACGCATTTTTCGGGAGTTAAATTATTTGCGGCCATTTTTGCTTCATTTCCGCAGTATAGGGCTAGGCTTAATCTCGTTTCTTTGTCTAAAACCCATGCACGTTACATCAGAAACGAGCTAGGTTCTGATTGGCTGAGAGATAACTGCAGTTGAAATGCAGAGCTCTCATTGGCTTTACAACCACGCCGCGCATATGACGTCACGAAGTCGGCGCGTGGGGGTCTTGATTATAAAAGGCCTATATTTCATAGTTTCTTTCTCTTTTAATGAAAAAAAATTGCCAAAGCCGGGTTGCCAGTCAAGTCGATTGCCTTCAGTTGGACATTCGAGATTTGGTAAGCATGAATTTTTTGCGTGAGGACTTTATTTAATTTTTCTAGTCCTAGCCGATCATTTAAGTTTCTTGGGCAGTTTTAGTTTAATTTAACTCCAGAGCCATCAATTCGATCTGAGTGATAGACATGAGAAACTAGGTCCATTTAATTCCTTGTTGAAAGAATAGCGGCATGGTTTAAAAGTTGAGATATCACCGCTTTGTATTATTGCAAAGTCGGTCGGGAGAGAAACTCGCATCTGCGAATTTTATTTATTTACAGAATAGTCGGGAGCGCGTAATGTGTATTTTTATTTGTGATTTTTAGTGAGAGTATTGATGCTCGCTATTTATATAGTTACGCATATATCTGTGGACGGGAGTGAAAGAGGCATAATTTGGAAGCGCGTGGGCGCGTTGGTTACGGAATTGTTATTGATACGACGTTCAGAGGGACGAGGGGGAGATAAGCACGTGGTCATAAAATTACAAACACGTGGTTGAACTACGGGGTTTTCAATTTGATAACCAGGGGTTATGTATAACTTTTGACGGCATGTAGATGCTAGCGTAAACAGGGTTATAGGTTATTGATTGTGCTTTGTTATTCTGTGTATTCAGAAGATGGAGATGACATTTATTTATGTTAAGGGAATTATTTTGTATTTCATTTTGAATGTGATTACTATTATTGACGGGAATTTTAGGAATTCCTTGAGAAGGCTAGTTTTAGTTGTGTTAAACATTACGGCATTAGTGTCAGCGTAAGAAGTAGGCCACAGTACGTCTGCCCAGACGGGCCATTGAAAATATGGTTGTTGCTCGGAGTTAGTCAGGCAGAACAAGCGATCTGGGTTAGCCAATGTTTACTTTGTAGGCTCAGGTAGAGAAGGGAGCTCAGTGGGGGGAGCGGACTTTGTTTGCATGATTTTGTATGGTGGTGCATAACGGGAGAGAGTAGGGGAGCTGTATTGATTATAGACGGGGGAGACTTAAGTGTTAAAGACTTAAGGGTTTGTCAGGAAGTTAATTGTTATTTGTAATAGAGTATTAACGTTTTGTTTAGCTGTTGTTTTTGCTTTTGTCTAAACAGCAGGTGCCGGCTTTTTTTGTGGGAATGAGAGCGGAATTTTGAGACCACAAAATTTCTCCCACGGCAAAGTTGGGGCATTCGCAGAACCGCAAGGGTTTTACGTTAGTTGCCAGAGTTAGTGGACGGAGAGGAAGAAAATACGTTTTCCCAACCAGGGGAAGACATTTTCCAGCGAATAGGATTTTTGTGGATAAATCCTGAGCTCTGACGCTCGTTACACACGCAGATTTGGCAGGCTGCCAGCGGTGTGGTAATTTTGTGTTCGTTTCTTCACGGCCATAATAAAGCCGACAGCCCAGTTATAGGTACTCGGGCAGGTAATTTCCGAGTGGTAGAAGTCCGCTACAGTTCCAGTCCAGAATCCAGTGGGGTTCTGTTAACCCTCAGTCATCAAGTCCAGAGTTAGTGGAGAGAGATAGGGTAAACATTCTCTCTACTGAAGTCAGCACAGATAGGCAGAACTGTTAGTTTTGGTGAATCATAGCAGAGGACAGCTGCTGAAGTTTAGAGGTGCAGTTAGTTGTGTTCAGGAGATTCCAGGATAGGCTGTGTAGAACCGAAGTCTGTGCAGAGATTGTGTAGTCACTTCGCCGTCGTTCCAGCTATCAGTGGACTTAGAGTTAGAGTTAGAATTTAGAACAGCTAGTTTGGAGTGTAGGCGACATCAAGTGCAGTGTAGTTCATTTCAGTTAACCTTACCTTCTTTCTCCATACAGGTTGCAATTGTGGGAGAAGGGTTGGGGTTGATGCATTTTTAACTGTGCTTGCTTTTGTTTCAGGAGTGCATCCTCGCACTTGATGTAAGGGACATGCATATGTTTGTTGTTTATAGGTGTATAATAAACTTGTATAAATTGTAGCTGGCATCAGTCATTTCCTTTAGTACAGTAGCTATATGTTGTCTGTACCTTGGTGTTTGTGAATCTTAATTGAACCTTATCCCCATAGGGTAGTTAGAGGTGGTTCGAGGCCATAGCAATTTAAACGTCCGAAGTGGCGAGGAAAGAATCAACCTCGGTTCTCAACCTCGGAGCCAATGGTCTCAACTTTCACAGTTTGCACTATATTTCTATCTGAATCTATCATTTCAGTCTTTCTTCTTACTATTGTCTTGTCACTATATGTAGACAGTCTCTAGTCCTAAATCCATTTCGTGACAAAGTGGGTGCTATCGTCCGGTGAATCATCTTTGTTACGTTCAATTCTGTGATCTTGACAAAGTGGTGGCGTCGTCCTTGGGATCATCTTTGTTGGGATCAATTCTAGATTCATAGATTGTCTCTGTAGAAAGTTCTGGAAATAGATTTCAAAAAAAAATCCCCTAGACTTGAGCTATATTAAGACTGATCCAGCTATAAGTTTTTTTTCCACAGGTTACAGTTAGTTAGATGATAGTTGTAGTAAGGTTGTTTATGACTTAGAGGTAATTGATGGCTAATTGAATTTTTTTTCTTAACAGGAAAGTAAATTCGGGTTTTGGGTAGCTGGATAACTTGAATTTTTTTCAGGTAGTTATTAGTCAGACTTGGTGCTAGTCTGAGTGCGGGTTTTTGCGACAGCATATTCCTAGTAGGTAACAGTAAATTTTTCTTGTTCCTTTTTTTGTCATTTCCCCTCGTTGTGAGTACTGCTGATTTGTCAGGTAAGATGGCTGAATTGGTCAAGCTACTTACTGCATGGAAGGACGCAGCTAAAAGCATGGGGATGAATGAGGCCGAGACTAGGGCTTACATTATGAGGGAACAGGACCGGCAGACGGAGAAAGAAGAGAAGACCCGACAGGCAGAAGAGAGAAAAGCAGAGAGGGAAGCCCAGGAGAAGATAGCAGAGAGGGAAGCCCAGGAGAAGATAGCACAGAGGGAAGCCCAGGAGAAGATAGCACAGAGGGAAGCCCAGGAGAAGTTAGCACAGAGGGAAGCCCAAGAGAGGGAGAAGGCAGCAGAGAGACAGCATGAACTTGCCCTGCGTTCACTGGAACTGCAGTACCGATCTTCGGAAGGCAGTTCGGCTAACGGAGATTCTCCCGGAGCAGGGGCAACAGACACCTCAGGAAACGGAGGGCCCCGGATGGCAGCCATGAATTTTCCGATGGACTCTTTTCCTAACGGGAATGAGAAAATTGAGGTATTTTTAGAAAAATTTGAACGGATGGCAAAGGCATACGGGCTGGATGATAGTCTTTGGTGTCTCAAATTATCTCAATCTCTAAGAGGACATGCGTATGAGGTCTATAGCAAGATGCTGGTAGATGACCAAGGTAACTTTGAGGCTCTGCGGAACGCCCTGTTACAGCGATTCCAATGGACTCCCCGGAAGTGCCAAACGATGTTTAGGGAAAGTCGACTGGAGAAAGGAGAAAGTTTTCCCCAGTTCGCGGAGAGGCTGAGGAATTACCTCACTCGCTGGAGAGAGTTGTCGGGTTTGGCTAAATCGTTTGAAGGACTCGAAGAGCTCATCATGTGCGAACAGATAAAGGCCAACATGTCTCCGGACTTAAGGAAGTACCTGGCGGAGCAGGGCGCCCAGCAACTGGACCAGATTATTCTATTTGCTGAAAGGTTCCAGTCGGCACAGGCCGAAGTACTGGGCCAGAAAAGAAAACACCCTGACCTGCCAGCCCCGGACAAAGGAGCATCTTCCTCGCATTCGCCTTCCTCTTCAGCTCACCAACCGCAAGGGCCGTCTCGCAAGGAGCCCCCTCCCAGTCATAACATGCGCTCCCAGCCGCCTAACAGAACACAGGGGCCGTCTTCTCATGAACCCGTCAGGAACCGGGGAGATAATGAGAGATATTGTAGGTTCTGTCGGACTACTTCTCATTGGACAACACGGTGCCCAAACAAACAACCCGCTCATCAGGTGGCTTGTTTAAGGCCTGTGAGGGTGAAACAAGGGAAGAAGTGGAAACCCTTCCAGTCAGAGAAGTTGTTTTCCAACAGCGGGCCAGCAGAAGTGAACAGGACTGAGACAACATGCTTATTTGACAGCGGGCTTACATACCCCAGCATAGTCGCCCGACATCTGGTGAAGCCTTGGCAGATGACGAAGGAAAAAGTGAATATTGGTGGAGTTTTAAGGAAAGGGACTTCACAGTGCTTTCCGGTAGCCAATATTGAGGTGAAATGTAGGTTCGTGTCTGGCACCATCAAGGCAGCTGTAACGGCTCAGCCGGCCTACGACTTCATTCTCGGTAACCCATATTTAGTTTTGGGGAACCCGCCCACACCGATCCTTGCTGATGCAAGGGGGCCTACTGCAGGCCAGATAAGTGAAAAAGGAGAACCCCTAATTCACGGAGCCCCGAGCGAGCTCAAACATAGCTGTCGTGCCAAGGAGGGGTGCAACGCCTCTGACGACAGTGATATGTTATTTGCAGAGGCAAATTCGCCCGCCAGCCCTGTTCAGCCAACCGGCCAAACAGTGGTGACGACGCCTCTGATTCCGGAAGTACACTCTTTGTTGTCGGGAATTAGGCCCCCGATGGTATTAGCTCCTTCAAGTGAGGGACATACTGACAAGAGCGGTATTACATATGTCAACGACCAGCGCCATCTTCATAGGGCACAAGATAGCGGTCTGAGCGAGCATATAGTTCCAACCAGCCCTGGAGCCCCATCCGACCAGCACTTTACTCAAACGGAGGAGGACAGTGATCTGAGTATCCGTTTGCCTATAAACGGAGATGGGCCCCACAACTCTCGTATCTCGTTTACAGGAAACGACTCTCGTAACGAGCAGCCTGAAAAATTGGCTATCTTTTCCAATTCGTTTCACGGAACATTGGAACCAGTCACCGAGAGCTTTATCTCAGATTCTCCGCGATCTAACGGGATCTTAAACCGTCAAGTGTCACTGCAGGACACATTCCAACTGACGCCAGCAACTCTCGACGGGAGGGCAAGGTTGAGAATTTTCTTAGAACCAGAGTTTTAGACGGAGGACTCTCTGGAACTATACGGGCATCTCACAAACTTTCCAGGCCAGGAATTAGTGAGGGAAACTGCCTTATAACTTCGCAAGGAGCTATTTTGGAGAGCTCTGTCCCGCTTCAGATTGGTAGGGGAAGAGCGAGTCCAGAACCGCTGCCAGGGGCAGATCTTACCTACCTTTCTCCAAAGGTAGAATCTATTGCGGTCAGTGAGGACTCAATAGAAACCCAGCAAGAAATCGGAGGCTCTACACCAGAGGAACCCGAGACGTTGCATCAGTTTCGCACGGTACCAGCAGTCACAACTCTGCTGACGCGCAGCGAGGAAGTCGCCATTGCCAGGTCGCCACAGCGCCCGTCGGTCACATCAGCTGACCAGGACAGCCTTTTGACGGTCATAGCAAGGGAAAGTTCAGACCCGCCATTAGACGGCACAGGTCCGAAGAGAGATCAACTCTCCCAACGGAGCATAGGAGCTCATTCTAGGAGAGGAGGAAGGAGGAAACGCAAAAGAGGAAGGTCGAAGAACACTGAATAGGAGGGGTAAGGACAGACAGCCTTGTAGACAGAGTTAAGGGCCAGTGTGAAACACAGAGATTTCAGTAATGAGATCGATGCTCAATCTTCGAAGGTGGGAGTGATGTGACGAAAGTACTGAGATTCTGTCTTTCAAATGGCCCATGTCTTTTTCTCCTTGCATTTTGTTCACTATATTTTGGAGGGATTACAGAAAAATCCTTCTCCATGTTTCTTCTCCTTCTATTATTTACGTTTTTTTTCAAGATGAGATCACGATGGAGTTTGATCTATGTGTTTAGAATGGGGGTGTAGGGAATTAGAAAGTATTATTCTAGATTGAGATTATAGATGCTAGATCAGGATTGGCACCAGATTGTCTTTTTTTAAAGATATTGCGTGGCCATATACGCATTTTTCGGGAGTTAAATTATTTGCGGCCATTTTTGCTTCATTTCCGCAGTATAGGGCTAGGCTTAATCTCGTTTCTTTGTCTAAAACCCATGCACCTTACATCAGAACGATCTAGGTTCTGATTGGCTGAGAGATAACTGCAGTTGAAATGCAGAGCTCTCATTGGCTTTACAACCACGCCGCGCATATGACGTCACGAAGTCGGCGCGTGGGGGTCTTGATTATAAAAGGCCTATATTTCATACTTTCTTTCTCTTTTAATGAAAAAAAATTGCCAAAGCCGGGTTGCCAGTCAAGTCGATTGCCTTCAGTTGGACATTCGAGATTTGGTAAGCATGAATTTTTGCGTGAGGACTTTATTTAATTTTTCTAGTCCTAGCCGATCATTTAAGTTTCTTGGGCAGTTTAGTTTAATTTAACTCCAGAGCCATCAATTCGATCTGAGTGATAGACATGAGAAACTAGGTCCATTTAATTCCTTGTTGAAAGAATAGCGGCATGGTTTAAAAGTTGAGATATCACCGCTTTGTATTATTGCAAAGTCGGTCGGGAGAGAAACTCGCATCTGCGAATTTTATTTATTTACAGAATAGTCGGGAGCGCGTAATGTGTATTTTTATTTGTGATTTTAGTGAGAGTATTGATGCTCGCTATTTATATAGTTACGCATATATCTGTGGACGGGAGTGAAGAGGCATAATTTGGAAGCGCGTGGGCGCGTTGGTTACGGAATTGTTATTGATACGACGTTCAGAGGGACGAGGGGGAGATAAGCACGTGGTCATAAAATTACAAACACGTGGTTGAACTACGGGGTTTTCAATTTGATAACCAGGGGTTATGTATAACTTTTGACGGCATGTAGATGCTAGCGTAAACAGGGTTATAGGTTATTGATTGTGCTTTGTTATTCTGTGTATTCAGAAGATGGAGATGACATTTATTTATGTTAAGGGAATTATTTTGTATTTCATTTTGAATGTGATTACTATTATTGACGGGAATTTTAGGAATTCCTTGAGAAGGCTAGTTTTAGTTGTGTTAAACATTACGGCATTAGTGTCAGCGTAAGAAGTAGGCCACAGTACGTCTGCCCAGACGGGCCATTGAAAATATGGTTGTTGCTCGGAGTTAGTCAGGCAGAACAAGCGATCTGGGTTAGCCAATGTTTACTTTGTAGGCTCAGGTAGAGAAGGGAGCTCAGTGGGGGGAGCGGACTTTGTTTGCATGATTTTGTATGGTGGTGCATAACGGGAGAGAGTAGGGGAGCTGTATTGATTATAGACGGGGGAGACTTAAGTGTTAAAGACTTAAGGGTTTGTCAGGAAGTTAATTGTTATTTGTAATAGAGTATTAACGTTTTGTTTAGCTGTTGTTTTGCTTTTGTCTAAACAGCAGGTGCCGGGTTTTTTGTGGGAATGAGAGCGGAATTTTGAGACCACAAAATTACCACAACGGCAAAGTTGGGGCATTCGCAGAACCGCAAGGGTTTTACGTTAGTTGCCAGAGTTAGTGGACGGAGAGGAAGAAAATACGTTTTCCCAACCAGGGGAAGACATTTTCCAGCGAATAGGATTTTTGTGGATAAATCCTGAGCTCTGACGCTCGTTACACACGCAGATTTGGCAGGCTGCCAGCGGTGTGGTAATTTTGTGTTCGTTTCTTCACGGCCATAATAAAGCCGACAGCCCAGTTATAGGTACTCGGGCAGGTAATTTCCGAGTGGTAGAAGTCCGCTACAGTTCCAGTCCAGAATCCAGTGGGGTTCTGTTAACCCTCAGTCATCAAGTCCAGAGTTAGTGGAGAGAGATAGGGTAAACATTCTCTCTACTGAAGTCAGCACAGATAGGCAGAACTGTTAGTTTTGGTGAATCATAGCAGAGGACAGCTGCTGAAGTTTAGAGGTGCAGTTAGTTGTGTTCAGGAGATTCCAGGATAGGCTGTGTAGAACCGAAGTCTGTGCAGAGATTGTGTAGTCACTTCGCCGTCGTTCCAGCTATCAGTGGACTTAGAGTTAGAGTTAGAATTTAGAACAGCTAGTTTGGAGTGTAGGCGACATCAAGTGCAGTGTAGTTCATTTCAGTTAACCTTACCTTCTTTCTCCATACAGGTTGCAATTGTGGGAGAAGGGTTGGGGTTGATGCATTTTTAACTGTGCTTGCTTTTGTTTCAGGAGTGCATCCTCGCACTTGATGTAAGGGACATGCATATGTTTGTTGTTTATAGGTGTATAATAAACTTGTATAAATTGTAGCTGGCATCAGTCATTTCCTTTAGTACAGTAGCTATATGTTGTCTGTACCTTGGTGTTTGTGAATCTTAATTGAACCTTATCCCCATAGGGTAGTTAGAGGTGGTTCGAGGCCATAGCAATTTAAACGTCCGAAGTGGCGAGGAAAGAATCAACCTCGGTTCTCAAGCTCGGAGCCAATGGTCTCAACTTTCACAGTTTGCACTATATTTCTATCTGAATCTATCATTTCAGTCTTTCTTCTTACTATTGTCTTGTCACTATATGTAGACAGTCTCTAGTCATAAATCC
Organism: Oreohelix idahoensis; assembly: GCA_024509875.1. Lineage (NCBI taxonomy): Eukaryota > Metazoa > Mollusca > Gastropoda > Stylommatophora > Oreohelicidae > Oreohelix > Oreohelix idahoensis. The sequence continues at coordinate 75,033 of JAMPIV010023029.1, read as the reverse complement.
ATTTCGTGACAATGGACAACATGCATGTGAAAACCGGCGTCCAAGCTTAAAGTATTCAACTAGTCACATTAAATTAGTGAGTGTGAAGTATATATTCTGCAGCAAATGACAGCTCTCATTGACAGTGTGTTTTGTTTACAGAACATTTAATTATTTTTTAGCATGAAGCGTGCCAATCAGGAACCAAGTACTTCGAGTGGGAAAACCATAGGTCTAGACTGCTTACAGCTGCTCAAGTAATAGAAAATATATCGTTTTCGATGATGTTGAACGGAAACTTGATGAAACATATCCTGAAAGTGACCTAGAATCCGTTGATAAAGAAATTAGATCTGATAGTAATAACGAGCAGAATTTTGGCAACGCTGTGACTGTTTGGGGGGGGGGGGGGGGGGGGGGGGGTGGGGGGGGGGGGGGGGGGGGAGGCGGGGGGGAACCTCTATCAGCTGGTAGTAGATCGACCTTCTAGGCTGACTGCCATAGTAAGGCGGAATGCAATACTAGGCAAGATTATAAGTAAGTCTACTATCGATATTGTCCTGATATGTAATATGTAAATGTGCAGTAGTTTTCATGTAATCGTTGTTTTTGTGACATATGGTCGTTTCTATACATTTTCGCTCAGGAACTCAGGCATAGGTGGACGTAACTCTCAGGGGGATCAGGGCTGGTAGGGTTAATATCATCCAGTGTTGCCAACTAATGACAGAAGAAAACGCAGAAAGAAGATTTTTTACACCAGACTTCAAAATACCGTAGATAAAATGAGAAGTACAGATATTAGTATCAGTGAAGAGATAAAGGGACAAGAATAAAACCTGAGAAATATTCATAAATTCCTGTGTTTCAAATCGACTTGATAAATGAAGATGCATGGTCTCCTCCGTCGTCTGTATCTTTCTCTGTATCTATCTCTCTTGCTCTCTCAAATGCCGATATGGTTACCTTTCTGCTTTTGAGCCAGGATTTTTATTGGTAACTGAATTGGTAATCATATGAGCTAATGTTGACCGTATGTGCATATTTGCTTCTAGTGCGGTCCTACATTGAGCAGGAAGACCCTATCATCCTGCAGCTGAGAGTGGACATGATGTTGAAGGAAAACTGTGAGGAGTATGCACTGAATCTTTGTAACAGTTGCCTGAGTCATCCAGAGCTACAGTCTGACCTGGTGGTCAGGAAAACTCAGCTCACCCTGCTGTACAAGTTGGGGCAGGAAGATAAGCTTCAAGAAGAGGTAAGATTTGAGATGTTAATTTTTTTTGTTTCAAATGTTCTGCTCTTGTTTGGGGGCAACATTTTAGTGGTAGACTGTAGATCTACTATTTACTTTACATACTTAGTCGTTCCTCTTCTAACATGGGGGATAGAGGTTTGCTTGAGAAAACGTCATACTATCCTGTCGGCCATCTTTCTCCTGGTTTAGTTCCAATCAAGTCCTCTGTCCTTCAGTGATTGTCTAATGTTGTCCTTCCCGTGAACTCTGGGTCACCCTGGAGATCTGGTTCCCTGGCTCTTAGTTTCCCATATTTGTCGTGGTAGCCAATCTTTCATTCTACCTACATGGCCAAACCATCGTAATTAAGACTGATCCACTTGGGTCTGCAGGGGCTGGATTTTTAGGCCCTGAAGTATCTGGTTGTGAACTATATCTCTGTAGATCAATAGTTTTGAAATATACTTACTTACTTAGTCATTCCCCTTCTACCGTGAGGTGTAGAGTATTGGAAGAGAGAGCGCCAGACTATCCTATCGGCTGTTTTCCTCCTGGCCTGGTTCCATTCTAGTCCCCAGTCCTTCAAAGATTGTCTAATGTTGTCCTCCCAGCGGACTCTGGGTCGTCCTGGGGGTCTGGATCCCTGGCTGTTTGTTTCCCATGCTTGTCGTGGTAGCCGATCTTCTCTCATTCTGCAGACATGGCCAAACCATCTTAGTTGGGACTGTTCTACTTGGGTCTGCAGGGGGTGGGATTTTAGGCCTTGGCGTATCGTCTGGTTGCGGACCATGTCTCTTCTTGTTACCCCAACCACCCTCCTCAGATACCTCATCTCTGAGGTTTGGATCTGGCTTTTATGGGCTGTAGTCACCGGCCATGACTCGCATCCATATGTCAAGACTGGGACATAGGTGGAGCAGTATACAGCCATCCTCGCTCTCCCACCAACCTCTCTCCTGCTGAGGAACCCTCGACCCATGGCCCGAAAAAGTCTCCCAGCCGCCGCATCCCGAGTGGCCAACTCTTTTTTGATGCCTCCCTTTCGGTCTATAATAGCTCCGAGATATTTAAAGTGGTCGACCTGCTCCAGGACCTGTTCTCCCAGCTTAATCTGATGTCTTCTTTCTTCTCGTGATATCACCATGGATTCTGTTTTAGAGCTGCTCATGACCATCCCTCTCTTCTCCAGCTCTTCCTTCCAGACTTGCAGGTTGGATTGGAGATGTGCCTCTGATTTAGCAATCAGGGCAACATCATCAGCAAATGCCAGCTCTGAAATACATACCTGTCTCATCTTCCAGTACCCCACTGAATACTTTCTTGTTCTCTCCTTACGTGACTTGATAACATCGTCCATGAGGAGTATGAAAAGACAAGGTGACAGGATATCACCTTGTCTTACACCAGTGGTGGTCCTGAACTCTTCTGACTTATGGTTTGCTGTCCTCACATAATTTCTGCAAGACTTGTAGAAGCTCTGTATAGCATGAATCAGAGGTGCTGGAATGTTCTTCCTTGCCAAACAGTCCCAAAGTTTGCTCTAGAGGACCCTGTCAAATGCCTTTTCCAGATCTATGAAACAAAGATGGATCTCACTCTTATACTCAAGGGCCTTTTCACTCAGCTGTCTGAGTGTGAAGATTAAGTCTTGAGTACTTCGGTTTGCTTGGAATCCACACTGGACCTCATCCAATTGTGGCTCAGCTAGGCGTCGGAGTCTCTGCTCTAGGATTCTAGAGTAGATTTTACCAGGGACACTGAGAAGGGATATGCCTCTATGGTTTCCACATTGTCGATTGTTACCCTTTTTGAAAATTGGTGTTATGATCGCCATCTCCCAGTCCTTTGGTATGTTCTTGTTGCACCACGATGCCTGCAGGACCCTTAAGAGTAATAGGTCGCCTGTTGCTCCCATGTACTTAACCATTTCTGGTGTTATACCATCATGCCCTGCTGCTTTGCCCATCTTGATTTTCTCCAGTGCTGCCTTCAGTTCTTATGTCATCTTCATCACCATTTGTTTCCTCTTCTGTGCTAGTGGTTATCATTTCTGATGCTTGACCTTGCTCACCATCAAGGAGTTCTGAGAAATATTCTTTCCATCTTTCCATTACTTCCTTCGGGGCAGTAAGCAATTTGCCTTGCTTGTCCTTTATAAATTTGAGAGGGCATTGTTTTTCCTTCCTCATGTTCTTTAGGGTCTTATAGAACAATTTCTGGTTTTCTTGTGCATCTTTTTCTAGCTTTTCTCCAAATTCTTCCCAGGACTTCTGTTTTGCTTCTAGCACCTTGTTCTTTGCTTCTGTTCTGAGTATCACATATTCTCTATATTTCTCTATTTGTCCTGCTGTGTTTTTAGCTCCTAAGTATTGTTTCCATGCCATTTTCTTCTCTCTTATTTTCTCTTTGACTTCCTCTGTCCACCAAGGTGTCCTCTTTCTCTTGTTCCCAAGTCGGACTTCACCACATGCTTCTGCAGCAGCTGTCTTTATAATGTCCTTGAATTTAATCCAGAGGATTTCCAGGTCATCAGGTGTTAACTTCTGGCTCTCTCAGCTTGTAGGTCTTAACCTTTAGCACGCTGCGGGCGACACATGTCGCCGAAGATAACCTATGCTCTGCACGCTGGAGCTGCCATGTGTCGCCTTACGGATATCACCGTTTCTAGCATGAGGACTTGTGTACACGTGATTTCAGCCCCGTATGTTAAGTTGTAATGTTATTTGCAAGAGAGTTAGCTTCCGTTTCCGATCTTAAAAAAGCGATGGGTGTATCCGCATTTATTTTTTTGTAAATTTTTAAAATCGAAATGAATCTGCATCAACACACAGCCATTTTTGCTCTAATTTTATTGGATTCTGACGCCATGCGGTGGGGATGAGATTTTTGTCTTTATAAGCGCTGATATCGGTTCTCAGAATATGTTTGATGGCTGAGATGGAAACGAAAGTAAAATGGCCTTTCAAGTATGTATAATGTTAGGGGTTAGGACTAGGAATATCGGAAAGATTTAGAATTTCGGCCGAATGTCACAGCTGACGAGAGCGTTTGTTGCTTTGCTACTGATGATGGGTGTAACGAAAAGATCGTCATTTGATTTGTATTGGTCTATTGTCAAATGACTTTTCATTGAGATGCAAGGGATATGGACCCTTCGTTTGCTGGTTATTTTTTTTAAATTTTTTTTTAAATTTTAAAATAATAAAAAAATATTTTTTTTTATTATTTAAATTTTTTTTTTCGTTTTTTTCATCTTTCCTTTCCTCTCTTCCTATCACATCTAATATGTACACAAACAAATTTTATATCATCAGATTCACCATTCATTTATTTATATAAATTCCAAACATGATAGCAATTGACCAAGAAACACAAAAACTATAGACATTAAGGGTCACCCACTATAGAAACGGGACGCTGTGAAAAAGAATGCAGCTGGAGATTTCTTCCGTTCGTTTACTTGGTTTCTTGCGTGATGCTGGACAGTTCCTAGGCTGAGCAACTCTTTCAGTTGTTCTTTTGATTGTAAGCAGGTAGTGATCACTTCCAATCTCTGGCCCCCTCCAGACTCTAGCATCCCGGACATATTTGAATGAGCTCCTCCTAACAATGGCATAGTCGATCACTGATTTCTCATTCTTTGTTGGTTCACACCTAGTGTATGCATGTATGCGCTTATGGGGGAACTTTGTGTTGGTAATGATCAGATTCTGCTCACTGCAGAATCTAAGGAGTCGCTTTCCATTGTCATTGAGAGTATCTTCTCCATATCTTCTCCATATCCATAACTCCACCCCATCTAGCATGGTCATTTCCAACTCTGGCATTGAAATCTCAGAGCATGATAATTTCATCTAGGCAGTCATCCACTGTCCTTTGAAGCAGCTCGAAGAATTCTTCCTTGACCTCTGCTCTCTCATCCTCATTTGGCCCATACACTATGACCAGGTTGACTATGGTTTCTCCTTCTTTTAGTTTTACAACCATAATGCGCTCCGAGACAAAGTTCCATCCCTTGATACTATCTTTATGGTTTTTGGCCACAATGCAACCCACGCCTCCTTTAGCTCTTTCAGATGTGGGTACACCACTGTATAGCAGCATGTTGCCATCGAGATCCATGACTCCTTGTCCCTTTTTCTTTGTTTCCGTAATAGCCAGGATTTCTAGTTTTGCTTTCCTCATCTCTTCAACCAGCTCCTCTTCTTTCCCATTTATACTTCTTGTGTTCCAAGTTCCATAAGTCGTAGTCCGTAGTCCGTTCCAGTTCGTCGCCTTTAGAATCAGTCCGGTTTTCTCTCTTATATTACTCGTAATCATAGTTTAAAGCAAACAGGTGATTGGCCTGTTGTGCCTTTGCATGGTGGAGGGGCTGCCTCCTTACGGCCTCCATGCAGGCCGCCCTCCTCCTTTTTCAGCCGGGCTTGGGACCGGCCTTGGCGGAGTTGTTTTGAAATATTTTGCTCATTATTTCATAAAGTGACTTCTCATTCCTGAAAGCTGACTTGCAAGGATTCTTATTCCTGTCTCATTTGAGCTACTGTTGAGTGTTGTTCACTGTTTAGGGTTGTCGATTCTCTTACATTATAAAATGGTAGCTGCTGTGAATTTGATGTCATGGCATTCATGAGTCAGAGCAACTTTTCTAGAAATGCCTGGGGAAGAGAACTGGAAACAAACATCAGAAGAATAAAAAAAAACAGGAAAAGAACATGGAACACATGGCACAGGACAGGAAGGCTTGGCTGGAACTAATTGACAGCTTGTGCTCCATAGGGACTTTGATGTTCACATATCAGTTTATGGCTTAGGCCTGTTAATTTGTGTGTACTGTGAAATGCTGTTCCTTGTTGCCAACAACAGAGCAGCTCACATTGAAGACAGCTGAGAATGGAAAAATTGGAAATTCACAGCGTCTTATTCTATTCTGCACCATACTGCGTACATTTTTATATTTTAATCATTTCTGTCAGCTTGTATCCTGTGAAACAATAAGGTGTACTATTTTATTTAGCAGTCTAAGAACTTTAAATTTACTTGCTCCAGGTGCAATCTTTCTGTGATCCTGCTTATGTTATTGACTGTCTTCCCAGTTTTCAGAAAATTGTTGTGTGTCAAGCTTTGTGCTTTCTATTCATGTTAAGGGTATATGCTGTTTTTTTTTTTTTTTTAACGAGTTTTGGATTTATGCTTTCTTTGTCTTCCACTTTTTGACTACCTGTGTCTCTCTCTTAGACTGAGCACCTTTCACCAATTTTTTTGTTCATAGTTTTTAAGGTCCAGCCTTGTGTTACTTGTCCATGTTGCACCTGGTATCTTCTGTCAGTTATGTTTGTGCTGCTTCCTTTCATCGTGATTATTTCCTCTTTCACACCTGACAGAGCAAGAAGCCACCACTTCAGTTGGTCCCTTGGTAGAATTCTGAGCCAGAGCAATAATGTGCTCTTATAGTGATAGTTTCAGTAGCAATTTGTTTGACATGGTGCCAGCCTTGTGCTTAGCCTTATGTTAGTTATATCTTATGACATACTTGAGCAAACAATAGTAGTCCTGTTCTTTCTGTGTGTCCTCAGAGACCCCCCCCCTAGGAACTGAATGGGGCACTACTTTCTTTATCTCATCATTATTTGTATGATTATTTTTAAGGAAGGAAAAGGAAATTGAAAAGTTATGTTAGATACAGTCATTGCTAGAGGAAGATTTAAAAACAATGATAGTAGAATAGAAGAAGAAAAAAGACATATCTGACAACGTAAGCAAATGGTTGGGACTGAAGTATGACAACAATTTTAGAACTATCGTAAGATACGCTGAGATTCTTGTTTGTCCATCTTCGCAAATTAAATGGACATTCCATGTTCAGGAACTGGATCAGACCTATGAAGTATTATCCATTTAATTGTGTGTATGGTTGTGTTTCAGCTTGCTGGACATTAATAACAATAGTACTAATGAAAAGCAAATTATAAACGGTTAAAGAGCTAATAAGTAAATTACAAGCAGGTAAAGAACTAATAAAATGTAAATTACATACAGGTAAAGAAATAGTAAAGAGAAAGTTACAAGCAGGTAAAAAGCTAATGAAAAGCAAATTACAAGCAGGTAAAATAAACTAATAAAGAGCAAATTACAAACTAAAACGAATTACAAGCAGGATTAATAACTAATAAAGATCAAATTGCAAGCAGGTAAAGAACTAGTAAATAGCTAATTACAAGCAGGTGAAAAGCAAATTACAAGCGAGTAAAGAATAAAGAACAAATTATAAACATATAAAGAACTAATAAAGAGCAAATCACAAACAGGTAAAGAACTAATAAAGTGTAAATTATAAACATATAAAGAACTAATAAAGAGTGAATCACAAACAGATAAAGAACTAATAAAGAGTATGTTATAAACAGATAACGAAAAAAGTGAATCCTGAACAGGTAAAGAACTAATAAAGAGTGAATCACAAACAGGTAAAGAACTAATAAAGAGTGAATCACAAACAGGTAAAGAACTAATAAAGAGTGAATCACAAACAGGTAAAGAACTAATAAAGAGTGAATCACAAACAGGTAAAGAACTAATAAAGAGTGAATCACAAACAGGTAAAGAACTAATAAAGAGTGAATCACAAACAGGTAAAGAACTAATAAAGAGTGAATCACAAACAGGTAAAGAACTAATTAAGAGTGAATCACAAACAGGTAAAGAACTAATAAAGAGTGAATCACAAACAGGTAAAGAACTAATAAAGAGTGAATCACAAACAGGTAAAGAACTAATAAAGAGTGAATCACAAACAGGTAAAGAATAAAGAGTGAATCAGAAGCAGGTAAAGAACTAAGAAAGAACAAATCACAAGCAGGTAAAGAACAAATAAATGTAAATTATAAACAGGTAAAGAACTAATAAAGTGCAAATTATAATCATGTAAAGAACTAATAAAGCGTAAATACAAATCATGTAAAGAACTAATAAAGCGTAAATACAAATCATGTAAAGAACTAATAAAGAGTACATTATAAACAGGTACAGAACTAATAAAGTGCAAATTATAAACATATAAAGAACTTATAAAGTGTAAATTATAATCATGTAAAGAACTAATAAAGTGTAAATTATAAACATATAAAGAACTAATAAAGTGTAAATTATAATCATGTAAAGAACTAATAAAGAGTAAACCACAAGCAGGTAAAGAAATAATAAAAAGTATAAGCAGGTAATGAGCTTATAAAGACCAAATCGCAAGCAGGTAATGAACTAATAAAGACCAAATTGCAAGCAGGTAATGAGCTTATAAAGACCAAATCGCAAGCAGGTAATGAACTTATAAAGACCAAATTGCAAGCAGGTAATGAGCTTATAAAGAGCAAATCGCAAGCAGGTAATGAACTAATAAAGAGCAAACTAAAGCAGGTAAAGAACGTGTGCCAGTGTTGTTCTGGGATGGACAGGGGCATCCAGAGAGCATTATCTACTGCAAAAACAAATACCATAACTCATCTTCTGTCCCTTTTTTTCACTCCCTAAGAAGCCGCATGTAGGAAGCTTGCATTAAAATATTTAATACACTTTTGTATTGGTGGTTGCTATGACAATTTCCATTCACTGATTTCAGAACTTTCTGTACTGTTTCCATAGAACATGAGTCTTCCTTCTGCATACTCTAACCTTAATTTGACTGTTCCTTCTTCACGTCCCCATTTGTTTTGTTTTTTTGAGGAGGGGGGGAGGAAGAAGAGAGAAGGGGAAAGGAAATCACCAATCATTCTCATTATAAAGACTAAGCGGCCTGTGAGTTTGTGGAGATCTCTGAAGAGGCAAAGATAGAATATGTCTACTGCACCCTCGTACGTGTTATACAAGCGAGTAATATGATATTGTGGCAACCTCATCATGTAAAACAAATTGCCATAGAAACCACTACTGCACGAGCATACGACTGCTTGGTGCAGTCGTCCTACAAGGGGTCTAGCTGTAATGGTGGCTCCTTGCTCTTGAGGAGCGCAAAAGAAAATGATTGTGATGATATAGACTAAGTGATTGCATCTCGAGGCAAAGTTACCAGGTTCAGAACCAGGTAGCAACCTGCTCCAGTCTGTGTAGCTGTAAATGGGTACCTGACTATCTTTTTGAGTTAGGGAAGGCAAACGTAGCAAGGAAAGGAACTGATCCCTCCATCTCATAAAGCTGGATCAAGTATATTAAATAGCTTATAATAATAAATGACAGCTATATAAAGACTAGTGACGTTAGGTGATTGAACTGCAGATTGTCATCATGGTTTTTCATTTTGCTCATAACCATAATCAGATGCAAGAGAAAATGAAAATTCTCGATGAGAGGTCACAACAATGTGGGCCTGAAAATACACAGGGAAAAGACAAAGATTATGAGAATAAAAGTAAGAAATGATAACAAGGTTGAACTTGAAGAAACACCACTAAAGGATGTAGAATCGTACACACATTTTAGCAGTAATATAGACAGAGTTTGAGGGACAGACAATGATATCAAAATAAGAATACAAAAAGCAAGAGGAGCTTTCATTGCATTGGGAAACATATGGAGGTCAAGAGAAATCAAGTCCAACACGAAAATAAGAATCTTCAACTCAAATGTCAAGTCAGTCCTATTGTATGGCTCTGAGACATGGAGAGCAACAAAAACAACAACCAAAAAGCTACAGACTTTTATAAACGGGTGCTTGTGTAGAATAGAAGGACTGAAATGGTAATGACAAAGTCACAAATGTGGAATTGATGACAAGAACCAGACAAATGCCAGTGAAACAAGAGTTGAGAAGAAGATGCCGGCGATGGATAGGACACACATTGAGGAGACCTGTTGATAGCATTACAAGGCAGTCCTTGTTCTGGAATCCACAGGGAAAGAGAGGCAGAGGTAGACCAAAAAACACATGGAGAAGAGAACTGGATACAGAGGTGAAAATGATGAGGAAAACATGGAACGAACTTGAGCGGATGGCACAGGACAGGAAGACTTGGCATGTGTTTGTTGAAGGCCTATGCTCCTCTGGGAGCTAAAGGGTATTGATTGATTGATTTATTTATCGTTCTTTAGGAGCTCCTTCGACTGTGGATTAGACATCAGTTGCTGGTGGATAGAGAGCAGGATCAGTTTAAAGAAAGCGTGTGGGCCATGGCCAAGCTATCTCAGTCAACAGAACAGATTGTTATTTTCATTGATGTACTACGAGAAGAGGTGGGTAAATTTATACATTCACTGACTTATTAATATACAGAGGGATTTAGGTTGCTATTTCATCATTAGTGCGCTAAGAAATGTGGGTAAGTTGCTATTTATTAAGAAAAAAGATACATTTTGCATGAATAGTTTTACATGAGCCCAAGTACAACTGAGTCTGTATTAAAATCAACGGTTTTCTCAAGGGTATGTCTTATGCAAGAAATTGAGATGTCCCATACTGCAGGATTGTGGACTTGAATAGTATACTACTGAATGTCCCACAGTGCTGAATGGATTCTTTACTTTTTTGTGTGGCATAAACCATCAGTGTAATGGATCTTCTAAAACAGTATTTCTTAACCTTTGAGGCCCCGCGCCCCTTCACAGCATCTTAAGAAGCCCCACACCCCTTCACAGCATCTTAAGAAGCCTGTCACAATTTTTAAACCATATTAAGAAGCCTTGCACCCCATTATCTTCTAGTACACAGAAAAAGATAAAAGTACATTGTGAGAAAATGTTGTTTAAAAAATGTGACCAAGCTTCGGTATCTAATTGTTGTCAATGCTCTGTTTTGTACAAATTAGTTCTGACTATTATATATTCTGAGTGTTTATTATGATTTACCTTATAAAATTTTCTGGCATGCCTCCTACCCCCAGAAGGTGGGTCTTGCCTGATCAGGAAGCACTGCTCTAAAGTGACAGTTTGAACCAGCCAAAATCGGCCGTCGTTCTAGATTTTATGTTCACAACAATCCATTGCAATGGGAAAATGGATGATTAGGCCTATGGCAACTAAAAAGTTATAGCAATTAGAAAGCTAGCTATTAAGTGATGATATGCTTAAATTAGAAATTTGAGTCAGTATAGCCTGATAGTCTTGAAGATTGGCGGTCCTGCACCTGTCTAGTCCCATAGATGCTCGATAAAGGGAATTGTTGCCATGGGGAAATTGTCTAAAGTACACAAAATAAGTTACAAAAGTGTTACATTTTCTTGTTTCTACTTCAAATAGACCAAATTCTTTCATTCAATCTGTTTTTGCATTTCTTTGTTCTTTTCCTGCCAGTTTTTTTTTCACATTGTTCTGAGCTTGTTTGCAACATATTTGCATTTATCTATTATTATATTTTGTCTTATCCTCTGCTAAAGGCTGCAGAAATGTGGGTGTACTTTCATTTTCATGTTAGAACAAAGCCCTATAGTCTTGTATCAAACACAAAGTAATGTTCATATTTTCCCGGCACTTAGTTTTTTTTAAAATTGTTTTTGATTCTGTATTTTTAAAACTGTGTTGTCACGTGTTGGCCTTCAAAGCATGTATATGCTGCTTAGACAGTGCAGACTACACTGGCTTGGCCATGTCCGCCGCATGGAAGATGGTCGCATCCTGAAAGATATCTTCTACAGACAACGGGCAGATGGCAAAAGAATAGTCCAGCAACCTGGGAGGATGAATCTGCTGATCACACCAAGTGGCGATGCTCTTTATGGCGCCACCTCAGATGGGCGAAAAGAAGCTCTCACAGCAAGCAGTAGAGAGGAGAAAATGTCGAAAAGAAGCGAGTGCTGTCACCTCAGGGGCACATTCCCATAGTCAGTTATGACTGAAGGGGCTATTATTATTGCTGACACAGTTTGCTAACAGTTTATTTTATCTGTTAATACAAGCTCTGTTAAGCTACAATTATTTGATTGTGTGATTGCCATTGTATTACAATACTGCGGAACTGATAGAAAGAACCAGGCAGATATAAGTGAAATGAGGTGAGGAAAAGACATTGGCTTTGGATATGACATACGTACATTAAGGAAACCAATTGATAGCATTGCAAGACAGTTCTTAATCTGGAATCCCCCAGGGTGAAAGAAGTAGAAACTCCTGTAAAAACTCCAGTAGAAACTCCTGGAGACCGGAATAAGGAGACGGACCTCAAAAGAATAAAGAAGACAAAGAAAGACTTTAAACTGATGGCCCAAGTCAGAAGAATTACTTTGCACAATTGATTTCACAGATTAACTATAGTGTTGGTTAGTTGTCACCGCATTCCATAGCAACTTGGGATTCAATAAAGTATGCACAGGATGGGTGTACAAACAGTTGTCTGCAGGGCACAAGGTGGTCTTCAGAACATAAATCTGTGCAAGGTCAAATCTTAGTTTTTCTCAGTCAGTGTATTAGAGGGGAAAAGCAAGGTAATAACCACCATGTTTTGGGATACCAAGGACGTTATTCATGGGAATTTTCTAGAACAAGGCAATAGAATTAATGCTGCTTAATTCAGTGATCTTTTATCTTTTAAAACTGTCTTTCGTTTGAAGGCATTTGTTTTCTGTAAGACAACACCCATTCACATACAGCTAACCTGACTGATTAAACTGGGGTGGGACATTCTAGCATGTCTTCATTATAGTCCTGACTTCTTACCCACTGGCTCCTATATGAGACAGTTCAACATGTGCTGCTGGCCTGCCCAGGACTCTCCATAGAGATAAGAAAGCTGTTGCTGGGCTCCCCAACAATCACAAATACTCTATACAGCACCACACAACAGCTACAGAACACGTTCAAATTCTTCAACCTGGCATTGGCTGTGAAAGAGCGACAGGCTCAGCAACCCTAGTTAATCAACAACAACAATATGCCACAGGCTTCCATCTGTTTGGATCACTTAAATAATACATAGGAGGCATGAAATTCACATCAAATAATGAGGTTTATTTTTTAAACTGTCCTAATGTGGTGTCTGCATCTACTGAAAATTTCTTTGAAACTGGAATGAGAAAACTTTCAAATGCTAGATTGAATGTACGAGGGACGGTCATAAAGTAATGCCTCCTAATTTTTAATTTCATTCAATAGGCAAAAAAACAGATAAAATTCACATTGAATGTAGCCCCAAGTCTGAACTTCAAAAATTTATTTCTCAATGTAGTCTCCGTTATTTGTTACAGTTTTTGTTCATCTTCTCACAAGGGCATGTATCCCCGCACGGTAAAAATTTGTGTCTTTTTTCCTAAACCACTGGCGTACGGCGCGTTTAAAGGTCTCGGTGTCCTTAAAGTGATGTCCGCGAAGATCTTCTTTCAGTGGTCCAAACAGATGGAAGTCAGAAGGTGCAAGATCGGGACTGTAAGGGGGATGTGGTAATAATGTCCAGCCAAATTCTACAATCGCATCAATCGTGCGTTTAGCGGTGTGTGGCGTGGCATTATCGTGCAACAGTAATGCAGTTCTCTGATCTTTTAATGGGTAAAGTCGCCGAAGATGACCTCTAAGCTTCTTCAAAGTTTCAATGTAACGGTCTGCATTTACCGTGTTTCCCTGTTCCAAGAAGTCGAGAAGAATAACACCCTTCTCATCCCAAAACAAGGAGGCCATAACTTTCCCTACAGATGGTGAACTTTTGAACTTCTTTCTTGTCGGCGATGTTGTGTGATGCCATTCCATTGACTGCCTCTTGGATTCTGGTTAAATAAAATGAACCCAAGTCTCATCACCTATCACAATATTCAATAAAAACTCTTCTCCTTCAGTTTCGTAACGGTGCAGGAGGTTGATGGCTATGGTTTTCCTTGTTTCTTTATGTCTGTCTGTCAACATTCTAGGTACCCACCGTGCACAAATCTTTGAATAACCCAGGTCTTTAATGATGTTCTGGACACTGCCTTTACTAATGGACAACATGGAAGAAAGTTCATCCAGTGTTACCCGACGGTCACCACGAATGATGCCATCAACTCGATGAATGTTGTGTGAAGTCACTGCGGTAGACGGACGGCCAGTCTGCTTTTTGTCAGCCATTGAGGATTGACCTACTTCAGCTTCGTCACAACGATGTACCCAACGTCGGACAATGCTAACATCCACTGTTGAATCTCCATAAACATTCTTCAAATGTTCGTGGATGCGAATTGGGGTCTCGCCTTCAGCATTGAGGAATTCTATGACATAACGTTTTAACCGTACGTCTTTGGCAGCCATTTTTAAACTGTTACAATGGTGCCACCTGTTACTGAAACAGATTGGTAATGCTATACAGTGCAGAAGAGTGTTTGAGGAATCCTGCTAAATTTACAAATTGCACACCGATGCAGTATTTACATACATAAAAAATAGGAGGCATTACTTTTTGACCGTCCCTCATATTTTGACAGAGAAAGAGTATTTCAAAAGTGGAATATTATTTTTTTACCGACCATAATTGCTTTTAAAAATGCAAAAGCCCAGGTAAAATGTGAACAACTCTTGTTATGATTATTCAGTATTTTTAGTAGAGCTATTTCCTTTTATTCAGCTGGTGTATATTTTGGATGCTGTATGCTTTCCATTTCTTGTACCAATATTTTGTTGTTGATAGATTAGATTATTTGATACATAATATTATTTCTGAATTTGTTTCAGTGTGGTGAAACTTTTCTTCAGCTATACGTGGACATGTGCATCTTTGCCATCAATGTAGATAAGGGTCAGATGGAGACAAACAAGAAAGAGGGAAACATGGAAGCAGCAGCAGCCAGAAGAAGTGACATGGCTTCAATATGTGCTAAGCTGTCATGTCTGTGCCATCATGCTTCCATCAAGGTGGCCAGGATCTGTGCACTGACATCTTTCGCTCTGAAGCCAACTGAGCAGTCATTTGCAAAGATTGGCACTTTCTATGGCCAGGGAACTGATTGCTGTAACAAATGTGGCAGAGACAGGAACCGAGAACCAGGCACTATTAATCCTGCAACTTTGTATGAGGTGGAAAGACTGCTGAACATGCTTCGACCTGATTACCTTAGCCCCGACCAGTCATATACCAACATACAGATCTTATGTCGCAGATTTTTGCAGGAAAGTCTAAGAAGTGCTCAGCAGCTTCAGAGAAAGCAGTTTATTTCTAAAAACTCTGCTGGCCTGCCAAGTGTGGACACCATGCAAGTTGATGGGCCAGGGAATAAAATAACATCGGCTACCTCTTTCAGACCAACCAATGTGTTTGAAGCTCTTTCCCCTCTAGATTATCAGAACACCCAGATGCTTCTCAACAGAATGAGAATTCAGAACATCATATCTTTAAAGACTGCCATTACAGGTTCATCAGCTACCCAGCAGGTTTACCAATCAAGCACTAGCGGATCTGGTTTTCATCAGCAGAGTCAGCAGTCCATTTCTTCGCTAGATGAGCAGACCAAAAAGGCCCAGTATATGTTTGATGTGGAGACGATAAAAAGCAAACAACCATATGGAGTACCTGTAGAACAACAGCATCAGTATTATTTAATGAGGCATGAAAAAGAGCTAGAGCAGAGACGGAAAAATGCCCAGAAAAAGAGAGAGGAGAAAACCCAGCAAAGCGTAAGTTTGAATTCTCAGCCACAGCAGCAGTATCAGCAACACCAACAGTTTTCAGAAGAGCAACACAGCGAACAAGTGACTCAAATAATTCAGACAGCCTTACAGCAGGATTCTAATGCATTACAGAAATTAGCACAGGCTGCTAGTCCAAGTGTGGTACAAGCTGTGCTAAATATTATGAAGGGCGCAGTGCTAAAACCAGCAGCCTCTTCGAGTCTGCAGCAGCCAGTGTCCCAGCAGGCTAAACCCATGGTTTCATCATCCCAGCAGCCATTGCCAACAGTTTCAACTTTGCTGAAGCCCTCATTTCAAACACAACAGCAGCCTCAACAAGCAAGAGAACAGTCACCTCCAAGACGACATCCTAGACCTCAACTGTATGCCCAGCCAATCATTGTGTCAACTTCCAGCAGTGTAACCCCTCAGAAGTATCAACCACCTGTTGTCACCGTTTTAAATAATAGGAATCAGGAAACACACAATTCAGCTGTAAAATCAGCGGTTTCTGTTGGAGAGAAGCAGAAAGCAGAAGGCTTCATGTTAGCCAAGTCACATGTAGAAGACATCAGACGTTTCATGCAGATGCAGATGTCAAACCTTCAGCAGAAGCAGATAGCGGAACCTCGTCAAATGTCTGGGTCAACAGTTACCTTGACAAACACATCCATTGCCAACACATCACGTCGGGCTTCATTTAATTTGACAAACAGACCAAAGACAACAGTTGAACTAGCAGAGCAGGCAGCATTAGCCAAACTTCAGAAGCGTGAACATTCTAAGCCAGGCATATTTCAGCAGTCCCAGCAGCAAAAAATTAACAGTGGAAAAATATTCACTTCCCAGCCAGAGCCATTGTTGCCCAAAGCTGGTCAACAGCAGATTATAACTTCTGTTAGTAGAAATGACACCTGTGCACAGCTTCAGCCACCTCAACACCAACAAGATAACACATTTAGTTTTCAAAATAATCTGAGCTCAAGTGTGGTTACAAATCCAGTTTTGCCATCATCTGATGAGCTGTCAGGTTCCATTATGGGCATTGATGACACCATAATCAAAGAACTGCTCCAGGACTCTGGCATTTTAGCTAATACATTTCCAGATATAGAAGTAGACACTATTGGAGAAGAGAAACCAAGGAAAATTCCGGAGTTTTCGTCATTGCCTCAATCTGTTATACCATCTATCTCTAGCCAGATATCCAAGTCATCACAGTCACAGCTGTATTCTTACTCTACACCTGAAATTCCTCATACCCCATACAACTCACAGAGATTACCTGCCTCGCAGTCAGTAATACAAAGTACTTCTGTCGCAGCAGTCAGTCAGTCACAAAATGTAGCCAGTGCCTCAAACTCATCAGTTTCACTTCACCAACCTCCTGTTAGCAGAATGAGCAGATACTCAACATTGCCGGCAACTACATGTTCCATCAACACCATATCACAGTCATACCTCAATAAATCTTTGAATCCATCATGTTCAGGCCCCAGTGATAACATACACCACAGTCAGCAATCGTGGGCAAACACAAAAATTAACCCTCCTGTTCCACCAAGAGAAAATGTCGGTGTCTTGCCAAAGCAAGAAATCAATGAATTTAAACCAACTTTTGAACAGTTGCGGGAAATGATGAAAAAAGAGGATATCCAGGGTGAGATCTGCATGGATTCAGCCAACAATGCTACATATCGTTGTATTATTTGCAGTTTTGCCTTTGATACACTAGATCATCTTAGAGAACATGTGAGGAACGTTTGTAAACCTGGCCTGCAGTCATCTAGTGTGTACAATACCAAAATCAAACAGGACCGAGCCAATTCTGCTAAAGCTGGTGTGGAAACTACTACAGTTTTCCAGTGCTTGCGCTGTTTTGAGCTGTGTGTCAGTGATGCTGGTATCAAACAGCACAGGCTTACTTGCAAAAGAGTTCCGACAGTGCCATCAGATTTGAAAAAGGACAATGCAAATAAACAGAAATCCTTGCCAAAGCCTACTGTCACAAAGCAGCCACAGAGAAAAGAGATGAAGGACAATTCGTACAAGGTGCCAGAGCTTCCATTACCATTTCCATATCCATCACTGAATGCAGAAGCTGTGTTGAAGAGCATGTCAATGGCTGGATCTTTAATTTCTCAGGTACCTGAGTCTCAGGCACCTGCATCAGACTTAATTATTGGCAGCAAACCTGAGACTCCAGTCACAGCTGGTACAGTAAATACTGAATCTGTTGTAGACATTGCTGCACACTTTCCTAACATCTCACCAAAGACATCTGCCGCAGACTCTACAAATTTGTCTGTATCTTCTTTTACCACTTTGTGTCATACATCTCATTCATCCACACCACAAACCCTTAAGTGTGACGTCAATGTGAATACCGTAATGGAGACTCCCATCAGCAGTCCAAGTATCAACATCAGTAGTTTTTCTGCGGAAGGCGTAATAATACCACACAAAAATAAAGCTGTTTTATCAGAAACAGTTGGTGCTAACATTAGTGTGGTAGAACAGAATCTTAACAGAAAAGATATTGAAAACCCTTCACCAAAAGAAAGCCCAGAAACAATACTCCAGCCACGCTACGCAGAAATCACAGGTTCTGGTGGCAGTAAATTTTACAAATGTGGAATTTGTTCTCAAACTTTATGCTCACTTGAAAATTTTCCTGTGCATTGGAAGGAGTGTGCTGTTAAAAACAGGCATCTCTTAAGGATATTGGAGTTGAAAGAAAAAATGTCTAATTTAAATCCTATAAGTGGAGAAGTTCTGGAAAATCTCATGAGAGTTATAGATGAAGTAGCTGCAGGAAGTGCAAGTGTACCAGAAATGATCAGCTTGGACCCGGAGTGGAGTGAACTTGAAGATCTATGGTACCTGGAGGATCCATCTGAAGACAACTCCCTAGACAGAGTTGGATCTTCTGAAGACTCAGGTTCGGCCTCATGGTATGAGACTGAGTATTATGAGAGCCAGGATAGCATATCCGAGGCTGGTGGCATTTCAGATGAAAAAAACGATGGGAAAAAAACAGGAATTGGACGTGCATTTAATGTGGTCGGATCCAAGGGTTTAAAGGATGATTATGAAAAGGATAAAGGAGAAGGAACGGAGGAGGAAGAAAAAGATAGTACAGCAGTTACAAAATCAAAGAGGACATTGTTAGGGAATACTGATGATGAGGGCAAGAATATGAGTGACAGTGAGCAGAGTTATTTATCAACAAGAGAGGCTCCACCAAAACTGAGAGACAGAAAGATGCTGAAACCAATTCAGAGTTTTATAAATGAAACATTCAATTCTCCTTTTGCTAAGACAGCTGCGAAACCTGTCCATGCAAAGTTAGATGAGAAATTGAAAGAAATAGCTGATGGAGAGGAAAAGAGTTCTTCAGAAAATGAGGCTGAATCAGATGGAGATAGTCTGTATTGTAAAGTGTGCCAGACATCCTATCAAACCAAACGAATACTGTTGCAGCATTTTGCAGGTAAGCACCTGCAGCCATACACAGTGAAAACAGTTGCGGACAGCTCATCTTATTTTTGTCACCTCTGTCAGAAGACATTCTCGACCTTTATGCACTACATGCAGCATGTGCCCAATCATTCTGTTACCATCTATGAGAAAATGAAAGTCTTTATTGCTAATAGGAAGTCTGCCCAGCGCAGTGAAAGAATTGCCCTCCAGAGAGGGTTGGCCAAAAAAGGTAACATGAGTCCTAAGATGGCCAAGGCATTGAAAAGCAAGAAAGCTGCAACCAAGTCAGCAGTAGTTCGGCTAAAACAGCAGCTTCTTGCAGGTAAAACTCAGTCAGTAAGGGAGAGACTGAGAATTTCTAAAAGGAAAAGATCCTTACTGTCATCAGCATTTACATCCAGTGAAGACAACTGCAGTTCTGATGCATCTAACAATGTTGTATTTAAATCTCAAAAGTCAACAGAAAGTGAACACTGGTCGGATGAGCAGCAACCTGCGACTAGAGGTAGGAATGCTAGACCAAGGACACAGAACATTCAATCACATGAAGATGACGATGACAGCTCATCACTTGACCAGTCGGGGGAAGAGAGCGATCGGGGTCCCAGACTTGCAAGAGATCGTGATGATGACTATGTGTTGAGTGAGTTAAGTGAGGAATTTGATAGTGATAGCACTGACATAAAAGTTCCCCCGACAACTCGAAGCAGAAAACGGTTAGCTGAGAGTGAGATGCTGTCTGATTCTAAGAAGACAAAAATGTCTGTTGATTCTGAACTGAATGAAAAAATTATTGGTGAGAATGAGAACACTGGTAGCAATGAGAAATATTTATGTGATACAAATTTAGTTGATTCTGATGCAGATTCCAACTCTTCAGCTCTCCTCCTGTTACAGAGCAAGAATGGAAATTTTGTGCCCTCTAGTAACAAACTAGAAACACCAAGTGGGTCCTGTAGCACTAGTACGGTGGCAGAGGTCACGAAGATTGTAGAGAATGACAGGCAGTCGGTACCTACTCACACTGTGTTTGTCCGATCTCTCAGCAAGCTGCAAAAAGAACGTTTGAAATCATGTGACCTGCATCCAACTGTTGTGTTAAAAACCCTGTGTCTTGACAGTTTAGAGACATCTCATGGACAGGAAATTCACTCGGCCGTGATTATTCCTGATCAAGAGTATCATGGTTCCTTAGGCCAAGACCATGTGAGTGCATTAGAATCATGTGTTAATTCCACCACTAGCGGGGAAGCTTCGAATTCTGCACCGCTGAAGACTAAAAACTCTTCATTCCTAGATTCCTTTTTGTCTTATTTAAATCAATATCGCTCTTCAACAGAAACCATTCAAGTTGGGAGGCAGAGAAGTAAAAGTGGTCCACCTCGTGCAAAGGGGTTGCGGAAGAGGAGAAGCAGCTGTGATCTGAGCCAGGTCACTGAATCGACTCAACATCCTACCACTCTTAGCAGCAGTAGCAGTACAGAGATGGAAGTCTCAAAGAAAGTTTGTGAAACTGAAGCCAGCACATCAAACAGTAACATGCATTCTTCTGGTTGCAGCCAAGACATGATCCAGAATATTATGTCAAAGTTCCACACTCGACAGTGCAGTGTTAACTTAGGTCAAAAGCTAAGCCTGGAAGAGTTAAAAGCAAACAAAGACTCATTAATCCATAATAGAATGACAGCGCAAGAAAAGTCTAGTTCTTCTGTGGCTGCATCTCCTGGCCACAAGGAAATAGCAGAAATGTCTAACACTGCTCAAGTGTCATCTGCATCATCATTGCATGCTTCAGTGGGGAAGGAAATACCTGTTTGCTTGGAGAAAAGTGAAAAGATAGATCTTCATGGTGCAAAACCACTTGAAGCTAGAACACAGTCTGCTAATGAAGAGAAATCTAGGTCAGGCGTTCAGACAGATGGTGGGTCTCCTGGCCACAAGGAAAGAACAGAAATGCTTCACACCACTAATTTGTCATCCTCATCTTCAATGCACATTTCAGAAGGAAAGCAAATGTCTGTCGTTTGCTTGGAGAAAAGTGAAAAGATAAATGTTCATGATACAAATCCCCTTGTGGCTACAACTAAATCTACTAATGAAGAGGATGCTGCTTCTGGGTCGGGCATTGGTAAGAAAAATTGGAAGTCGCCTGGCCGGAAGGAAAGAGTAGAAATGTCTAATATTGCTAATGTGTCATCTGCATCACCATTGTACGCTTCAGATGGGAAGGAAATACCTGTAGTTTGCTTGGAGACAAGTGATAAGATAGATGTTTGTGTTACAAAACCCCTTGTGGCTACAACACAATCTGCTAATGAAGACAGTGCTGCTTCTAGGTCAGACATTGTTAAGAAAACTTTAAAATCTCCTGGCCGCAAGGAAAGAGTAGAAATGTCTATCATTGCTAACGTGTCATCTGCATCATCATTGTATGCTTCAGATGGGAAGGAAATACATGTTGTTTGCTTGGAGAAAAAAGAAAAGATAGATGCTTGTGCTACAAAACCCTTTGTGGCTACAACACAATCTGCTAATGAAGACAGTGCTGCTTCTAGGTCAGACATTGTTAAGAAAACTTTAAAATCTCCTGGCCGCAAGGAAAGAGTAAAAATGTCTAACATTGCTAATGTGTCATCTGCATCATCATTGTATGCTTCAGATGGAAAGGAAATACCTGTTGTTGGCTTGGAGAAAAATGAAAAGATAGATGCTTGTGCTACAAAACCCTTTGTAGCCACAACACAATCTGCTAATGAAGACAATTCGAGGTCAGACATTGTTCAGACAGATAGTGGGTCTCCTGGCCACAAGGAGAGAACAGAAATGCTTCACACCACTAATGTGTCATCCTCATCTTCAATGCACATTTCAGAAGGAAAGCAAATGCCTGTCTTTTGCTTGGAGAAAAGTGAAGAGATAAATGTTCATGATACAAAACCCCTTGTGGCTACAACTAAATCTACTAATGAAGAGGACGCTGCTTCTGGGTCGGGCATTGTTAAGAAAAATTGGAAGTCGCCTGGTCGCAAGGAAAGAGTAGAAATGTCTAACATTGCTAATGTGTCATCTGCATCATCATTGTATGCTTCAGATGGGAAGGAAATACCTGTTGTTAGCTTGGAGACAAGTGATAAGATAGATGTTTGTGTTACAAAACCCCTTGTGGCTACAACACAATCTACTAATGAAGACAATTCGAGGTCAGACATTGTTCAGACAGATAGTGGGTCTCCTGGCCACAAGGAGAGAACAGAAATGCTTCACACCACTAATGTGTCATCTTCAATGCACATTTCAGAAGGAAAGCAAATGCCTGTCATTTGCTTGGAGAAAAGTGAAAAGATAAATGTTCATGATACAAATCCCCTTGTGGCTACAACTAAATCTACTAATGAAGAGGACTCTGCTTCTGGGTCGGGCATTGGTAAGAAAAATTGGAAGTCGCCTGGTCGCAAGGAAAGAGTAAAAATGTCTAACATTGCTAATGTGTCATCTGCATCATCATTGTATGCTTCAGATGGGAAGGAAATACCTGTTGTTTGCTTGGAGAAAAATGAAAATATAGATGCTTGTGCTACAAAACCTTTTGTAGCCACAACACAATCTGCTAATGAAGACAATTCGAGGTCAGACATTGTTCAGACAGATAGTGGGTCTCCTGGCCACAAGGAGAGAACAGAAATGCTTCACACCACTAATGTGTCATCCTCATCTTCAATGCCTACCGTTTGCTTGGAGAAAAGTGAAAAGATAAATGTTCATGATACAAACCCCCTTGTGGCTACAACTAAATCTACTAATGAAGAGGACGCTGCTTCTGGGTCGGGCATTGGTAAGAAAAATTGGAAGTCGCCTGGCCGGAAGGAAAGAGTAGAAATGTCTAATATTGCTAATGTGTCATCTGCATCATCATTGTATGCTTCAGATGGGAAGGAAATGCCTGTTGTTTGCTTAGAGAAAGATGAAAAGATAGATGCTTGTGCTACAAAACCCCTTGTGGCTACAACACAATCTGCTAATGAAGACATTGCTGCTTCTAGGTCAGACATTGTTAAGAAAACTTTGAAATCTCCTGACCGCAAGGAAAGAGTAGAAATGTCTAACATTGCTAATGTGTCATCTGCATCATCATTGTATGCTTCAGATGGGAAGGAAATACCTGTTGTTTGCTTGGAGAAAAATGAAAAGATAGATGCTTGTGCTACAAAACCCCTTGTGGCTACAACACAATCTGCTAATGAAGACAGTGCTGCTTCTAGGTCAGACATTGTTAAGAAAACTTTGAAATCTCCTGGCCGCAAGGGAAGAGTAGAAATGTCTAACATTGCTAATGTGTCATCTGCATTATCATTGTATGCTTCAGATGGGAAGGAAATACCTGTTGTTGGCTTGGAGAAAAAAGAAAAGATAGATGCTTGTGATACAAAACCCCTTGTGGCTACAACACAATCTGCTAATGAAGACAGTGCTGCTTCTAGGTCAGACATTGTTAAGAAAACTTTGAAATCTCCTGGCCGCAAGGGAAGAGTAGAAATGTCTAACATTGCTAATGTGTCATCTGCATCATCATTGTATGCTTCAGATGGGAAGGAAATACCTGTTGTTTGCTTGGAGAAAAATGAAAACATAGATGCTTGTGCTACAAAACCCCTTGTGGCTACAACACAATCTGCTATTGAAGATAATTCGAGGTCAGACATTGTTCAGACAGATGGTGGGTCTCCTGGCCACAAGGAGAGAACAGAAATGCTTCACACCACTAATGAGTCATCCTCATCTTCAATGCACATTTCAGAAGGAAAGCACATACCTGTCTTTTGCTTGAAGAAAAGTGAAAAGATAGATGTCCATGATACAAAACCCCTTGTGGCTACAACTAAATCTTCTAATGAAGACATCACTACGACTAGGTCAGACATTGTTAAGAAAACTTTGAAATCTCCTGGTCGCAAGGAAAGATTAGAAATGTCTAACATTGCTAATGTGTCATCTGCATCATCATTACACGCTTCAGAGGGGAAGGAAATACCTGTTGTTTGCTTGGAAAAAAATGAAAAGATAGATGCTTGTGCTACAAAACCCCTTGTGACTACAACTCAGTTACCTAATGAAGAGAACTCTAGTTCTGGGTCAGGCATTGTTAAGACAAATAAGAAGTCTTTTTGCCAGAAGGGGAGAACGGAAGTGTCCAACATTGCTAATTTGTCATCTGCATCTTCACATCGTATTTCTGTAGGGAAACAAATGCCTGTTGTTTGCTTGGAAAAAAGTGACAAGATAGATGTGTATGCTAAAAAATCTCTCGTAGCTAGAACTCAGTCTTCACATGAAGGGAACTCTGGTTCTAGATCAGGCGTTGTTCAGGCGAATAGGAAGTCACAGAGCAGACATTTCCTTTCAGACAAAGACAACAGGAATAGCCATTTCAGTGTATCACCAAATTCAGCATTGCAGCCATCTCATTTATGTGCACGGTTGGATTCTCAGCTATTCATTGGTATCTTGAAAACTGAATCAACCAGGAGCGTTAGTTCAAGCTTTGATAGTGGAAGAAAATCTGACAACTTCCGGTCTAAAGAGGAGAATTCAGTTGTCAAAGAAATCAAGGATTATGACTTAGCAGAAGAGAACATGCCCGCAAATCCTGGTTCAGCCATCTTACCTTTAGCATCTGACAGAAGCACTGTTGATGAACTAGGAACATCTAAAACAGAAAGCTTAGAAGACCATGGCATTATAACTAATATGGTAGGCTGTGTTTCAAAGCTTAATGAGAACAGACTTGACAATACAGACCAGAATGATAGTATTATTCAGAATAGCAAGATTAATACTTTTTATGAGTCGTGTGATGTTGAAATAACTAAGGACATGCAAGAGTATGTTTCAGGGAAGGCTCTGCAACGAGGTGCTGAAGTTTCTGTGCCTTCAGGTGCATTAAATAGTGAAGGGAGAAGTTTGATTGCTGATGTGTCCGTGGTTACCAGAAGGGCAGATAACTTGGTCACTTCCAACACATCAGAAGAATGTCGGGGCTCCAGTAGTGCAGTAAGTGAGAAGAAACAAAGAAAGTTGATCATGGGCACTGAAAATAAAAACAGGACAAATGCAGTAGCAGCATGTATACTTGAAATGTCTTGTTTAGGTACTGATATATCTGATTTAGACAATACTGTTGATCAAGAAAAGACGTTGAAAACACTTGTAACATCTGGCAGCAGACGGGATTCATCTGCCACTGAAATTGAAGACATACCAGCAAGTATTGTATCAAGGCTTGAACAAATTGAGCATGAAGCCTCATCAGCCCTTCTGTCTGCAGTAGTAGAACAGTTGCATAACACACCTCATGACCTCCAAGAGCAGTGTGACTCAGTGGAAAGTTGGCAAGGGAACTGCTGTGCACTTAAAAATGGTCCTTCACACAATAATTATGAACAGGCAGAAGTCATGCAAAAAACAGATGAAGGACATAAGTCACTTGATGCAAAGGATTCAGAGAAGCCAAGAATACAAGAAGTTGTTACTGAAATTTTGGAAACGGGGCCCAGTGTAGAAACAGCTGATTTGTCATGTGAAATGTTTATTAGTGATACTAAATATATGCAGCAATCTGGCACTTGTTTGGGCATCACTGATAACTCGAAAAAAATGGATGCCTATAGCTTTGACAAAACAGACTTAAGTACTCATATTTCTGGTGTAGACAGTGCTGTTGATCAAAGAAAGACATCAGAAATGCATTTATCACCAGACATGAAATCTGCAGAAAGTGAGAATTCGTCCATAACTGAATATGAAGACATACCAGCCAATATAGTATCAAAGCTAGACCAGAGTGAGCATCAAGCCTTATCAGCCTTTATGTCTGCAGAAATAGAAAGGCTGCACATGTCACCTGAACATGACCCTTGGGAGAATGACAATGCATCTCATTCATTTGAATTTTGTGACACAAGAGAAATTAAACCAGAGAATTTCTGTGCACTTCAAAATTGTCCTTCACAAAGCAGTTGTGAGCAAGCAGAAATGGCACAAAAAACAGATGGACAAAATTCAGCTGATGCAAGGGATTCAGATAAACTGAGAGTATCAGAAGTGACTACTGAAACCTTGGAGACAGAACTTGGTGTAGTAGTAGCTGATGTGTCTTGTGATATGTTGCAGGGTAACAGTAAATGTATGCCACAAAATATTCAGGATTCTTGTACTTGTTTGGTCATCACTGACAAAGCTGAGAAAGTGGACAGTGATAGCTTTGACAAAAAAGACTCAAGAACTCATACTTCTGATGTAGACAATACTTTTGACCAAAGAAATACATTTGAAAGACATTCAGAACTGGATGTAAAGTCTAGAGAACATCAGATTTCATCCACAATTGAAAATGAAGAAAATCCAGCAATTATTGCACCTGTTCAAAGCCAGGACATCAAAAGCACTTCAGTAAAAGCTGAAGACGCTTGCAAAATTAGCGATGAATTGTCTTACACTAGAGATATTACTGAAAAGGAATTTTTCACTGGGATATATGTGGATGTGGAAGAACTTCAGAACATGCCAGATGTTGAAAACTCAAACATTGTAAATGATACTTCTAAGCAGGCAATGGTCAAATTTTCAGATGATAAAGCAGCTAGCGTCAAACAGCCTAATACAAGCCCAGATGAATCTGCCATAAAAGAAAGGCTGGAAACCGACCCACAGTCTTGTACTGTTAGTGAAAAGTCTGTAGAAAGTTCTAAAAATTGGCATGGGCATCTTGATACATCCAGGCAGAAAACTTCATCAAAGGAGGAGGATAGTTGTGAGCAATCTGTGGGATCAGGCAAACTAAACAAGACACCTCTAAAGCAAAACAGCAGTGTTAAAGTAATTTTGAACCCTCGCTTTTCATTGGCAGCTTTTATAGCAGAAAGATTAACCAAAGAAGACCTTGACCCAGCAAGTGCATTTAGAAATAACCAAACTGAAACAGTCAATGTTAGACAGAGTGGTGAGAATTCAGGTATTCAAAACTCAGATGTTATGACTGACAGGTCCAAAAATGCAGTGGTGGTGTGCCCGGATGATAAAAAAGTTGGCATCAAACAGCCCGATGCAAGCCAAGATGAATCTGACATACAAGGAATGCTTGTAACTGGCCCAAAGTCTAGTATTCCCAGTGAAAAGTATGTAGAAAGTCCTAAGAATGTGCATGGTCACATGTATGATACAACCACACAGAATGCAGCTTTGCCAAAGAAGACTTTTAGGGAAACTGTTGGATCAAGCACACTAAACAAGACACAAAGAAAGCAAAAGAGCAATATTAAAGCCATCTTAAGGCCTAGTGTTTCATTGGCAGCTTTCATAGCAGAAAGATTAACCAGAGAAGACCTTGACCCAGCAGGTGAATTTACAATGAACCAGACTGAAATAGCCAGTGTTAAACAAAGTGACAATGACATTGCTTGTCATGTTGAGGAATCTATGGAACCAGTTTATGTAAGAAATACAGATAATAACCCCTCCTTCAATACAGGTTGCATTGTTACGGAGAATGTAGAGCCAGTTTGTGCAAGATTTACAGAAAATAATCCCTCTTTGGATAGTGACCTTTATCCCCATGTTACACATAATGTTAAGTTAGACAATACAATTCAAAGTTCATGTCTAGTTGATTATAGTTCATCCGAAAATGAAGAAGAGTATGTGCAGAGTGACAATCAAGCTGATTTTGGTGATTGTGACAGAGTGAGTTTAGAGAAATTTGAAAGCCATAAATTGTGTACTGGTGAAAAAAGAACCAATGTTGAAGTCATCAGACTTGATTCTTCCAATTCCCATAAGGTTGTACAGACTGGCAGAGCTAGCTATGTTCACAGTATGTTTATTCCAGCAAGGAGAGGTCAGACACTACAGCAACTTCACAGAGGTGAACACAATGTCAATATTGAATACAAAGAGGTGGGATTTGTTGTGTCTAGTAACCAGTTAAATGATAAGACTGATCCATCCTTGTCTGACAGCAGTGCGCTTCAAGTTGGAAGAGGTCAGCATTCTGTTGGTCAGGAGCCATCAAAGAACTTTGAGATATTAGAAGGTGCATTGAAAAATAGTGCTATTGTGGATCTGAATCAGTTAGAGGGAAGAGATAGTCAGAGTACTGAAAAAATCTTTGTGGACGATAAAAATGATGCACATCTGGTTACAGCATCTGCTGAGTGTGCAGAGAAGATGCAAAGGAATGGAGCACAAGCAGTTCTCAAAGATATTTTATGCAAGGTTGAAATAAATGAGAAAGAAAGCGCAAATCAGGGTGTATCTGTCGGCAGCACTGATAGTCAGGAATCATTAACTTTATTGAGTAACGAGAATAGTGGTGGTATGATATTAAACACAGGTCAGGGTGAGACAGAAATATCACAGAACTCCTTCACAGAAGGCAGCAGTTATGCACAAAAGCAAACTGGTTCGGACAGATTATACATGGGTACTGGTGATAAAATATCAGCTCCAGCTGGTAAACTTGAAGACCATTATGATCCCACTTCAGGTGGCAGATCTGATGAAGATAAATCATTTCCTGAACAGTTTATGCAGGTCTGTGAAAAGAAGACAGATGTAGAAGATGGGTTGAAGAAGCTGTACACAGAAGTTAGCGGTCAGGTAGCATATTTAGAAATGTCTGTAAGGATGTTGGAAAAGAAAGATTCTGATATGGTATCTTGGGCAACATGTAACTCTGGAGAAAGTGTAAGCCGGGAAGTGCAGGGTTCCACATGGGCAGTGAATAGTCAAAAGGATGGTGAAAATGTAGAGAGGGAAGATTCTGTTGTGATATCACAGACAACACATAATGAACTGGTTGAAGATAGTGTTGAGAGTGAAGATTCTGAAATGGTACCTCCAAAATATAGTGTTGAGAGTGAAGGTTCTGATATGGTACCTCCAACTACATATTGTGAACTGTATAAAGAAAACCTCGGAAGGGAAGTTTCTGGTGTGGCACCTCAAACAGCACATTGCTGTGGGCTGTCTGAAGAAAATGTGGTGAGAGAAGTTGGTGATTTGGCATCACAGATAACACAAAACATATCTGGAAATAATGTAGAGAGGAATGTTTGTGGTCGGGGATCTCTGGCATCATATAAAGAACTTCCTGAAGAAAATTCAAATAAAAACATTTTTTATGTCGATTCACAAGCAGCACAAAGAGAAATTGTGAATAAGGAAGATTCTGGTGTAGAACCTCAAACAGTACATCAAGAACTGTCTGAAGGGAATAAGGAAGCAGATTTAAAATCTCAGACAGCACATTCTAAAAGAAATTTTGAAGGGAAAGATTCCCACGTGGCAGACAGTTTTCATGATGACATCTATGAAGATGAAGTTCAGCTGTTGTCTCCAGTTCACATAGACAGTGGAATCATGAATTGTCAAGATTTATGCACAACAGATTTTGTGCTCACTTCTGCTCAGACAGTTCTTTCTCATACTGTTGTCCTTGATTATAACAGTGTTAGTAATAAACTTGAAAGTTCAAATGGGGAACATAATACTGGTTCAGAAGGTGGATTATTAGTATCTCATGGCTCCTGTGAAGAACAAAGTCACACTTCAGAACTAGGTTGCTTGTCAACACCATCTGTGCAAGATCACTCATCTCAAGGCAGTTCAGAAGACACACAAGGCACATTGGTTGGTACAGCTCTAACAGCTAAACATTGTACAACTTTAGAAATACAGTTGGGTATGGAAGGAACCCCTGAGTGTCAGTATGAGAATTGTGTACTTACAGATATAGAAGAGATTTATCGGAAAGATCTTGCACCTGCTGCAGAATCTGGCAGTACTTTTCAAAACTTTACTGACAGTTTGATTGTTGCACCAGAAAAACATGAAGCCCCTTACACCGATTTTGTTGGTGTGTCAGAAATGAAAGTACACTATGATTCAAAGCAGCAGCTTTCTACTTCAGGCAGAAGCATTTCTGTTCGTTATTCAGGCACTGGTGATAATATAGACACATTATGTTCAGATGATAGTCCGGCTGATAAAGACAAAACAGATTATACACTAAATCAGCTATCTGAACCATTGGAAATGCCAGCTGAGAATATTGAAAGAGACCTGGAAGAGCAGTGTCTTCAGGGAGGTGCTCAGATTGCTGAGTCTGTAAGTGGAGTTTTTGAGATCCGCGCCAAAGTCGATATGAAACATGAGGGACTTGTTGAAGTTTCAGGACTTGGACAGACTGAAGTGTGTATTGTCTCTGCAGGTGAACCTTTGATACATCAAGATGGTGACAAAAAATCAGATAATTACTCTAACAGCCAGGATCAAATTGAAATTGGGAAGAGATCATGCATCACTTCACAGATGACTGGAGACATAAAATTGAATTTAACTTCTGCAGTCAAACCAGAGTCTTCAGAATTTAAAGAAAAAGACATGCCAGATGGCTCAAGTGCAAACACTGACAACAGCAGCACTGGTGATGCACCAAACAAATCTAGTAGTCCTAGTTATAGAACAAACACAGACTATGAAACTGATGAGGGGGATGACCTTAGTGACTTTGACTTGATCATTGAAAAAGATACATCATTCAGAAGCCTCATGTCTTTCCCTGCCACTTTCAAAAAGAAAAGTTATTCCCCTGTTCCACAACATTCTTCCAGTTCGTATATCACCAAGGGGAAAATGACCTACCTACCTTCAGGAGCAAACACCTCAGCAATGACAAGCAATTTGGTCTATAATAAAATTCACACTGCTCATGATCACCAGGCTCTTCTAAGTCAGCAGTCCAGTTTAGCTCTCAGGAAACCACTGGTTGGTGCCAAAAATATGAGAAAAAGCCAGGGACAGTTTGTCTGGGATGCGGATGATGATAATGATAGTTACAGACATCATGTACCCACTTTTTCTCCAACAGTTTCATTTACATCTTCTCTAGCCATGAAAAACATATCTTCAACCAGTGAAGTAATTTCAGATCCTGCTTTAGAAGCATTGAAAAGGAAAAAAAAAGCCCTGAGGGAAAAAACTGAAACTGCACCATTCACATGGGACCTGGAGGACTTTGCTGACAACTCTGTCGGAAATGTCAGGGGTTTTCTCAAAGCTCAAAGTCCATCAAAGAAGGCGAGTGAAATTTTAAAATTTGATAAATCCAGCCATGGAAGAATTCAGGGCACGTGTGTGAGTAAAATTCATAAAAAGGTCACACAAAGAAAGAGACCTCTAACTCCAGATGTATCACCCGGCAGAATGCCTGCTAAATTCAAGCGGACGTCTTCTGTAGATACGCAGGCCAAAAGCTCCAGGGCCCCAGTGGGCAAAGAACCAAAGAGAGTAAGTGGAATGGAAGTCAAATTTGAAGACGGAGCAGTAAACAGCAGTCTTTCATTGAAAGATCCTGCTGAGGCATTAATCACTGACTCCATTACTATAGATGAAGATATCTCATTCAGAAAAGACTCTTTTTCACCACCTTTTGGTATAACTTCACCAGCAGATGGTCCACAAACTAGCAACTTGGGTGGCACAAATGGCCATGAAACTAAACTGAAAAGGGGAGAAAGATCTCACAAACAATCTCATATTACATTACAGTCTGCTTTAGCTCATCAGGGTGAGAGATCTGAAAGTTCCGGCCAGGCGGATGAGGAAGATCCTTTGAAGAATCAGCCTGGCTTGAGATCACGCCACAGCTCAATGGAGTCAAACAAGTCAGACAAATCACTTACCACAAAACGTGCAGCAGACAGTATTTCTCAGGTCACTTACAAAAGAACCAGGAGAAGTGAAGACCCTTTGACTCCAAAACTCAAGAAGATTGGACTAATCAAAATCACTAAAGACTCATGTAGTCCGCCAGCATCATCTGTGTCAGTTGCTGCATCACCTGTGACTCGATCCTCAGAAGCTGCTATCAAGGCTTTCAATCAAAAGAGTTTACGAAGTAGGGAGGTTAATCTTGTTCAGTCCACTCTTTCTCCACAAACATCAGCTGTCAAAAATGTGCGGCAAAATGTTAACCCAAAGGGCAGCCCAGAGGCTAGTTCTAGATTGAAAGTGTCAGTTTCTGTGCAGAAAATCTCACCATTATCATCAAACACAGTTAGAAATTCTAGTGCAGAGGTTAAAACAGAATCATGTCCCAAGTCGTCCATAAGAAAATCACATGACAGTAACATTGCCACAACAGCAGTGGTCAAACGTAGATCACCATCAGTACCTGTCTCTTCATCAGGAGTAGTTCATGCTAAAACACCCTTGGCTGCCCGGTCAAAAAAAAACATTACTGGACATAGTAAAACTCATCATTCTACTGCCAGTACAACCATTTTCCGTGTTGATCCACTTCCTAACACTTCTACAGCTAAAGGTGTCTCATCTGCCAAAGGGACGAGGACACTTCATACATCTCTGCCTCCTGGTATGACCACAGTCAGACCAAAAAAAGACTACAGCAAGCAACCAAAATGGAGAGTCAGTAAGGAGACAAAGTTGGGTAGAGGAAAGAAGCAGCAGAGAGGACCATTATCTTTTAAGCGAACATGACAATGACTTGTCCAGTAGCCGTGATTATGTGATTTCTGCATAAGCATTTTGATTCTCTGCTGTACATACAACTTTTCATCAGTGCTCACTGCTTTGAAGCCTCTATCAATTCTGTTTACGTTCCGTTCAGATCTGTTTATTTGATCCTTCAATCATATTTCTGTTTCTCCCATTTTGTTTAAATATATTTTATCAATCTGATTGCAATCCATATAATTCAGTGTATCATTGACAAATCCATCTGTACGTTCGTAGAATGTTGCTTATGAAGGAGAGTTTGTATAGTTTCTTGTATTATTTGTTTTTATTCATGTTTGCTGGTGTAAATATCTTTACAATTTAAAAAAAAAAAAAAGCACAAATATTAATCTTGATTACTACATAATCAAAATATAGTTTCACATGGTGGCATTACAACTTAAAATTCATTGGTATTCAAGTTATCCATGAAACTTTGATCACCCTTGTATATAGCAGAAATGTATTATTTAAATTTACAACCATAAATTGGTGCGATGATTTGCTTTGTTTAAGTAAAGAACAAACCAAACAAGAGACTTCTCATGATACTTTCATTGTAGCTTCTCATAAGACATTCATTGTAGCTTCTGATGATATATTCATTGTAATCTTCAGTGTACAAGGTCACATTTCATTCATTTTTCTTAAGCATGTCTAGTCTGAATACCTCATTTTTTTTTAGATAATTAAATTTTGTTTCAGTGCTTCATACAGAAGAGCGCAGCTTTTCATGGCTGTGTTTCATTTTTAATAAGGCTAGCTGTGATGAGCATCCATATTTCTCTTGTAAGTGTTCATGTAATGAATCTTTTTTTTTTGTTTTGTAAATGAACCGGGTTTGCGATTTATTTAGTATAATGTGTTTCTACAGTGCATTTTAAAAATAAATATGGGAAGTATTGATTCATACTAGGGGTTTGTGGGAAGACAGAAAGAACACGATTACTGCTCCCTCAGGTATGTCATAAGAGGTGGCTAATATGAAGTTTTGCATGAGGCTGGCAGGCATATCATGTCAAGTAAATTGCTACAGACACCAACTGCTGCAAAAGCACATGAAGGCTTTGGTGTAGGCCTTCAAAAAAAAAGGGGGGGAGGGGGAGCCGCTGCAGTGGTCTCCCCCCTCCCCCTTCAGGATAACATCAAACACACACACACACCCCCGATTATTTGTAAATAAGTCATTGTCTTGTGTAAAGAACTATGTTTCTCTTGTATGTGCATTGTGATTGAGTAGTGTTAGGCAAGTCCCATTTTGATCATTGCTTGTGTTTATATGGCTTCCAGAGTTGCTTCTGTTTATAGCTTCCAGAATTATTGTCATAGATTCCATGCCAGAGATTGCTTTACCTGCAGATGTGAAAGCACATTTTATATTGGAAATTATTTTTTAAAAAAGACTATTTCATTTGTAAAATGTTTCAAAAGAAAGCATGCATGAGAAATGGGGTGAATGGCATAAAAATGGATTGGAATAGAATTGCAGAGTAATTGGGTAGTTGCAGTAAACAACAAAGAAATGTGGAGTTATATTGTGCTTGCCTCAGACATCTTGCGGAATCATAATATGTCACATGTTTAAACAGACGATTTCATATGACCTTAGTTCACGAGCAGAATCTAGTTGTATGTGAATTATATAATTTTCCCAAAGTGGTCACTCATCAGCATCAGCAGTTTGTGAAAAATTATTGAGCAGCAGATCTTGTTGATTAACCACCAGAATAACTGGAAGAGTTTAGTGAGGTTGTGTAGTTAGGTAAATATAATGTTTCATCATTTATTAGAAGATAATAAAAAGAAATGTTATGGCGTTCAAGCATTTAATGTAATGGTTAATAGAACAGAATGAAGGTACACTGGAAATTAAGTTCCTTCACCTTCAGAATCTTGTAAATTGTGGCATTTTACTGTTCCAGATGTTCTTAGCAATGTGATGTTGCTTGTAGCATAATCTGTCACATTCACATTGGAGGTCGGCTGCAATAAGCCTCCAATGTTTTCTGTCTCTAATCTTGGTGGTCCATCTCTTGATGTTATATTTATAATGCTTTCTCTTGCTTGTTTGCCTTCAACTCTTCCATACATTATGGTTTTTAACAAGGTGCTGTGTCTTTTTATATAGCCAAAATATTGTAGCTGTCTAACTTTGATGTCCTTCATGATATCTCTTTTCTTTCCTAACTTGTCTAGAACTTCTTTGTCTCTTTCCATG